>PKMM01038587.1:118223-626152 GCA_002933915.1 Eutrema heterophyllum | reverse complement strand
TGACAATCGTGGGTATTGATAAGTTCCAGGTACACGGGAGCATTCGTAGGCATCTCCAGCCATGGCTAACCGTACCGATGCAGGCTTGTTGGTACGACTTTAGGCGAGAGTCGACCAAAGCGATCCGTGCTACGACCGGTAGACCTTTTCGAGTTCATCGAGTCATCCGGAGACTGTGCATCCCATTTCGCCTTTCTTTCTGACAATAGAGATGATGACGCTAAAAGCAAATGCGATTTCGTCCATTTCTAACGTCTTTTTGCTTTTTGTTTTGAGATAAATTAAAGTTTTTTTGTTATGCTATCTCACTAATTTATGCATTAATATAGGTTATTACACCAATTTCTCTTTTAAATCCTTAAAAGTTTTAAAAATATTCAATATGATCCGTCACATCACGAGATTTTATTATTAAACACTAAGCTCATAGCTTCACGAAACAAAAACAAAGCATGTGTCATTGGTAGTCCACACAAAACAGAGAAAGACATCAAATTAAAACAGAACATCACACAATACAAAACAAAGTACAAGAATAAGACATCAAATCAAAGCCACTCTTGGTAAGTAACTCCAGTGGGCTTCAGCCAAAATCCTCCTTGAATAAGCTTCGCTACAGTAAACTGCTCGGCCTCCTTCGAGTCTCTAATAACTCTAAATCCCTTCCATGTCACCCTCTTACTCGTATCTGCTCCAGGACCGTTATTCGCATACTCTCCATAGTACAACGTGGAGAGTGCGAACTCACCGTCCCATGGGAACCAACCGGCCGGGTCAATGTGGTCGCCGATGAAAGACTGCATGATCACTGTCCTTGAGTACAGCTTCCACGGCCTTCCAAGGAATGTTTTCACGGATCCTTTGACTGAAGCAAGATCAGAGCTAGCCGTTATTTTACATTTTTGGAACGAAATGGCTGTGTTCTGGTTCTGATCTTCTCGTCCTTGAGCCGTCAACATGTTCTTTTGTCCGGCTCCAGGCTTTCGGGCCACGATGTCGCAGTTTTGAAATACGACAGCAGAGTTTCCAAATATAAAGTCTACGGTACCCGTTATGTAGCTGTCACGGTAGAATTGTCGCAGCGAGTGAGTGTAGAGAGTATCTTGATACGCGTCTATGCGGCAACGGTTTATGACCGTTTGATCAGCACTCACACGGAGAGCCACAGCCTGATGCTTTTCTGGCCCGGCCGTGTTCTGGAACCATATGTCTTGTGCCATAAACCCGTCACCATTGGCGGCTGCACGTGTTTCAAACAGGTCTTGTTAGTTATTCGGATACAAAATGGTAATAATTTGATACATGACCTGTCGAAACTATTAGAATATGTAATTTTTTCTTTTTAGCTAGGGAAGGTCTATATTTTGAAAAACACAAGTGAAAGAAAAATATTATTTACCAACTGTGGCTGATCTGAAGGTGGTGGATCCGTCAATGACATTTAAACTACCGGTAATGATCGTTGTGTCTTTGCCATCGCCAACAAGCATTAAGTTTGTCTTCTTCTTCCCGATGTCAATAGTTTCTTTGTAAACACCTTTCTTCACATATATAACATATCTTGTCTTGCTATTCTCCGGTGCTGCCGCCACCGCCTCATTTACTGTTTTGTACTTTCCGGTGCCGTCTTTTGCCACCACGACGTTTGCGTTCACTTCAAGTGTCTGATAAATTAAGGGTCAAAATTTTACAATTTGGGTTTTTTAATTTCAACTTCTTACATTTCAACCAAAATTTGTTAGAGATATACTTCCTCCCTTGCGTGAAATTGTATGTTTCTTTTATTCACAAAAATGAATTTTCAACTATCTATGTAAAGATAATGTTTCCTTTCAAATTAAATTCAGTACAACGCAAATCTTAATTAAATAACAAATTTAATTAGCAAAGTGGGTTTTTATACTTGGTACTGCAAATAATTTTTTTTTAAGTGGAAAAATCCAAAACATAGATCTTCAAGAAGCGGAGAGAGTATAAAAAATGCAATTTGCCATATTAATTGTTGTAGTTAGTGATATCTGAATTTGGTTTTTGATTACCTTAGGAGCAGATTGTAAAAGCTTCCTGTCTAGGGCAGTTAGCCAAGACGGGAAGTGGATGGGAAAGAACATCTCGAGCTCGTCTCTGGAAGGCAAGACGGAGACAAAGATGGCTAGAGCCACTCTAGCCCTAGAAACCAAGTCTTCAAGCTTTGGCTTAACTCTAAGTTTAGAGTCGGCGGAGACATCACTAATACCGTCTAAACATGTCATATAGTTTGTAAGCACACTGCTCAGCCAAGTGTGAACGTTTGAGTACGACTCAAGATTAAGATTTCCTCCTCGGAGTTCCTCCATCGAACTCACCATACGATCCTTTGATACGTCCATCATCTCTTCGCAGTCCGCAAAAAGGGCCTCGTCTCTCACCTCGTTCGAGCGGGTTCTAGCCTCGTTCACCATGTTTATCGCGCTCTCGAGCCGCCATACCGAGTTCTTCAAGAACACGTGCAATAGGTCAAGACGTTTGAGCTTTGAGAGCGATAACGTTGAGAATTCGGACAAGAGAGCTTGGCATGAGTCTTGGTCGTGAGCTCCATGGCAGATCTGGCTCGGGGTTAATAAGGACTCATCATTAGTGGTGTTAATGGAGATTAGTTGAGCTGTGAAGAAAGCTGCGGAGCCAAGAATAGCTACAAAGGAGAGGACAAGGCATAGATTCTTGTGGTTAAGAGACTTTGGCTTGGAAAGAAGTGGTTGATTTGGATTGGACATTTGGTCTTTGGTTTTAGTGGTAAAGGATTGGTTGTGTTGGCTTTCCACTACTGTGAATCATGCTATTTTATAGAAAATGCTAGTGAGTGGAGTACATGAGGGCGAGCTATGATTTCCTTTTCTTTGCATAGAATATTCATCATCACTGCACCAAATACACTATAAACCAAAAAAAAAACTCTAATACTTTTTTTTTTTTGGACGAGGAAAAAAATAAAACTCTATACTTATTATCTTTCTTTTTAAAAGAAAGTGAACTAAAGATATATCGATGCACTTGAATAAGCAAATCATCATATCTAACACCTTTTCATATTATAACCAAAATAATTGCAGTGAAAGGATTCGAACGGTATTCCGTCAACTCCATACTGAATCTTTCAACCGTGAGTTGTTACCATTACCAAAACAATTATTTGTCTTGTTTGTTTAATATTATAAGAAGGAAATTTTTATTTTCTTAAAAACATGTAATTTTTTTTTTAATGTTAAATTTTCTACCAAAAAACTGAAGTTACAACTGAAAAAAAAAGATTCTACACTACCCAATTAATCTCTCAAGTAAAATTTTATATTGATGAACACTATATATATCTGAAAAATAACGTTATCAAATTAAAAAAATTGCAATAGTGTTCGTGAAAAAGGTTGAAAATCCCCGTCAAATCTCTTCACTCCGCTATTGGGAAAATCCCCAAATGGAAAATCTTATGCAGCTATGGTTCTCGTTCAGGCCTACAAATTGAATCGAGCACTGCACTGCATTTTTATCCTCTTAAAAACTGTTCATTGTCTTCTCTTCAATAATTCACGTTCTTGTAATCTCTTTTTTCTTCCTTTTCCAGCTCGTGCAACTAGAGTGTTTGTAAATATTCCTTCTTCGTTTGGATGAAATAAATTTAACCTTTCATAAAAAATAAAAAAAAGGTTGAAAATGAATTATATAGCTGCATATCTAAACTACAGATCAACAAATTATTGACATTTTGAAACTTTTATTAATTCCCCATCAATCTGTCCAAATCCGCGACAAAGACTCAACAGACTCTGTTTTGTTTTAGTTTTTTTTTTTTGAAGTAACTGATTTAGAGCATCTCCAACAGATGCTTCCTATTTGAAGTTTGCTAAACTTCAAATTTGAAGTTTTAAGTGTTTCTCTCCAATGGTAGGGATGGTGATACTTCAATTTTAACTTCAAAAAAAATTGTATTTTGCATTATAGTCCTCGCTATTGGTCATAATTATTTTAAATCATTAAATTTTGATAGTAACAAAAAAACATTTTAAATCATTGAATTTTGATAGTAACAAAAAAAACATACAAAAGAAAGATCATAAGCAATATTAATCAATATAAAAATAATTTTTTAATATAAAACTACAAATAATAATAAAAAATATACAACTAAATTATAAGTAAAAAACCAAAATTCCTAATAAAACTAATTGTTGTAATGCTCACGTATATGATCCGATAAGACATTTAGAAGTGAAAAATGAGTATCTTTATTTTGTATATGTTTATTCTGAATTAAAAACTGTTGAAATCGGGTACTTTTGGAGTGCATAAAACTTCATATTTGAAGTTATGAAGTATTCTTGGAAATACTCAAGTCAATGGTTGAACAATTTTTTGATCAAAAGTCCGCACCTAATACTTAACTTTCTATAAAGTGGATTCTGTTTCGATTATTTGAAACTTGTTACCTCCATCCACCGACGCTTGACACATACCGTTTGTCGACGGCAGCTATGCCTATCCGTCATCGGTGATTTTCATCTCTGTCTCTTTGACAACACCCGGAGATATATTTTAGCTATCAAAAATTATATCGTCAGTTAATATGTAGCGATAATCATTAAAACGAAAATCCATCATAATAGTTGAGGATGATGATCATATAGAAGTAGAACTTTTAAATCACAATCTTATTAAACTGATTAATGCTTAAATCTTTTTTTTGGCAAAATGCTTAAATCTTTCTTTTCAGATAACTTGTTTAAATATTTTAGCCGGGTTAACTTTGAAGTATGAACTGACTATACTTTTGCATAGTAACTAGAATCATTAACCTTATGAAAAATAACAAGTGCTATCAATCATATTCAACAAGAAAGAAGTGGTATCACTGTATCAGTCATTATTTGAGATACCTATCCACTCTGCTTTTTTGTTTTTTAATAATATTTTCTTCTTTCTTCTTTATATTTATTTTAAAAATATATATATATATAAAGTTGTTCTGTTTTAAAAAAATTTGTTCAGAAGATTGATTTTCATCATCCCAAGTTGTTCTATTTTAACATTTACGTATTAAATAAAGTTCAATGGCCATCCAATGTTTAATTATTTTTAGCGATAGTTTAACAATATTTAACTCTTTATCTGCAAGTGTAAATTAACTAAATTTTTATTGTCTTCGACTTTTGTGATAGTCCGGCGACTAGGATCATTGTTTCATGTATTAAATTTCGAAAGGATAATCTCATTGCGGATTTGTAGCACGTGGAAATTATATTCACACAACAACTTTTGTCGATGCACGCTCCTCAATATATTCACACAGCAACTATTTTGGATGCACTCCCTTAATAAAATTATATATATGCAACCCTTCTCAGACTCGGTTATTGAAGTTTATGATATAAAAAAAAAAAAAACATTACACAACTGCAGACCCCATTAATTTCTTGTAATGGAGAAACAAACGCTACTTTTATTTAACAAACGACGCTTCATTAATTTCAGCCAAGTAAAGATATTTTCATTGTAAAAATTAATGATCCGGAGAAAAATAAAATTAAGTTTAACAAAAGAAAAAAATAACATATATGAATTCTATAGAGTGATTTAACTCAATATACATGGATAACTTATAAATTAAGTTTATAGCAATGGTAATTTAACCCATTAATATCCTTCCAATTTTGTTTATTTACACAAACTGTCACTGGTTTAAATTTCGTTTTCTGACATGATACTGTTCATCAGCTGGCCGTATACACTGTTCACAAAGGTTGAAAACACTATTTATCACCGGATAATTATTTAGTTAACATGTTACTTATTATGTTATCGCAATAAGTTTATGTTTATCGTGTTAACCCCATTATTATATAACATGCTAACAATAATATTCGATACTTGTAACATGTTAACAATAATATCTGATACTTGTAACGTGATAACAATAATATCTAATACTTGTAATGTTAAAACCCTAAACAATAAACAATAAACCTTAAACCCTAAATAATAAATCCTAAACCCTAAACCTCTAAATAAATCCTAAACCCTAAACCTCTAAATAAACCCTAAATTCCTAAACAATAAACCCTAAACCCTAATTAATATATTATCGTGATAAATTTATGTTTATCGTGTTAACTTAGGGTTTAAGGTTTATTGTTTAGAGGTTTAGAGTTTAGGGTTTATGGTTTTAACATTACAAGTATCAAATATTATTGTTAGCACGTTAGAAGTATCAGATATTATTGTTAGCACGTTACAAATATCGGATATTATTGTTAGCATTTTATATATAATGGGGTTAACACGGTAAACATAAACTTATCGTGATAACATAATAAATAGCAGGTTAATTAAATCATTATCCGTGTCAGATGAACAGTATCGAATGAACAGTATCATCGGTATACCATGTCTGAAAAAAATTCAAACTAATGGCAGTATGCGTAAATAAGAGGGATTTTTTCTTATGAACATTAAATATTAAATAGTACTCAGGATAACTAATTTTGCAATTTATTTACTGCAATTACTTAATTCTATATACGTTTCTGCAGACTTTCAATTTATTTTGTTCTTTCCAGTAATTGTAATTGCATTTACAGACGACGCAAGTGGGAACCGGTGGGATTATTCTAAGCAACGTATAATTACTGTCCAATTTACATGTTCTCTTTGATCCAATATAGTAGCTGGGGATAAGGATGTTGAAAAAAAAGGTTTTAATATATTTTAAATATAGGAATAAAATGCAATTTTTTTTGCACATATACATTGTTAAGAATTAAAAAATGAGCATTATTCTTAAATGGTATTTAATTCTGTCCCAAGAAAAATCAGAAGAAATACAAAAATTCTCCATCTCGATCTTTTTTGTTTTTTATATATAATAAAACTATTTGATTTAAAAATATACTAAATATCAATGTTTCTTTCCTATATTGTGTCCAGATTTATATATAAACTTAACTATATAAAGTATAAACTAGCTAATTCTTTTCTCTTTTGGTTTAAGACTTCGGTCTGCATTGTTTTTGTTCTGTATATAAACCGCTCCACTTATAGTATTTACCAAATTAATGAGAATGAGATTATTTACTTCTCATTTGGTGAAAAACAAAAAAAAAACTCATAGCATTTTACCGATTCGACTACCAACATATTTTCTCCTCTCGATCTTTAACTTTAATCCTTTTGACATTGCGGTAGCATGTTGCTGTTCGCCGGTAAATTGCCCTGTAAATGCTATTTAATAATTAAGATCATCACAGGTTTTGGTTCTCTTTGATTTTTTTTCTTCCTTTTGTTAAAATACAGTTTGAAGAGCTTGCATTCTCTAAAACGCCAAATAATTTTTTAATTGGGAAAGATTGGATAAATTATCATCATGCATATATCATACATCTGTGTTTAAGATCAAACCCGATATTATAATCTGTTACATAGAAAGGACAACTCATATAGTAATATCAAAATCTGGAATTTTTGTTTTTTCCGCTGATCGACACCTTGATCGTGTGAGAGAATCCAAACCATGTGGATTCAAGCTCTAATTTGAGCTTATTGAAACATAAAAGCAAGATTAGAAAATAGATAGCTTATATGAGCTTTATTCTATAGTTAAAGGGAAAAGAGAAAGAAAGGACATTTAGATTGTCACTAAAATCACAAATAATTTTAGATTGATCTCATAAAAGATGAAAGGAGGAGAATTACTTTGAGGCAACTCTCAAAGGTTAAGCTTTTCCATTACATAGCATGAATATTTATATGAAAACACATGTTGGAAACCCTACACACATGGGCCTTCTTTGATAATTCTTCTCTTGTGAAAACAATATTGGACTTGGGCTTTATTCTCTTAATATATCGGTGGATGAAAGTCCGGTACCTCGACCTTGAAGCTGGAGACAACCCGCTTGGCATGCACGGTCGCAAACCTCTTGCGTTGCTTCGGTCACTTTCATGCATATTGGCATACATTCTCTGTGGCACAACGGCAATACTTTCTTTCCTAATAGTGCTTCTTGTCCAGCCACAATATTCGTCCATGTCAATACCGTAATTATCATCAAACTCAGGGTAGCAAAGTTTCTGCTCCGGCTCTTCATTCTTTGGTTCGTGAAAAGTTTGATTAAGGAAAGAGAGAGAAATAAATGGTTTCTTGGGAGACAAGGAAAGGATTTTGAACAGAATGGGATGGTCAAGATTCAATAGATAGTCATGGCCTCATATGTGTTCGGTTTTTCCGTGTATATTCACTATTTAAAAAATAGATAGATTTATGTTTGTGGTTGGGTAGATCCTTCTTTCACTTATAATATCGAATTTTCCAATTTACAATTACCGAATATTTTTTTTATTAATGAAACTTGCTTACATATATGAAAATAACCCCAAAAAGGCAAAAGATATATCAATTTGTTTTATTAGTGGAGATGAAAGATTGATCTCCATTAAAATATTGGCTACACTATTAGTCGGATTTCGATCTATAAGAGATCGATTATAAACATTAACGTTATAATAAGTTCAACCATAGTTGAGCCGAAACATCTCATTTTGGACGAAGAAACTTCCTTGTAGAAGAGGAATCAGGTGAAACGTCTGCAGTTAGTAAAGAATAACATTTTTATTTCAGTCAGCTGAAATCCCCCCAAAAAAATATATATATATATATCTAGACCTCGTATTATATAACTTTAATTTTATTCATATAACTACATAG
Source organism: Eutrema heterophyllum (assembly GCA_002933915.1). NCBI lineage: Eukaryota > Viridiplantae > Streptophyta > Magnoliopsida > Brassicales > Brassicaceae > Eutrema > Eutrema heterophyllum. The sequence goes on along the minus strand of PKMM01038587.1, from coordinate 617,421 downwards.
TAATAAAATTGAATTTTGAAGATATTGTAACTGGTCCGAGATTAGCCCATGCAAAAAAATAGTGTCAGCTCTTTATTAGCACAAATAAGAAATCTTGAAGATTAGCATTGTTGAACCAAAAAAAAAAAAAAAGATTAGCATTTTGTATTATGCAATTTAAGCCTTTCGTTTATAACAAAATGAAACCAAAAATTGATCATAAATTGAGAAGAGTTAGAAACCTGGCTAAACCTAAGAGGATGATCCTCGCCGTGTATTTGGAGGCTGCCGCTCACAAAAACGAGGATTCCACCACAACCACCGGCCATTGAAGAAGGCTGAGAATCGACAGTGCTTATTAAATGGCGACATTGATCGAACGGAAGTTGTTTAAGCTTGTCGGAGATGTTTTCCACGCCGTAGATCTTCTGGCCTTCAAAAGTGAGCAACGAAGTGGGATTGTAGAGAGTGGAAAGAGAAGATCGGTCATTGTCAAAGAGATGGTAGTAATGATTCACAAACGCCCTTGCCACTTCCTCTTCAATTCCTTTATTTGTCTCTGCCATTGTCGAAATTTCCGACATAAAAATTGATCATTTAGCAAAACCAAAGAGGAATATAAACATGAGCTATCTTAAGGCATCAACTTATCAGGGGGAAAAAGATTCTTAATTTGCAAGTAAAGTTCGAAGAAAAGAATAAAGAGAGAATATTTTCTACTCTTAAAAAGAAGTTCTTGTGGGTCAAGTATTGCATAAATCTTATCATTGAACTTTTTTTTCAAACTTTCACACATTAGGAAGCAATGTTTCTTTGGTGGAGTACTCTTCTCAGTGGTGCAGAAGCAAGACCATAGGCATATCATTCCTCTAATTTGATCATCCAAATTCTAGTAAATGGATCCGAAGAAGGTTAAACAGTGGTGGATCCTAAAATTCTAATGATTCTTGAATCCGTAAACTTGACTATATGTTCTCTCTCAGATGAATAACTGCAGTAATATGAAATTCTGCTACACTCTGTTCAAGTAATGAAAGCAAAACACTGATATATGTCAAAAACATGATTACTCATGAACTTGAGGAAACAAAATCCATTACCTTAACGTCAAGGATCCATCAATGCCTGCTTGATGGCCAATATGGATGAATTTCGTATCCAGTCTTCCAATTATCCAAGTAAGCAACTTTCTTCACAGCCCAGAAGGATATGAACAGAGCCAAAACCATAATCAGCCTTTGCTCATTGAGATTCCTAACTCGTACAAGCGCATTGGTGACATACGCCAAGAGCAATCCAACCACAGTGTACAAGAACCCAACAGCGAATCCCTCTGCCCCAAGCTGAAAATCTGATCCTTCGTAGAACAAAACGATATTGCTTGGATCTTCATGATCTCGGAGGAACATCGGCACTTCCCTGATGATGTTGTGCATCGTGCCGGCGACGCTGAAGAAGTAGACGAAAACGGCGCCGGATAACCAGACCCTACGGTCATGGAGAAGCGTATCTCCCTTTAGAACCTTCTTGATAAGGATCGGAGTCGAGATTACGATCAAAGCTGTGATGATTATGATCTGTGTCTTCGACAGGAGCGGTGGTCGATGGATTGGGCCAACGGTGAGCTTGCTTCGACGCTCGACGAACTCTGCCATGGATTCCGCCAATCCAGCGAAATCTCCGCGTTCCATCTGACCGGATTCGTCCTGTAGATTCTCCATCCAAGGGTCGACGAGGCAAATGTGCGGTAGGGATTCGACGGCGAAGCGGTGGAACGAAGCCTCGGAGTTCGTCGAATCGATCTCGCAGAAGAAAAGCTTGGTTCCGTTAGATCCATTGTTATTGGCGACGAAAGAGGCAGAGACGATGCCGAATTCGCGGTGGAACTCTTGAAGGCGGAGCTCGCTCTTGCTGTGGAGATCAACGGCGTCGAAGAAGATGATGAGGGAGTAAGGCCTGGGAGTGGCTACGGAGGTTAGGAATCTGGAAACGCCGTCGTCATCGAGGGGGATTACGCCTGAATCGGCGGCTGATCGGAGCGAAATAAGCTCGGCGATGAGATCTGAATCGTGTTCCGAATCCGCGAACGATATGGCAAATAATAACGCTGTTAAGAGGACGAAACGAGATGCTAGATTTGTATGAACCACCATTTTAGATCTCACCGTGAAGATCTCTCCGATCGGGTTCGGAAAAAAAGGAAGGAGGTAGAGGGAAATGGAATTGCCGCAAGATACTTGAGAAGTGAAGTGAAGAACAGAGAATGTTGAGTTGTTGACAGTGTAATCTCTGGAAGACGACGTGTTATTGTTCAAAATTAAGAGGTTTTATTGGTGCAATAAAATTGAAGCCCTCTTGACGTCCTAGAGGATTCAGATTACGAAAAATAATATAAAATAATTTGACAGCTGTGGGATTTGAACCCACGCCCTTTCGGACCAGAGCCTAAATCTGGCGCCTTAGACCACTCGGCCAAACTGTCTTTTGTTAAATTGGTTGACTCTAAAGCTTAATAATATTGTTGACAGCCAAACTCATACACGCCCCCAAGACTCAGACTCAGAGCTTTGATTTCTCTATTAGGACCGACATGTTGAGATCCATATATAAGATGAAACCTGGGAGAAACCATTTTTAGTATATTAAAAAAAAAGGATTACTACATGGGTTATAAAAAAAAAAAACAAAGGAAGAGTTGATAGCTAACTGGTGATTCAAATAAATTAATCATACTCATACTAAACCATACATATTCGTCAAAATTTTCATCTCTCGTAAATCATTACATCAGTATATTAATTTTTATAGTAATCTTAATAGTAGTCCGTTATAGTATTGACTTATAGTCTAGAGTAACAAGGTCGAGTTGCGTATATTTATATTATTACCAGTAACTTCATTCTGCCTATCTTAGATCTGAACATTCATATCCATACAAAAACAGTACTAATCTTTGACAACCTAATAAATTAGTAAACCCAGGTGTATTATTTCCCCGCTTTCTTTTTCATAACGTGCTTGTTTCACGTGCTTTGTCTCGGCCTCTCGGGCCCAAAAGATGAGAGCCGAACTCTTTTGTCGAACAAAATATTATGGTCCGAAGCATGTTGCCTATTCTTCTTTCTTTTTAATAAGATTGTCACATACATTGGCTATTAGATTTAGTTAATACTCGATTTATCCGGTTAATTTCTGTGACGAACATGGTTTTCACGAAGAACTTTCTCAAATATATATGATCTATCACTTGATTAAAAAAACGAACTGATAATCATGGAACTATTAAAAATTACGAAACCCTATTTCCGCCGGACGTATATTGTGAAGTTGCTCATGCTCGACCATTTTCCCATCGCAAATCTCCATTAGTGTTATCCGACTCTAGTCTTTTAGGTTGTTTTTTCAGTTTTTTTTTCGGTTAGCCTTTTGCTTCCGATCACCGCATTGTATACTTTACCGATACTTCTTTGGGGTAGAAATTAATGAATTGATTACTTCTTATAAAAAACAAATTACGTAATAATAATAAACTATCAAGCTTTTAACACAAAAAAAACTATCGAACTTATGCAGATATAAACAGATTTTTAGATGAACAATTACAATTAGATTTTAAAGACATGTTTAACTTTGCGGATTCATCAAAAATTTGTGAAGTATGTTTAAATTCCAAAAAAAACAAATTTAGAAATACTTTACATATGGTGTTAAACTCCAAATTCAGATGCTGTCATTATTTCATTACAGTGGCTGATGTATCTAAATTATCATATACATTTTTGGGAATTTAGTTTACTATATAAGATTTACATATAGGAAGGATTATATAGTTGACAAACAAAGAAAACAAAGAATTGATTTTTTTTTTTTTTGCCTTTACATGAACATTTCCACTTGGTGGCAGCCTGGCGGTCCAATGATTCTCCATGTTCTCTTGTTATTTTCATAATTCCCAGAACACCCTTGTCTCAGTTCTCAACTTAATGAATTAACCGGTCGATGTTTAAGTAGCTAAACCGGGGGTATTAAGTTCGATCTAACCAACCAGTTACAGTGGTATTAATCATTGAGTTTACTGTTGATTTTCTATATTCTGTAATTAATCTTTTCTGTATGCCTTTATTTATAACTTTAATAATTCTGTAATTAATCTTTTCTGTATATTATATGAAAATATTAGAAAATAAACCGTATCCAAAGTCCAAACCCAAAAATAAATTTTAAAAAGAATTAAGAAGAATTGTTAATGGTCAGAACAGTAATTTTCCGGTCTTTAAATTAAAGCAATAAAGCTCCATCGTCTTCTCACTCACGGAACCAGTGAAATCACGTTCTTCTTCTCTCTTCGAAAAAAATTGAAGCAGAGACACAACAAATGGCGACGAGAAGAAGAATAAGCACGAGCTGTTCTTTCATGGCGGCTCTGATCTTGTTCATTTCGGCTCTAATGGCGTCTTCCTCTATCTCTGCAACACCGACACAGTCGTTCGAAGACAATTTCAACATCATGTGGTCTGAAAATCACTTCACGACTTCCGAGGATGGACAGATCTGGAATCTCTCCTTAGACAACGATACCGGTACCTTCTAATCCACTTCGCTAACAGGAAATCTCCGGTTTAAAAACAATGTATCACAGTCTTTTTTAATTCGTGAAACTCTTCCAACTTGATTCTATACATTTATAAAAGTTACATGATTGGATTGGACCTAATCTCTCGATGGATTCATTTATTTAGATAAATTGAATTTTGAATGGATAAAATAAAACAGGATGTGGGTTTCAGACAAAGCACATGTACAGATTCGGATGGTTCAGTATGAAGCTAAAACTCGTCGGCGGCGACTCCGCCGGCGTCGTCACCGCTTACTACGTGAGTCGTCGTTCTTATTTAATTTTCAATTCTGTAAAGAAGATAATCATTTTCTTTTTATATAATTAATTTATTTTTGTTTTATGAGCAGATGTGTTCGGAGAATGGGGCAGGACCGGAGAGAGACGAGATAGATTTCGAATTTCTTGGGAACCGGACCGGAGAGCCGTACATAATTCAGACCAATGTGTATAAGAACGGAACCGGTAATCGGGAGATGCGACATTCGCTCTGGTTCGACCCGACCAAGGATTACCACACCTACTCAATTCTTTGGAATAACCACCAGCTCGTGTAAGTCCTCTCTTAATCTGGCTAAACCATAGAGATACCACTCGGTATGGTTAACCAAACCCAACCGGCAGTTTTGGCTAGAAACCAGAAGCTTAGGTTTAGGATCTATATAGGTTTTTGATGCCACAAAACTAATAGTTGAACAAAACCAAAATCAATTCTGAACGAACATTCCACTCATAACAAAATAATTTAGTTTACAAATTAATTTCAGACTAGATTCCGATTTCAAATTTATTTGCTGTTTTATATTAATAAGCCAATGTTCCAAAAAATATATGGGTAATATTTTAATAACATAACGTTTAGCGTTTAGTAGGCAAAATATTTATAACAGATGAAAAAGTAAAATTTATACAAGATAATTAAAACTTAACTTCTGGTAAATTTCAATCTAGTTTCAATTTTCCAACCGACACAAACCAGGCAAGGTAAATTTCAGTATGGTCCGAATTTTCCAACCGAAACAATTTCAAAACCGGGCAAAGCTAACCTACCTTAACCGAACTTTAACAAAATCAAACTAGAAAGCTAGTCTTAATGATCGGTACATTGTGTAATCCGGTTAAATCCACTGCAACACACAGGTTCTTTGTGGATAAAGTACCGATTCGAGTGTACAAGAACAGCGACAAGGTACCAAACAACGATTTCTTCCCGAACCAGAAGCCGATGTACTTGTTCTCTAGCATCTGGAACGCCGATGACTGGGCGACACGTGGCGGCCTCGAGAAGACCGACTGGAAGAAAGCTCCTTTCGTCTCTTCCTACAAGGACTTCGCCGTCGAAGGCTGCCGTTGGAAGGATCCATTCCCTGCTTGCGTCTCCACCACAACAGACAATTGGTGGGACCAGTTCGACGCGTGGCATTTGTCCAAGACACAGAAGATGGATTATGCGTGGGTGCAGCGTAATCTCGTCGTATACGATTATTGCCAGGACCGTGAGAGATTCCCTAAGCTTCCTTGGGAGTGTTCCATTAGCCCTTGGGCTTAAAATCAATTTTGTTTCTTTTCTCAATTAAAGTATTAAATGGAAATGGTTGCTGTAATAATTTTTACTTTTTGCATTTCATTTCTCCGGGATTACATCCTTAGTTTATTTATTTAATTAATTATTTACTTAGTCGGCTATTTTTCATAACTTTTTGCATTTCATTTCATTGAAATGGTAATAGTCATAAGTCATTTATAATAATTCACTAAGTATGCATTGAGATACTGAAATTTCTTAGAATTAAAACCTCTAGCTCGAGTCACAAACCAGTCACAATACCTCATAATTAAAATCTGTAGTGTGTACAAAGATTAGGCCCTTGTCCATCTTCCTCCATTTCTCCGAACAGCATTTTCACTTCAGATGTCGATCGTTTCTTATATAACCCCCAAATCATTATGGTGTATGTCTAACATTAGGCTTCACTCCTTTCTCAGATAGGCTACAGAATAAAAACCACGCATCTTCCACCTTATTAGCCTTGCACATCCCCTCAATGATGGTAGTATAAACTTTACCGAACTTTAGTTTACTCTTTTTGCATATACTCAAAACACTTCTAATGTATACTATATTCATATAAATACGTACTATCATGGGTATGCATTGAACAAATGCAATATTTTTATGTGCCAAGAGGGCTACATTTGTCATGTGTGATGTCCCAATATATTTATATTTCGAAGATTAAAAGTCAAACATTGACATGCTAGTTAAAATTATACCGGAATGTGCGTCTACTATATTTGATAACCAAATGATGAACACTAATGTCATTAAAAAAACATCTTCACATTTTGTTTGACAATTTGAATTTCTTACATCTTACTAGAAAATAGTGGTGGAGCAAATAATTGCTATTTGCTTTAAATATCATCATTTCTAGTTGGGTAAACGAAATATTATTCTCCGGAATTATCACATAATAATGATCCAGACAAAGTTTCGACCTCGGTTTAGATCCACCTGATTTGAAAGTTAAAAACGTATATCCCCAATTAGAAAGTTCGAAATATACTTATCCATAATCGTTGGTTTGAATGATTTGTGAACTAAACCTCGTACAAAACCACTTTTATCAATACCAGACCGAATTAAAATCCGACTAAATTGAAATCTGATCCACAAACCCGACCCAACATCAAATCCAGTTCAAATATAAAAAATCCCCAAATATTGAATCGGTTTGGGTTATTTTTTTTGTCTTTTAATTGTTAATCTTAGAGCATCTCAAAGGTAGAACCCCAATTGGGGTTCTTACCATTATTTATAATAATAATTTTGAAATTTTTTAACTTAAGAACCTCATTAAGAGTTTTTAATTTTTCTATCTTCAAATGGTAGAACCCCCAAGTGGGGTTCTTAAAAAAAAAAAGAAAAAAAAAGAATTTTTTTTTTAAAATTATAATATTTGAAGTAGAATTTATTTTGTTTAAATTTATAAACATTTTATAACTAAATATTATTGCATTTCATAAAATTTTAAACATACATGACATAAAAGCATATAAAAAATAGATGTGCAAATCATAAACCGGAAAAACGATTAGTTGTAATCTTGACTTGTGCCAAATTTGTGCTATATATGCTCAACCAAATCAGCTTTCAATTGTTGATGCATTGTTTGATCACGAACTCGATTTCGAATGCCCATCATATTTCCGAGATTTGAAGGCATATCTGTAGAATACATGAAATCCACTTGTGAAGTTCTGTTTGNTAAATCCGTCGGAAATCCCTCAGAAATTTCCGACGGCTTTCCGAGGGAATATTTTCCGACGGATTTCCGAGGACCTAGCTCCCTCGGGACGTTTTCGAGGAATTTCCGAGGACCTGTCCGTCGGGGAAACTTCCGACGGATTTCCGAGGGATTAATCACCCGAGGGATTTCTGAGGAACATGTCGTCGGTAATTAACCCCTCGGAAATCCGTCGGAATTTCTCCGGACGGACAAGTCCTCGGAAATTCCTCGAAAATGTCCCGAGGGAGCTAGGTCCTCGGAAATCCCTCGGAAAATATTCCCTTGGAAAGCCGTCAGAAATTTCCGAGGGATTTCCGACGGATTTTGATTTCCGAGGAGATAGATCCGACGGCTAAAATATAAAATGACACTATTATGCATTGAAAACATAAAATGATACTATTTATGAAACAAAAATAAAACCTTAGAACGACACTCTTTATGAAACGGAGGGAGTAATATATGCCGTGATTTCTACTATATAAAACTAAAACTTATGAGGTCATTGGAAAATGAATGCCCATAAATGTAACATATTAGTATTAACTCACGGGAGGAATTGTAAAATTAGCAAAATCAATACAGTTACAAAATTTGTGGACTTGCCAAGTTAGAATCTGTAAAATTAGTAAGGTCAAGTTACTATAAAATAGCATAATCAATGATAGCTACCAATCAGTTAGGGGTGTCAATTAGGGCCAAAACTCGAGGGCCGGCCCGGACCGGCCCTGGAAAACAGTGGGTTCGGACTTAGAAATATAAGCCCGAAAAAATCGGGTCTTTCGAACTAGTGTGTTTTTCGGGTTTAGCTCGACCGGGCTCGGGATAGCCCGAAATCTCGTAACTTTACATTTTAATTAGTTAGAGACTTTATTTAAACATTTATCTTTCTAAAAATAATAATTTGACATATTTTCTATACATTTCGTGATTCAGGTACCATTATCATTTATCCATATTTACTTCATATTTTTAAAATAATTATCTATAGACTTTCAATGACATTTCTATATAATTTATACATGTCAAAGCTTTATGTTATTTTACTTTTTTTATTTGTAGCTCTTGATGGTGATGAGGATTTAGAAGACGATGAATGAGATTCTAATCTAAACTCTACTACCTAGATTTGAAGTGTTTTGATTTTATGTTTTATTTGGTAATACAATTTATTTGAATTTTATTTGTTTTTTTGTCAAACTTTTGCTTTTAAATTTAATTGGATTTGATATAATTCATTTCAATTTAGATTTATTTTGATAAATATTTTGTTTTAATTGTTTTTCATTTGAGAATTGTGAATTTTTGTGTTTGTAAAGAAAAACCCGAAAAACTCTAGAGCCATGTCCGAGCCGGACCGGGCTTTGGAATATAGGCCCGATTTTTTTTCGGACCGGGCCGGGCCGGATTCAAATAAATGCGGGTTTTTCGGATTTCGGAGCGGGCAGCCCGATTTACATCTCTACAATCAGTAGAGTTAATGGATTTTCTAGGTTAACCAAGTCGAATTTCTGTAAGTTCAAAGCTCTCATTAATTACTCTTATTCCATTAAATTAAATTGAATTCGTTTGTTGGATGCCGGGACTTCTATGTAAAACTAGGTCCATAAATGAAACCCATTTTTTAGCTCACAAGAGAAATCTTGGAATTAGGAGAATCATCGATTGCAAAATTCATTGGACTGGCCTACTTAATTCTCTGCGATTTTTATTTTTTTTCGCAAATTTGGGCAGAATAGTTCACACGCGAGATCCTCTCTAGTTCACATTAAATAAGATCTAAAGCTCGATTAAACCAAAGCTTCAAAATAAGAGTCAAACAATAAAAAAGGCCCACGTACTAACGAAGACTTGCAGACAACAACAAAAACCAGTTGATGAGTACACAAAGCATTAGATGTTACTCGGATACATAAACACTCGAACTCGGGCTCCCATTGATCTAAAATAGCTAAGGAGCTACTACTCCCTCCGCTGGTAAGGGGATGCCCATAGTGAAAGGAGAACCAAAGAAAAGCCGTTTCAGGTTTCTGCAAACTCCTTAACCTTTATCGAAGTCGTCCGCCCAGGCTGATGCACTACTATGACATTAAACCCCATCTCTTTTAAACTCCTCAAAGCATCCAAGTAGTCTTGGTCGCTCGAGACCAAGACAATGTTAGCAGGCTCCAAATTTACATCGACCCTTTCGTACATCTTCAAGATAATCTTCTTATCGCTCAAATCTTTAGTATATTCCGGACTATTCGGATCTTTCGACGGTTTTGGTTTGACGTCCACAAGCCTGATACGGGTGATGCGTATAGACCTCTTCTTATGTCCACCCGTCCCGATAAATTTAGTGGCCTACAGCATATTTAAAAATGGTGGTCTATTTTAAACTGTAAAAAACATTTGTACGTATAAATATATCTAATTGTTTCTCTATAAAAAAAATATAATGGTTTTGTTCTATATCAACTCTTAGATGAATATTAGATAGCTAGTTGATATTTTTCTCTAAATCAAATATTTAGGTTTTTTATCAATAATTAAAAGTTTAGTTTTTAATTAATTTACTTGAACTATTATTATTTGGTAACTTCAAATAAAAAAGAATAATAAAAAACAAAAGGAACAACAATATAATAAATTAATAACCCAAAAAGAAACACGTCCACCAACACAACAAAATAGAAACACATAATATTGGAAGGGTAACACTCGAACTCAAAATGAAAAGTCAAAAATAATGTTATTCTAGCCACTAAGCTACAATCATTGTTTGTGGATGTGGGCCCAAAATTTGTTAATAATATATGGCATAAAACTCTAGTTTCACTTGCTTTATGGAAGGATCAGCCCTGCCAAGAAACTTGGAGAGATTGCCGTATCCAGTGTAAGAAGAAATAGGACCTTTCCTTTGAGACCAGCTGATGTGATCAAGAATGAGCTGTTTGAACCAGAGCTTGGAGCAAGGCATGAACCTGTTGGAAAGCTAAGGAAATCACTTGAACAAGCTGGTTCGAAGATAGGAGCTAAGGCCAAACGATTCAAAAAAGTCTTGGGGAAATTATTTCATCAAGTTGGACTCGACCAGGTTGCTTGGGCCAGGGCGAAGAAGATGTTTTCAAACATTACTGGTTTTGAACACATGCCCAAGTAGATTAACAAATGGCCTAAGTGATTTACTTGTGCTCTTTTCCTCCTCTTTTGTTTTGTCCCAATGGGTTTTCCAAAGAGAGGTTTTTAATGAGGCAAGTAGATCACTTCCAATAAAACCCATTTGTTGATCCAAAGCCCATGAAGCCCAACAAGCAAATCTCGACCAAGAACTCAAGGGGCATGGCGTGGAAGATCAAGAGTTTATTTCAAATTCAAACTAGTTTTAATTTTTGTCTTGTGTCATTTTCGAGGCTTGTTTATTGCTCTTCATGCAAGCCTTTGTTGTTTTCTTTTTAAACTATTTGTAACCTCATTTGCGAAACCATCTAGTCTTTTAATTAATCAAACATTTTTCTGAATTTCTAGATCATCTTGTTGGTGAATCATATCCAGCAAAATCTTTTGATGCTTATGGTATGTAATATCCTTAAGAATCAAAGAGGAATATCAAAGGCCTTCCGCATCCTTTGTGAGACCAATCGATCCACACCCCCTTTGAAACAATTTGATTGTTTGCAAAGGCTTATCCAGTTCGTTACCTAGCCTTTAGAGTGTCGATTCAAGGGAGTTCGTATTATGTGGTATCAGAGCACGCTCTACAACTTGGGTAAAATCGTTCCTATAATTTCTGTTCATCATTTTATTTTGTGTTATTGCATATGTTCATCTTCTCTTAGTGTGTCGAACCTGTTCTTCATTTCTATTTTTAATCTTCGCATCTAGTTGTGTGTTTAGGTGTTAGTTTCGTTCAGTTTGCATCATAAATAAAAAAAAAAAAATTATTAGGGTTCATCTAGTTGTCAATCTGTTCTTCATCATTTTGTCTCTTCATATTCTGTTTAGATCGAGTGATTTGTGTGTGATGTGTGTCGAGCTTCATCACTTGTCATTTCAGTTTCTATTCGTGAGTAATCTAGGTTCTGGTCGAAACAAATTTTCTTAGTGACACCTCATATCCTTGTCGTGATTAGAAATATCTCTAGGGTTGTTGAAATTTGTTTTCTGATTATTTAGAGCCTTTGTCGATTTGATATCTTTGCAAGGATTTGGTACTGGTGATGCGTTTGTGATTTCTTTTCAGGTACCAGCCATGTCCGATCATAGTGAAGAGAACGTTAATCAGCAGCAACAAAATGGAGCCAACACCTTGCGGCTTGAAGCAATGATAGTAGAACTAACTCGGGCTTTTCGTAGAGAAGTCGAAACCATCAACCAACGGTTTGATGAGGTGATTCCGCAAAGGCGAGCCCGTGTAGAAGAAGAACAAGAGAGAGTTTCGAGGAGAGACTTACAGAGACAGCAAAGAGATGAGGCGGCTGATGAATACTACGGAGGTGATGGTAACTCCTCTCGTGGCAGCCAAGGCAGATGCGTGCTAGAGTGAAACATCAAGACAATCTCGGAGGCCTCAAACTGAAATTCCACCGTTCCATGGAAAGAACGATCCAAAGGCTTACTTGGAATGGGAAAAGAAGATCGAACTGGTCTTCAATTGTCAGCACTATACCGAAGTCAATAGAGTGCGTGTAGCAGCAACAGAGTTCTATGACTATGCTCTTAGTTGGTGGGATCAACTTGTGACTTCTAGAAGACGCAGCGGTGAGAATCCAGTAGAGTCATGGAACGAGATGAAAACTATCATGAGGAAGCGGTTCGTTCCAAGTCACCATCATAGAGAACTACACCATCAACTTAGAAGACTTGCTCAAGGAAACCATAGTGTCGAAGAGTATTATCAAGAAATGGAGACGCTTATGATACATGCTAATGTAGCTGAGGATATAGAGGCAACCATGTCTTGATTTTTAGGTGGCCTGAACAGAGACATCCAAGACAGATTGGAGATGCACTATTACGTTGAACTAGAGGAGATGCTGCACAAAGCTATTTTGATCGAGCAACAACTTAAGAGAAGGAGCTCTTCTTCTCGATCCTCTTATGGTGCTGGAACAACCTCTACTAAACCAAGCTATCAAGGTGATGAGAAACAAATTGCTAAGTCTAAGATTGAGTCTAAGCCGTACACAACAAGTCAAGACTACAAAAGGAAGAGCCGAGGTAACAACTTCTACGGTTCGTGATGTGCGATGTTTCAAGTGTCAAGGCAAAGGACACTTTGCAAAGGAGTGTCCAAACCAGAAGATCATGGTTCTCTTGGACAATGGCAAGATTGAAGAATAAGAAGTGCTTTCTGGTTCATCGGAGGAACATGAAGAAAAAGCTGTTAAGGGAGATCTTTTGGTGATTCAAAAAGCCTTGAATGTTCACATCAAACCGACGAGCATGAGCAAAGGAAGAACCTGTTTCACTCAAGATGTCACGTCCAAGGAAAGGTATGCATCATCATCATAGACGGAGGCAACTGCACTAATGTGGCAAGTGAAACCATGGTTAAGAAACTAGAGATGACCGTGAAGAAGCATCCAAAGCCTTACAATCTTCAATGGCTCAACAACGATGAGATGAGAGTGAGCAGCCAAGTTTCGGTTCCCATAGCCATTGGCAAGTACCAAGATGAGATTCTGTGTGACGTCCTGCCTATGGAAGCAAGCCACATCCTTCTAGGAAGACCATGGCAGTATGATCGAAGAGTTCTTCATGACGGTTTCAACAATCGGTATTCATTCGAATACGGAGGAAAGAAGATCACTTTGGTTCCCATGACGCCACAAGAAATTTATCAAGACCAACTGCTCCTCAAGCACAAGGGAAAACAGGTTGTAAGTGAAACTTTTAACTCTCATCACAAAAAAACAATAAAGTTCTTTTAATTGATTTTAAACAAACTCCTTCGAGTTTAACTAACATGCACCGGAGCTTCCAAATCCGAGTGAGACACTTTTTCTTTTGCAGGAATCTCAGGCTAAGATCCAAGGAAATTATCCAAAGAAGTTACCATCCAACCGTGACAAAGAAAATCAACTCAAAACATGCCCAGAAGAAACGATCGATCGGTCCTTCACTCGATCGATCGATCCAATGAGGTTGGCCAAGGAAAAATCAAAACGACCGATCGATCCACTCAACGATCGATCGATCCACAACTTTTGGTCGAACGGGAAGAAAAACGACCAATCGATCCCCCAACAGATCAATCGATCCTTTGGTCTCGACTACAAACACGTGAACTACTTGGAAGGATTGAGAGACGAGCTGAATCAATGACTTTCCACCAAGGCCAATCATTTTCACCGACCAACTGGACTTCTAGGAGAGACTGGTCGAGGCAAAAATCCAGTAACACACACCAATTATCATCTGCCTTTGAAAACTACACCAATGGCCGAGTTAAAGCATGTTGAACCAAACGAACGTTCAAACGATCAAACCACTGCTGGGTCAGGTAAGTTTTCTCGACCAAACACATATTTTAAGACTAACGGTCGTGGTACTTTGCTGTTTGGACATACATATTCTAAGTTGGCTCACAATTTGCAAACCGAATCCGAGGAAAGCCAAATCGTCCGAGAAAAAACGACGGGAGTTGAAATCTATGGCCATTCTGCCTTTGAGAACTCTAAAGAGTTTGAACCACTTCCAATACCAGCACATATCAACTCCAACACCTACAAGGCCAGCTCGCAAGGTAAGTATTTTCTGATTTTAAACTTCAATGATTCTAACTTAGCTCTTTCCCGTGCAGATTTTTTGGATTTGAGGTCAAATCCTTTTCAAGTGGGAGATGATGATGTGATCAAGGATGAGCTGTTTGAACCAGAGCTTGGAGCAAAGCATGAACCTGTTGGAAAGCTAAAGAAATCACTTGAACAAGCTGGTTCGAAGATAGGAGCTAAGGCCAAATGATTCAAGAAAGTATTGGGGGAAATTATTTCATCAAGTTGGACTCGACCAGGTTGCTTGGGCCAGGACGAAGAAGATGTTTTCAAACCTTACTGGTTTTGAACACATGCCCAAGTAGATCAACAAATGGCCTAAGTGATTTATTTGTGCTCTTTTCCTCCTCTTTGGTTTTGTCCCAATGGGTTTTCCAAAGAGATGTTTTTAACGAGGCAAGTAGATCACTTCTAATAAAACCCATTTGTTGATCCAAAGCCCATGAATCCCAACAAGCAAATCTTGACCAAGAACTCAAGGGGCATGGCGTGGAAGATCAATAGTTTATTTCAAATTCAAACTAGTTTTAATTTATGTCTTGTGTCATTTTCGAGGCTTGTTTATTGCTCTTCATGCAAGCCTTTGTTGTTTTATTTTTAAACTATTTGTAAACTATTTTTAAATTGCACAAATACGTCTTTTAATCAAACATTTTCTGAATTTCTAGATCATCTTGTTGGTGAGTCATATCCAGCAAAATCCTTTGATGCTTATGGTGTGTAATATCCTTAAGAATCAAAGAGGAATATCAAAGGCCTTCCACATTCTTGTGAGACCAATCGATCCACACCCCTTTGAAACAATCTGGTTCGTTACCGAGCCTTTAGAGTGTCGATTCAAGAGAGTTCGTATTACCAGCTTTACGCAAAGATCTCTCAGAGTTTCCAAAGACATTAACACCAGGGAAATTGTTGCCTTTAGGAAGTTGGCACTTCTCAATATCCCAGAAAATTGATATCTTGGCCGTTCGGTAATGAACATAGTGAATTTCAAGTGATGATCAGGTTTACTCGTCATCAAAACCTTGCAAGCAATAACTTCGTTCCATTTTGCCCTGACATCGGCATATGAATAACCAGTCTTAATGGTCTCTCTCTTAAGGGATCCTATTATTTTTCCGCTGTCATCCTCTTCATATTAATAAGCAGTGTACGTAATGGCGCCTTTAGATGAATTAACCAGGCGCTCTGCAAATTTATAACACTCTTGCAGTGTCTCACGATGCGTTGACTCATAATACAGTTGTCTTGAGGATATCAACCTCCAAAGGGTGGATAAGGAGGCCATGTCCTCTTCTTTCTTCTTACTTAAAGAAATCATCTCTTCTTCACTCTACTGTCCTCCACTGCCTCCTAATTCTCTGCGAAATTAGTAAGGTCAAATCCATACAAAAGTTTAAAATTAATTCTCTTTCTAAAACAAACGAAAGATGGAAAAATCACAACCATTTCTGATTACCTTTACAACTTTATTGTTACAAATTGGACTCGCAAAAACAAACAAACGTTTTGAACAACCCATGTTTTTGACACTAAGACTTGACCTTCCTCTTACCCTTTCCATCCTTGCTACTTGAATTGTAGCTTCTATGATCAAGCGATTTTTCGAAGTTTTTGGCATATACCTCAGCCCATCCTTTGTTGAATTCAGAAAGACGCCTTTTTAAGTCTTCTTGCTTTTTTTTCAAGCGGAGTTCCTCGAAGTCTTTGTATTTTGGTTCTGTTAGATGCTACCATCTAAATAAGCAAAGAAAACAACTGAAAAGGATATAAAATCTTTCTTGCGAATTCTACGAAATAACTTGGTCGGTGATTAAGAAACCATAGAAGAATATTTTTTGTGAATTCTATATATGCCGAACACTATGAAAATGTTATGTTTTTGATGATATAATCCTAATTGAATTTAAATTTCATAAATTGGACTCGCGAAAACAAACAAACGTTTTGAAACTGGACATGTCTTCTAAAACTCAAAACCTGAAATCCCAAAATATAAATTATTATCAAAT
Source organism: Eutrema heterophyllum (assembly GCA_002933915.1). Classification (NCBI taxonomy): domain Eukaryota; kingdom Viridiplantae; phylum Streptophyta; class Magnoliopsida; order Brassicales; family Brassicaceae; genus Eutrema; species Eutrema heterophyllum. Next base: position 600,767 of record PKMM01038587.1, on the reverse strand, counting down.
GACTTATCAAATGGCTAGTTTGCAACAATAATAAAAAAACGACTAGCACTCGATCGAAAGTTTGAATTAAGGTTAACAATTGTTCAAATATTCATAAATTGTTCAACCTAAATTCTTTTTGTTAATACTCTTCTTAACTTTATGATTTGAAGGACGCGCGGAGTCCGTGGAGACTTACCTTAAACCTTATCTTGAGACTTATGAGAAACACCACAAGACCACATAAATAGGAAATATTTAAAGATGATTAGAAAGATCACTACACCAAAATTCAGAAAGTGCTACATCGAGAGTTAATCATCAAACGGAAATGATTTATATAACAACAACAAACTACGGAAATGAACAACAACCTACATAATATTCTATCAAGATAAAAAAATAGGTCTCGGCCGCATACCCAACATTTCATCTCGGGCTTTTCCCACAAACACAGAAGAACATTCTTTATGAAAAACATGCTGACAGTGGAGCGCAATGCTATCTTCATGGGTCATGCTATCATAACACCACAAGACCAAACCTCCTGCTGCTGTTGTGAGTTCCTTGTGATTTGTTTCAACCATTTCGTTAATCTGTTATCAAGTACAAAAAAGCCAAAGACCAACGATACAACACATAAATGAAGTTTTATAGCAAAAAAAATCCCAAGAAACTCAAAACAGCAGCATGAAGTTTGGTCTTGTGGTGTTTCTCGTAAGTCTCAAGGTAGTCTCAACTCTCAACGGACTCCGTCCGTCAGATCATAAACTTAAGAAGAATATTAACAAAATGAATTTAGGTAATAAAATTTATGAATAATTAGGGATACTAATTGGATTAACATTCTAATTTTAGGATAATTAGAAGAAGATTCCTGACGTTGCTGAGGCTGAGAAGCTCATGGTTAAGTATGATAAGAATATTAGTCCTAAAAGCTTAGACCATCTCCAAAGGTAGAACCCCAAATGGGGTTCTTACCATTATTTTTAATAATAATTTTGAAAAAATTTAAATTAAGAACCTCATTCCATGTTTTTAATTTTATACTCTTCCAATGGTAGAACCCCAAGTGGGGTTCTTAAAATAAATAAAGATTTTTTTTTAAATTATAATATTTGAAGTAGAATTTATTTTGTTTAAATTTATAAACATTTTATAACTAAATATTATTGCATTTCATAAAATTTTAAACATACATGACATAAAAGCATATAAAAAATAGATGTGCAAATCATAAACCGGAAAAACGATTAGTTGTAATCTTGACTTGTGCCAAATTTGTGCTATATATGCTCAACCAAATCAGCTTTCAATTGTTGATGCATTGTTTGATCACGAACTCGATTTCGAATGCCCATCATATTTCCGAGATTTGAAGGCATATCTGTAGAATACATGAAATCCACTTGTGAAGTTCTGTTTGCTTCTGCTTGTGCGAATTCGGATACATCAAACTGAGTGTACCCATCTCGTTCGTCTTCCACTATCATATTGTGAAGTATTATACATGCTCGCATAATCTTTCCTATTTTTACCTTATCCCAAATAAGAGCTGGATTTTTGACAATAGCAAAGCGAGCTTGCAAGACTCCAAAAGCACGCTCGACATCTTTACGGGCATCTTCTTGATATGTAGCAAATAAGGATGCTTTCGGACCTTGTGGAATTGAAATAGATTGGATAAATGTTGCCCATTTAGGATAAATTCCATCGGTGAGATAGTAAGCCAAATGATACTCGTGTCCGTTGACAAAGTAATTCACTTTTGGAGCTTTACCTTGTAATATATCATCAAAAACTGGTGAGCGATCAAGAATATTGATATCGTTTAAGGTACCTGGAGGTCCAAAAATTGCCATATCCAAAGATCTTGTGAAGCTACAGCCTCTAAAACGATTGTCGGTTTTCCAGATCCACGCGTGTATTGCCCTTTCCAAGCGGTGGGGCAATTCTTCCACTCCCAATGCATACAATCGATGCTTCCTATCATCCCGAGAAATCCGCGTATCTCTCCAATATCGAGTAGTCGTTGAAGATCTTCTGGTGTGGGTCTTCTTAGGTACTCATCTCCAAACAAATATATGATTCCTTCAACAAAATGTTCCAAGCATGAAATCGCAGTGCTTTCACCAAGCCGGAGGTATTCATCAACCGCATCAGCCGCACAACCATATGCCATCATACGAATTGCTGCCGTAGACTTTTGTAGTCCAGAGAGACCTAACATTCCAGTAGCATCTCTTCTTTGTTGAAAGAATGGACGTCATTGGAGAGTCGATCAACAATACGCATGAACAAGGGTTTGTTCATTCTAAAACGGCGTCGAACTATATAATGAGGGTATGTTGCATCTTCTCTGAAATAATCGTTCCATAAGCGGTTGTGTCCTTCTTCACGACTTCTTTCAATATAGGCTTTTTTTTCTTGGTTGCTTCTTGACGATCACCATGATCAACGAAAAGATTTTCGAATGCTTGATCGAAAACTTGATCAAATTTTTCATCCATCGTTTCGTCGAAATTATTACGGGAAGAAGATGTCATTTTGTGTGAATGAATGTGTTTGAGAAAAGGAAGAGTGTTTTGGAGAAAATAAAGAGTGTTTTTTATGAGATGGAGAAAAGTGTTGGGTTTTTGTAGTGACAAAGTGTTGTATATATTGAGAATACAATGAGTGTCACATGGGAATTTTGTGGTGTATAATACAAATAATCAAAAGCATAGAACAAGGTCATGTATCAAATTATTACAATTTTGTGTCGGCACAAAAACACAAAAACACAAAACAAGTGTGTCGGCACAAAAACACAAAACAAGTGTGTCGGCACAAAAACACAAAACAAGTGGTGTTGGTGTCGGCACAAGAACACAAAACAAGGTCATGTATCAAATTATTACAGTTTTGTATCCAAGTATCTAACTCATGCTTTCTTATCTCTTGCAGATGTTATGCTGAAACCTGAAAGATATAATAAAAACAATCAAAAACTGAAAGATATAATAAAACCACAAAACCATAAACATCTTTGCTCAAACCAACAATCAATTACCAAGTAAATGAATCAAAGTTAAGCACATGTGCTTGAAACCAAATAATTCGTCTCTCGTCTTTTTTACCTGTAAATGCAATGACTAAGAATATCAATCCCTTCAAATCTCAGAATAACTAACAAGAACCAGAATAACTAACAAGACTTCTTTGACAACAGAACCAGAACAAAGCAAAAACAAAACAAGACCTCTTTGAAACAGAACCAGAACAAAGCAAAAACAAAACCAGAACCAGAATAACATACAAGACCGCCAGAACAAAGCAAAAACAAAACAACTTATGCTTACTAAGCTTCAAGCATGTCAGTTATTAGCTTGTTTTTCAAAGCCGTTTCTATATCACTAAGTGGCTATGTTTTTGCAAGTAGACTCTCCAACAACTTATGCTTACTAAGCTTCTCTTTCAAAGCAAAGTCCTTCTGTTTTATCTCCCACATGGTCTTAAACTCCAACAGCGACTTCCCATCTCCTTCCACAGCCGAAGCATTGGTAACATTCTTTTTGCCTTTACCCTTTGATGCTTTAATACCACAAGGACGATGCATTACTTCATCATCTCCATGGGTAAGTGGGTGTGAGCTTGAAGACTGGGTGGAACCCTCCTTAGTCCTTCTTCTTTTTGACATTCCACTTCCTTCTTTTTGACACAATTTCTGATCATGTCGAAGCTCTCTCCAAGCATGCTCCAGGGTGAACTTCGACTTGTGATCATTGAAGTATATATCGTGTGCCATCTTCATCACATCATTGTCATTTTGCCCACTCGATTTCTGAGATGATGCAACCTCTTAGCACCCGACAAACTTGCAAACTAGCTCATTTATCTTCCCCCACCTTTGCTTACAATTACCTGGCTCTCTCTTTTCCAGACCGGCAAGCTTTGGACTTGAGGCAAAGTAAGCGGCAATTCGTTTCCAAAATGCTTCAGCTTTTTGCTCATTCCCAACTATTGGATCCTTGCTTGTGTTTAGCGATGCACTGATGAGCACAACATCTTCTGTGGGAGTCCATTTCCTTCTTGATCTACGGTCTTTGGCTGTGCATTCACCTTCACTTGGAGTGTCACACCATTGGGTACCAAACACATGAACTTCTGATTCACCAAGTTCAATACTTGGTGAAACACTCTCATAAGGATTGGGTTCAAGGCTATGGGTTCTTTGTTAGCTAGTTAAGAGGTCCATGAAGCCTGAATGCTCACTAAATGGATTCTCCGAATCCATATTCTACTTCTGCGGGTGTTTAAAGGAGAATGAAGGAGAAAACTGAAGGGGTTTGGGTTATGTTAAAAAAAAACGATTTAGGCTTTAATATATAAGGTTAGGTTTAAGTTAGACAAACAAGCTTCAGTTTGTGTTGTTAGCATTCAATGTCAAACTAAAGTCTTTACCTAACCTAAAACTATCAATCATTGAGCACAAAATGACATAAAACTTCAGCGTTGATTAACTTTCTACTTCAAACCAACCACTACCAAGCATTGATACACCGTCTAATCACCACCAATACCATTCAATTTTAAACTAACAACTGTAAATCGTTTTACATAAAAAACACAAGAGAACATAAGAGAATCATGTGATACCTTGTGATGGTGTAAGCTCAAATGCATCGACCTCTGCAAAATACACTCTCTGCTGTTCGATATAATCCTGCGAAGCTCCATGAGCCAAATTATCGTTCTCATCCTTAACCGTTCCCTGCCTCTGTAATGTAACCATAGACAGAATTAAATTTGGAGCAAACATAAATGGTAACAATACGTACAAGGCTCTACAGATGACAATTTTACAGGTTGCATCTCTTATTAGACATGCTTGAATTCAACAAAAGCCACAAAATGCTAAACGAATTTGATGGTTTACATATATTAATTAAATACATTATACACATACATAAGAAGAAAAACGCATACCTCATAATTGATTTCTGACCATTTTATGAGAGAACCTAGGGACTCGTATAAAAAAAACCCAAATCGTCATAGGTTTCGATTCCTCCACTCAAATAAGATAAAAAACCCAAATCGCCATAGGTTTCGCCGAAGGCGACACCAACGAAGAACCAAAGAAAGATGAGGAGAGAGAACGTCGTCAATGAGGGAAATTATTTTTGACCAAAAAAAAGACTAAACCAATAAAATCAGACCACCTGTTTTTAAGAATCGGTTTTTAAACAAAATATTTTAGAACCGCCTCTTAGCTTTTAATTAATTTTTCATTTATTCTAAATACAATAAAGACCTTATAACCACTTAAGAATCTCCCGTCGGAGATGGTCTTAGAGCATCTCCAATGCAAACTTCATTTTTGAAGTTTGCAAAACTTCAAATTTGAAGTTTGTGTATCTTGTTCTCCAATGGTAAACTTCAAATGAAACTTCAAAATAATTTATTTTTTGCATTATAGTCCTTAATATTATTTAAAATTAACTAAAATCATATTACTTTTATAAATAACTATAAACACATTAAACTCATATTACAACTTAAATTAATTAATAAAACATTATATTAAAATAAATCTAAAATTACATATTAAGAAAACACACACACAAACAAACAAATTATAAATACAAAAAAAAAAATTATTCGTTAAAATTATTTCCGTAATGTTCCCATATATGATCAATCAAAGCATTTCGAAGTGATAAATGAGCCTCTTTATTTTTTATCTGTAGATTACGAGATAAAAATTGCTGAAATCGGGTATGATCATTTATTGCCACTTCAATGGTTGACTCTGGAGCGGATTTTGCATTTCTAATCGGTGCATTGATATCACGTTCGTCCTCAATTATCATATTATGCATTATAATGCACGCCGTCATGATATCATGCAATACCTCTTTCTTCCAATAACGAGATGATCCTACTATGATAGCAAACTTGGATTGTAGAACTCCAAATGCACGCTCAACATCTTTCCGGCATGCTTCTTGTTTTGCTGCAAACAATTTTTTCTTTGGACCCTGGGGATTGCTAATAGTTTGAACAATTGTAGACCACTTCGGGTAAATACCATCAGCTAAATAATAACCCATGTTATACTATTTTCCTTGAATAATGTAATTAGCTGGAGGAGCGGTACCTTGAGCAAGCTTTGAAAATAAATTAGAAGACTTCAAAACGTTGATGTCGTTGTTGCTGCCTGACATACCAAAATAAGCATGCCATATCCATAAACCGTAGTCTGCAACCGCTTCAAGAATGATAGTGGGTGATCACTACGCCCTGCAAACGGTCCTGCCCATGCAGTTGGACAATTTTTCCATTTCCAATGCATACAATCTAGACTCCCTAACATTCCAGGAAATCCACGTTGTTGACCGATGTTGAGAAGCCTTGCGACATCCTCTGGTGTTGGTGACCTGAGATACCACTCCGAAAACACTTCTATAATTGCGCGACAAAATTTCTTCAAACACTCAATTGCTGTAGACTCTCCTATTTTGATGTATTCGTCTGTGGCATCAGCATGCATACCATACGCCAAAATCCGAATAGCGGCGGTTACTTTTTGGAGGGTTGATAAACCCATTCTACCAAGTGCATCACGTCGTTGGTTGAAGTAGTTGTCATGGTTTTTAACAGCATCGACAATGTGAAGAAATAACCTTCGCGACATTCGGAACCGACGATGGAACTCTCTTTCACCATAGACAGGATTATTAGAAAAATAATCATTGAACAAATTACGATGAGCATTTTATCTGTCACGATGTATATATGCATGACCCGGGATAGAGTCTCGATGACTTACGTGATCGCTTTCTTGAGTGAGTTGGTGAATGAGACGGTTGTTGTTGGCTAACAGATTCATTGCAATTGCTTCTTCACTCTCCATTGATGCATTTTCATCCATCAACCATTCGTCAAACTCAGATGACTCAGAAGAGGAAGACAAATTGGGAAAAGAAGATGAATCTCCAATATTAAAATTCATTTTTAAATAAGTGTTGATGTTTATCTATCTTCCATATTGTGTGTATATATATATTAAAAATGTAACTATTTAAGAAGATCAGAAAATCTGGACAGACTAATCTACGCCATTCATTAGATCTCACTTGTTATCAACCGTTCGATTAAAATCTTATCCAATATTGTAGCAAAAAAAGGACAAATAAATCTATACCATTCATTGTATCTCATCTATAATCAACCGTTGGATTAAAATTCTATCCAAACTTTCTAAAAGAGAATCTGGACAAATTGATCTAAACCATTTATTAGATCTCATCTATCATCAACCGTTAGATTAAAACTTTATCCAACCTATCCGAAAATCTTGAGATATTAATCTAAACCTTTCATTAGATCTCACTCGTCAAAAACCGTTGGATCAAAATCTTATCCAACCTATCCAGAAAAATCCATTATCATGTATAAATAATAGACTTGAAGAATTAGAAAAATCACACTTCAAACAACTCTCTTCTTCTTCTCTAAAGAAAAAATATGGAAAAAAATAGAGGCTCATCATTCAATCATCAAGAAGATGAGTTGTTATGTTGTGTGTATCTAGAAATATCACAAGATCCAATTGGTAGTAATAACCAAAGTCTTGGGAAATTATGGGAAAAAATAAGTAAGAGTTACAACGAAAAAAAAAATGACGGTTGGGAAATCAGAAGTTCGAGATCTCTACAAAGCAGGATGACTAATATCTCATATGCGGTTAGACATTTGAAGAGTTGCATTAACCAAGTAGAGAATATGCATCCAAGTGGCGCGTCCGAATTCGATATTGTAAGTATATTTGTTTCTTTAACTCCATTTATATATGATATTTGTTCATGTAATTAATAAAGTTTTATGTTCTAATACTTTGTAGATGGAAAAAGCTAAGAAGTTGTTGATGCAAGAACCAAAGCTTAAAAACGGTTTTAAATTTGACCATGTGTGGGTTTTGATGAAGGATATCCCAAAGTTTACAGACAATGTCAACATCAGTATACCAAATCCTTCTAATAGTGAGAGTGATGTTCTTGGTTCTCCAACATCACAATCTCCAGGGCTGTCTTCATTTTCACTCAATTTAAGTAGTGACGATGGTGGATCAAATTCATCGCAACGTCCAATTGGATCGAAGAAGGCAAAACTCAAAAGGAAGATTGCTGAAGGTAACAACTCATCTATTAACACTTTGGTTTCATCGAATGAACAAATCCTTGAATTCTTAAAAGAAAGTGCAACAACTAGGAACAAAAATTATGAGATGGTTCAATTACGTATGCAAAATCAAGCAAAAAAATTAGCTTTAAAAGAAATGAAGGAGGAAAATAAAATATTATTCAAAGATTTAGAAACTATCCATGATAGTAATATCCGTGAGTATTTTCGATCTGAACAAGCAAGAATCGTACGTAAAAGAACTCAAGAACAAGAATCTTCGACTCCACCAAATTGCTATGGACAATATTTTGGTGATCTTGGTGGTTCGGGATCAAATTTACCCGACTATTAGTGTTATTGTAATATTATGATCATGTAATTTTATTTTCTTGTGTTTTTTATTTTGTATTAAATTTGCTTAATGTAATATTGTTATTGTGTAAAATATGTTTCTAATATGATGTAATATTTTGTTTTTGATCAAATATTTTAATTTTACGTTCAAAGAATTATTTTATATGTGAAAATTTTAATTTATAAGAACATATGTAAAATATTTATAAAATATAAAGTTGTGGACTAAAATGATAAAATACTAAAATAAATATGATGATTTACATAATATATAAATATAGGGACCCAAATGCAAATAAAAAAGATGAAACTTCAAATTTGAAGTTTTGAAGTTGCCCATTGGAATAAAAAAAAAAAAAAACTCTAAATATGAAGTTTTGAGGTATTGCATTGGAGATGCTCTTAATACATCAATTGATTATTTTGTTTCTTTTTAATTGAGGATCTTTGTCCCATAAAGCAAAACTGTAACTTAACACAAAAGCGAATTTTTCCATAAAATACATAAATAATAAAAGAAAAAATCAATCTTCGTCTCCATCATCGTGTATCACGACCTCTGCCTCTTCGTCTTTCTGAAAGTCAAAGAGAGGCCAGACGTCTTCATCATCGACGTTGGTGGAATGGAATCTAGACACAAGCTCAACTACAACCATACATAATCCATTAAGCATAACAAATAAAAACTTGACCAAAAACCAAAACTTTCAAATGACCCAACAAATTTACATATCCAGATTAAGAACCCTAATTCCAATTAGACATATTAGAACGAATCGTAAGCTAAATCCGATGCAATCCAAGTCAATCGATGACTAACCTTCTTGAACTTCTTCACCAGCGCTTCGTTCACCGAAGACCTGAGAGAATCTCCAATCCAGAGGCAGAGATGGGTCTGCCCAAACTGCGACGACCTCATTGTCACAGTTCGTTCTCTGGATTTGAGGATTTTCGATTTGAGGGTTCTTCACACATGAATTGGGGATTTTTTTTAGTTCGTGATTTAGGGTTGGGTTGATTTTGGGGGTTTGTTTTTCGGGTTTGACGGCTTTAGTTACGGTCAAATTCTGGTTTACTAATTTTAATCAGGTTGTAATCCGGTTTAATTTCGCTTTTAAGTAATTAAGCTTCGGTAAATAGTAAACCGAGTTAAATCATGGTTTGGTTGGGTTTTAGTTTCGAAATTTTATTTTATGGGTGAATATGTTTCGAACTTTCCAATCGGAGATATACGTTTTTAACTTTCAAATCAATTGGATCCTAGACCGAGATCGAAGCTTTGTATGAATATGTTATTATTTGATACTTTATGTGGGGGAGAATAGGTCGTTTAACCTTTCTAGTTCTATATGGTATAATATTATTATATAAAACTGAATTCGTTAACGTGAACGTGACACGTATGGTAATTCTTAATATGTGTCGTTGTTAATTAAAATCGCGACATATATCAAATTAATAATATAAACTTTACTATAGTTAGTGATTTAATTTTTAAAAAGAAAAAATAACAAAAAATGAAAATAATTGTGTTTTATATAATGGAAACTAATAAAATTGAAAAATGAAAGTAAGAGACAAAATAAAAACTACAAAATAAAAAGTGTTAAATATAAAAAATATAGAGAAATTGTTCAAAATGACACTTTTTGAAAACTTTCTGACCAAACTAGCCCCCTAATAAAAAGCCTTATTTTTAGCATTTATTAAAGAGACAAAATACAACTTTGCCCATAGCATTTGAGATCTAAGCAATTGTGACTAAATCGGAGAACCTAAGCAATCGTGACTAAATCGGAGAAGGCAACATCGGAAAATCGTCGAGCCAGTGGACGAAGAGCCGAACCAGATCGGCGGAGACGACAATGACAAGAAACCGGCGAGAGAGGATTCAGGTACATGAAGTTGCGAGAGTGTGGCGAAGGAATCGGCGGCGAACTCGGGTAGAGCAGACTCGGGAAGAGAGGGAAATGACTCGGCCGAGTTTGTTGAGTCAATGAACGAGTCGAAGGGAGAAGCCGAAGCGAAAGAAACGAGTGATGTGCAGAGTTCGGCGAGCTTGCAGAGAAAGGAGTCGGTAGAATTTTTTTTGATAAATGGCTTCTTTGGATTCGATATACCACTGTGATACCATGGTGGTGGATGCTGCTTAGTGACTGGTTTGAATTTGATTTGAATTTGACTTGGACTTGACTTGTTGATGTGTTGCTGATTCTGTTTCTTCGTTTTGCAGGTTTGTGAGATTCGTAAACACGCCTGCGATTATCGAGAGATTTGCGACTATGGAGAAAGAGATCTTGCAGATTGAGCATTCCATTCAAGCTAATGAAATTGCCAATGCTACTGGTGCTGAGCAAATACAAGATGGTATGCATTATGCAGTGTTGCTGAGATAGCTTCGTCATTAGATATGGTCTCTGTTGATGTGAGATTAAGTTTGTTGGATGCTGCTGTTATGGTTGTGGATCATGCTCCGTTTTGGCTCAAACTGATTTTGTTGCTGGAGCTTTGTTGGTTAATTCCTTTCTCTTCCAAGCTATTTAGTGAATCACATTTTATTCTAAAGCAGAAGATTCCCCTTAAGGATTTGATCTCTCAAACAAGTTCAGATTGCAAGTTTCTACTACGGTTGCTTTCTACTCATCTTCTACAGCTTGTATGTTCTTTTGCTCCTATTTTTGGCTATGAGTTTGGGATTATTGAACGATATGCGTTCTTCAATGGAGCTCTTCTAGATTTCATTTTCTGTTTTCTGTTTTTGTTCATTTCATAAGACTTTCCGAAATACGTTATATATGTTCCTAAATATTGTTCATTTTCAAGAAATGATACGTTTTCATCATTTGTATCTTTCTCTTATTTTTTTCTGTATCCAAAACAATAACACATTTGTTCTGATGCTTCATTTACGCATGGAAATTAACATGAAATATCGTTCTGTTTTTGTTCATTTCGGAAGACTTTTCGAAATACGTTATATATGTTCCTAAATACTGTTCAGTTTCAAGAAAGGATCAGTTTTCATCATTTGTATCTTTCTCTTATTTCTTTGTGTATCCAAAACAACAACACATTTGTTCTGATGCTTCATTTACGCATGGAAATCAACATGAAATATCGTTCTGTTTTTGTTCATTTCAGAAGACTTTCCGAAATACGTTATATATGTTCTTAAATACGATTCATTTTCAAGAAATGATCAGTTTTCATCATTTGTATCTTTCTCTTATTTCTTTGTGTATCCAAAACAACAACACATTTGTTCTGATGCTTCATTTACGCATGGAAATCAACAGGAAATATCGTTTTCTGTTTTTGTTCATTTCTGAAGACTTTCCGAAATACGTTATATATGTTCCTAAATACGATTTATTTTCAAGAAATGATCATTTTTTTTTTATCATTTTTATCTTTCTTTCTTTATTTGTGTAGACAAAACAACAACGCATGAAAATCAACAAGTTATATAGTCTTTTATAGTTTGTCTCTGTATGACTTAAGATAAATAATACTTTTTCTGTTTCTTGTTGATTTAGGAAAGCTTTCCTAAATACGTTATATATGTATATAATTTAGGAGGGCATCATACCATGGATGCTTCTTCTCTGCATCTCTCCAAATTTTTCCTTGCTTCTCCATTTCATATATGTCATTTATAAATATTTAGAAAAGACTCACACAAAGAAATAAGAGAAAGATACAAATGAAGGAGTGTTAAAATTATATGTAGAACCACAACTAAAACTAAAAATACTCGTGTTACAGAAGATTTTATAGTAATTTTGTAAGACCGTCGTAAAACTTAAGAAAACTAAAAATACTTATGTCGTGTGCAGTATCATCAGCAATCTTGGACATATCCTTTGCATTAGCCTCTTTGTCGGCATCAACACACATCAAGGATCTATGCACCAAGACCCAAACTATATCAATACTCTTCATGTTCACGCAAACTTGCTGCATCCAGCTCTTCATGACCCTATATAAAATTTTTGAAACACAGAATATCGAATCGACATAAGCCTTATATTTCTAGGACCCACCTTCTAGTGGCATTCATTACTTACCTCTACATGTGTCATATCGATCTTCCGCTTCTGGTGGCGTGTCATCTTCAAGCTCGTCACCTAAAAACCAAAGACATACTTACGCTCAGTGCTAAAGGTGGAAGCTTGGAGCCACAAAGGTGGAAGCTTTTGGAAGATAGTTACGCTCAGTGATAAAACATGTAGCAATCTAGTTCGGAAGACTTTGTATATTCTTCATGATGAAGAGCATGAACTCATCGTTTATCTTAATTTAGCATAATGGAGAAGGAATCTCAGCTGCTCTGGTCAAATCTCTTTCAGGTATAAACCTAAGCATGCTTATAAGTATGAGATAATGCTACTGAATATTCGTTTGACTGACACAACTCATGCTTCTTAATTGATTGCTACATGTTTTATCTAATAACTATGTGCTTCGTAAATCATACTAAAATGAAAATATATTCAAACTTACTCTGTCTGTTCGACCTTCAAGGACTGCTGCAACAACCAAAGCACAAGCTCCTGGTCCACAAGCCAAAGTTGCTTATGCAGTTTGAGCTCAAAGTTTACAGGTCAGATCGAAGAATATACAGAGGAGGATGAAGAGCGAAGCTCGATCCATGGATGGTGGATTAAGGAGATCGATGGATTTGATTGTAGAACGCTGATGGCGGTGGAGGGGTATGCGGAGTAAAATCCACCGTGGCTCCGTTGTAGATCCTTCGACGTCGAAAATTGAGGAGAGGGGTGGTGTCGCCGATGAGGGATTCAGAGAGAAAATCATAGCAGTCGATGAGACTCTCGAGTCTTACAATTTTCAAAACCCCCAAACCCAAAACCCCCAAATTTTCAAAATCTCAAATAACTAACCTCGTTTTCCAGCAATGCGAAGCTTGGTGATCTACGTCGAGGATTCTGTCAAAGATCGGCGAAAAATCCGGCGGTCTAGAGGAAGAGGATTCGAGATTTTGGATCGATGATAAACTTTTTCCGGTGAGGTAGAAGAAACGTGTGAAGAAATTTTTAATCGGAGGAAGATTTCTTTTTTTAATCATCAAGGTTAAATCAGTCATTTGTGCTTTAATGAATGCTAATTCAATGAGCTTTCAAATGAGGATGCTAAATTATTGAACTTTAAGTTTTTTGGTGTTATTTTGTAGAATTGCCCAAAAATATATACGTCATAATATATAAAAATAGAAAAGGAAAAATTTGTTATAGTGTGTTTGGTAATTCTGAAACTCTTTTTTTTTTTGTTTAAAAAGATTGTTTATCAAATTTATGGGTAATATGAATCAATTTTGAATTTTCTTAAATATGAATTACAAAATAACTAAACGGAATTTTAATTTAGAATATAACTATACAGATCATAAATAAGCATATTATCAATTATAGAATCTAAGAGGAGTGTATTCAATTTGATATTTGAAAGGATTTATAAAGATTTGAGTTTTGATTAGTTTTTAAATGATTTGAGTGAATTATGTAATTTGTTATGATTTGTTTAATTTTTTTACGAGATCTCACATAAAACCATGAGATTTGAATTTTTATATTTTTAACTAAGAAACTCCATCAAAACATTTTCAAGTCACTAAAAATCTCCTAAAATCCACTATTTAAAATATTTTCAATAACGGTGGATTTGAATGTTCATTTACAAATCACTAGTTCAATAAAATGAGATTTTAAAATAATTTTTAAAATTCATGTTTAAATAATATATGATTTGTGATTTTAATACGATTTATGATTTTAATACAAATCATTTCAAATACTAAATTGAATACAACCCTCTAAATCTTTTATTTTTTACATGTGTATCACGCTATGCTTAATTTAAATTGTACCACAAGATCTACAAACATAAAGTTAAATTGTACTATCTCATAAAAAAATACCACAAGACCTACAAACATAAAAAAATTAAAGTTAAATTGTCATCTTTACATTTTTTATTTCACCAATAGTCTTTAAATAATTAATTCCGTAATAAATACCATTTTAAAAATTTGAGTTGCCTTCATTCCCTTCCATTCCCACTATTTTTATTTCAAGTTGACTATGGAAGAGGAAAACTACTCCTCCATTGATTCATTCTTTTATATAAACCAATCAATAATGCGCATAGAAACTCTACCGTTCCAAACAAAAAAAACCCCAAGAACTTTTGAAAAGTTCCAGAAAACCCCATAATTAAAGAAAATGAGGATCAATTTGGTCCCTGTACTTCTCTCCCTGATCATCATCTTCAACCTATCCGCCATTGCAGACACTTTTAGTTTCTTCAACACATCAAGCCAATGGCTCCACTTCCCGGCGAATTCCAACCAATCCGCTATCGAATTCTCCATCCCCACGATAATCGCCGCCGTTCTCTCGTTCTTCGCCGCCTCGATCTCCAGCGCCGGAGGAATTGGCGGCGGAGGTCTCTTCATATCGATAATGACTATCGTCGCCGGGCTCGAAATGAAGACGGCGTCGAGCTTCTCGGCGTTCATGGTAACCGGCGTCTCCGTCGCGAACGTCGGATGCAATCTCTTCGCGAGAAACCCTAAATCGGTAGGCAAAACCCTAATCGATTTCGATCTGGCGCTCACTCTTCAGCCATGTCTGCTTCTCGGAGTCAGCGTCGGCGTGATCTGTAACCGTGTGTTCCCTAATTGGCTTGTGACGTCACTCTTCGCCGTCTTCCTCGCGTGGTCGACGATGAAGACTTGCAGAAAGGGGCTTTCTTACTGGAATCTGGAATCGGAGAGAGCGAGGATTAGGAGTCGAAAGCGAGACGGAGACGAGGATCGGATCGAGGGAGCGAGATCGCCGCTTCTTGGTAACGAAGGAGAAGACGAGGATCGGATCGAGGGAGAGATCAGGTTTCCATGGATGAAGCTCGGAGTTTTAGTGATCATCTGGCTATTGTTCTTCTCCATTAATCTCTTTCGAGGAAACAAATACGGTGAGGTACAAATCGATAGATTCCTTATTTATGGGTCGATTTAATTGAATTGTTACACATTTTTAAGACCCTACTTTATCAACTCTCAAGCTTTGTCTGTTTCTACTGTCCCTCCAAAAATATAACTAACTTTTGCGGGAAGGAAAAAAACTAACTTTTAAATATTTATGACGGCAAAATTGCAAATATGTACACAAATGTAGATATTTAGAGGTGCTAAAGTTTGACGTCAAAAAAAAAAAAAAACAATTGAATTGCAAAAAATTTGACTGCCAAAAAGTTTTAAACTGGTATAAATTTTAGAATAGAAAATTTGATTATTATGTTATTGAAATGCCTTTTTTTGTATAAATTGTTTTGGTGAATTTTATTATAAAAAAAAAAAAACAAATGAAATGATAGAAGTTTTGTAAAATTAAGGCCTTATTCTGCATTTTAATGGTCAAGTAACAAACTAACAATTGTTTCCTTAGTGACAAATCTTATTGTCAATTCTTTCTCGTACAAAAATTGAATGTCATCTACTCTCAAAGTGATATATTTTTTTTGAAATATTTTATGAACACTTAATTGTGCAATATTTGAACTTACCTTGGATTTGCAGGGAATCATATCGATCAAGCCATGTGGAGCTCTCTACTGGATCCTCTCGTCTCTGCAAATACCTCTGACTATCTTCTTCACTCTCTGGATTTGCTTCAGTGACAGTGTTCAAAGCAGCTACACATCACCTAACCAAGACACTGAAAAGGTCTGAACATTTGATTAAATTGGCTTTCTGTTAGTCAAAGTCAACAGCTTTGATGAATCTAAAACTGAAATCCACAGGAGATTGGAGATGCGAGAAGGAGCCATGGAGTAAGACTGGACAAGTTTATGCTCCCTCTAATGGCTCTCTTGGCTGGAGTTTTGGGTGGCCTTTTCGGTATTGGCGGTGGAATGCTTATTAGTCCTCTTCTGTTCCAAATTGGTATTGGTCCTGAGGTATGTTGTAGGCACTAAGCGGACGACGACCTAGCGCCTAGAACACCAAATCGGGCCTAGGCGATTTAAGGTGTTCTAGGCGTTTACAACATACTATAGATTAGACTCTACGGTATAACATATGAAATATCATGATTCATAAATAGTACAATTCAAATCTTCTATACAGGTAACTGCAGCAACATGTTCTTTCATGGTTCTGTTTTCTTCAACTATGTCTGCAATCCAGTACCTATTACTGGGCATGGAACACGCTGGAACCGCTGCCATATTCGCTCTGGTCTGCTTTGTAGCGTCTCTGGTCGGACTAATGGTGGTTAAGAAGGTTATAGCCAAGTATGGGAGGGCTTCGATCATTGTGTTTGCAGTTGGTATCGTCATGGCACTGAGTACTGTACTGATGACAACCCATGGAGCTCTTAAAGCCTGGGACGATTTTGTCTCTGGTCACTACATGGGTTTCAAATTACCCTGTTGAGAATAACAACAAAAAGTCTAGCTCTTTACATGTTTCATTTGGTCTATTGAATCTTGATTTATAGTTTTTTTTTTGGTCTGTTTGAATGATTTAAGCTAAACTACCAATCTCTGATACTGTAATCTCAATAAAAGAATTTTGTAGCATAACATTTATGTGAATGATTTAAGTCATCAACCAAATCTTTTAGCCTAATCCTCAACCTCATCTAAAACATATACCAACAATGTCATACCTGAGATTTTCAGTGTCTGTAGGCCATTTATATAAAAAAAACATGCCTTCAGTTCCGTAAAGCTCCATAGTCGAAGCAAAAGTTTAGAAACAAATTTACACTTCACTCGCAATTTCATACAAACATTTACACAACCTTATTCCAAAGTCACAAACTAAGTACACTTTACACAAGCTTTATTAGGATCGAGCTCTCATACCATGGCTCTATATATTTCTAAGCAATATGAACATCGCGTGAGGACTGAACGAAACCATCGACCCTGTTCTTGATCTCACCAGGGTTTGCACCCACGAGTTTGTCCATCGCATTACCATCCTTCAAGAACAGAAAAGTCGGCATCGCCTTTACCTCTAGCCGTGTCGCCACTTCCTGACGAATCCAACATAGCAACAAAAAAAACAAAAACCATAAATCATCTAGCAATTGTTAATTTTCACAACAAATGTCAAGAACAAAGGTTTCTTTGAGTAGTCTTTTACGCTTTTTATGATTAAAGAAAAAAAAAATTCTCTTTAACAAAGACACATAAGTATTTTCACCTTGACTTCATCAACATCAACTATGAGAAATAGAGCACCCTTATAGCTCGACGCAAGATCTTCGAAGAACGAGTTCATAAACACAGAAGGAACACACCATGATGCTGTGAAATGAGCCACAATCTGTAAACACCATAAAGTAACAACCTTTGTTGGTAATCCATATAAACAAACCAGAGCCATTCATTTCACAATCCTGAATACTGATTCATTCTCAATAGTTCATATCTTAAGAGTATCAATAAATTGGCTGTGGTGGTTCATGTGTTGAGAAATCTAGCCAGAACTTTCCTTTGAATCAATCTTTTCAAAGGATCGGTTTCAACCAAATATAAATCACAATTTCCTTAAAACCCTTGTCCTAAAATCTCAATCCTTTCATTGGTCTGGATCTGAAACAGATTTCATTTTGGCTATGAAAATAGCTCTGTGAGAAGAGGATGAGAGAGACTTACAGGACAACCCTGATTCTTGGCTTGGCTCACATAAAAGTTCCATGATTCTGCAGAATCGACTTTAACAACACGTGAATTCTTATGCAGTTCTTGATCGTCCATCTTTTGAAGCCTTTTTAAAAAAGACGATTTGACTTCTTGTTTCCACTGTAAAAGAAATAAACACGATTTGGTGATTCAGTGTTTATCTACTTGCATGATGGGACAGAGATGACAAACTATGGATGAGTTGTTTTTGAACGATTAAATTAAATTAAATTTCATTATTACGTACATAGATGATACTCCGAAGGCGTTGACAAAACAAAGGGATTTTTTTTTAAGAGCGAGAAGACAAAACGTTTTTGTTATCCGCCATTTGGTGATAATAACGATTTATGTTTAGTCAATTTGCAAAAATTATGTAATTCAAAAAATCACGTAGATCTAAAAAAGATTACATAACTGGTGAAACCATGTACTAGGTCATCCCACTGTCCAATAATATCCCCGTATGGTTTTGTAATCTCTCTTTATTCAGAAAACAAAGTGAACAAAATATCTTGAGACCAAAAAACAAAGTGAACAAAATATCTTTTACCAAAAAAAAAGTGAACAAAATATCTAAAAGTGGTTAATTTAGTAATTTTCCATTTTAAAGGAAGGAAATCCTAACGACAAGAAGAAGAAAAGAAGGAAAATCCTAATAAATTCAGAAAAAATGTTAAAATCAAATTTAGTGGAAAACAAAGAGACTCTTTTGTTCAATATATATTATATAAACTGAGGGAAGTGGTGAAGAAATCTTCTCAGTTTCAATTCAACCTCAAGTCCCAAGACAAACTCACACACAACCCTAAAAATTTTGATGTCCGGGAAACGTATCAATCTGTTGGAAGATCCGCCGACGGCGTCTTCAAGCGACGAAGACGAAGTGGAGACTTCAATCGGAGAAGGTGAAGAAATCGAAGGAAACTCTTCGTCGGAGGAAGAAGATGATGTTTCCTCTAGAAACCCAGCCGTGAAGAAGCCAGAAACTGCTCTCGCTGCCCTGGAGAAGCAGCAGGTTTCCGATTCCGAATCTGGGTCGGAGGAAGAAACCGATTCCGACTCTGAAACCGAGAGGAAAAACCCGGTTGTGAAATCTGTCACCGAGACCAAGGATTCGGTAGCAGTGAAGAATCAGGATTCCAAAAAGGGTAAACCTTCTGCGAAACCTGCGACCAAGAAGCGTTCTAGTGAAACAGATGGAGCAGCAGCCTCAACCGACGCGAAGAAGGCCAAGAGGGTTTCAGGAGCGGAGGAGAAGAAGAGTGGTGGAGGAGAAGAGACGAAGAAAACCTATTTTCAACGAGTTTGGAGTGAAGAAGATGAGATTGCGGTTTTACAAGGGCTTATTGATTACAAAACTGATACTGGGGCGAGTCCGTATGATGACACGAATGGGTTTTATCAGTTGGTGAAGAAATCTATTAGCTTTGATGTCAGTAAAATCCAATTGATGGAGAAGCGAAGGAGCTTAAAGAAAAAGTTTGAGAACAATTTTGGTAAAGTGAAGAACGGAGAGGAACCAACATTTTTCAAACCTCATGATCACAAGGCCTTTGAGTTGTCCAAGCTTATTTGGGGAGCTAATGGGATGGCTTTGGAATCAGCTGTGAAATCTAATGGGAAGTCAAAGAAGAGCCGTGAGTCGAAGAAAGTTGAGCCTGTGAAGCCAGAGCTTGTCTCTTCTTCGCCCAATGGTAGAAATTGTGAAGACGAGGTTGCTGAGAAAAGAGAAGTATCGAGCATCGCAGAATTGGATGCTTTTGTGAAGTCTATTCTTGTTAAATCACTAGCGCGTTTTGGTGTGGATGATCTTGCTGCTCAACAAGGTTGGAGTAGGCTTGCCTCGGAGGATAAGAAGAGATTCGAGGAGCAGTGGAAAGTGTTGCAGCTTAAGGAATTCGAATTCTATTCGCAGAAGAGTGGTTTCATTCATGAGGTGGTTACAAAGATGTCTGAATCATTTCGAGCAATCCCTTAGTTATATGGATTTATGTTTTTGTTTTTGGTTCTGCTTCTTTTGCCTAGAACTCGGGCCTTTTTCTTCTTTCTCTCTATTGATTCTTGAAGAGT
This sequence comes from Eutrema heterophyllum, assembly GCA_002933915.1. Classification (NCBI taxonomy): domain Eukaryota; kingdom Viridiplantae; phylum Streptophyta; class Magnoliopsida; order Brassicales; family Brassicaceae; genus Eutrema; species Eutrema heterophyllum. Next base: position 580,481 of record PKMM01038587.1, on the reverse strand, counting down.
TCATTTTGGAATATTTGCGGATTTATTAATACCAAGGAAGCAAGTTTTAACTAAAAGTGAAGCAATTTAAGTGTTATGTTGTTAATTTTATACACACACGAAACGTATTTTGTCGAAAAGGCAGGATCTTAGGGAAGAAAGTCGGGTTATGCGCGGCTTCTATTTGCTGGATTTTCTTGTTGCGCATACTCTTTGTCTTCTTTTTTAGTAGCAATGACGGAAACATAATATGCTGAAGTCACCAGTCCGTGTCCTAGACAGAATATGCCTCCAATAAGGAAGAGCCAACGATTCGGCAAGCTGCAGAATTTACTCGATCTCGAGTTGGCCAATGTAGCTAACATCAGCGTTGAGTAGCTGACAACAAAGAAGATCCTAAAACCAAAAAAAGGTATGTCAAAAACAAAAACATTTAAGTGAATTCTTTAAAAATTCAAAATTGTGTTGAATGAAATCTAAAAGATTTCATCTTTGCATTACCAGGAGAGAACAAGGAAAACCACTGCAAGTATCTTGTTCGCCGTTGCTCTCTTGAAATCTTGGTTAGTGCGAATGTAAGTGCAGCCTCCAAGCACATTTGCTGTGACATGCACAATAAACAGAAGCACCATTGCAGCTACTCCCTCAGCAAAAGCTCCAGAGCTCGGGTTTCTTCGACATCCATAATCCTGATGTCTTGAATGTTGTTGATGATGATGATGATGATGTTGCTGTCTCAAAGGAGAACTATCAAATACAAGAAAAGATTATTGGTAATGAAAACTCGGCTCTGAGCAACTACTAATGTTATAAAGATTAGAACCTTGCTCTGAGCAATCTCGGCTTCAATCCCAAGGACTGCACCTGTAATGTCTGCACATATGATCATAACAGAAACTAAGAAGCCAAGTTCACTTTCCATTTTTTCTTAATTCATAAAACCGTCTTTCCTATTTTGATTTCTGTATTTATTTCCATTGTTCTATGAAAGTTTTAGAGAAGAGGAAAAGTATAAAGAAACAGCATCAGATTACTTTCCTAAGCCTCCCCTCTCACTGCAAGACAAAAGAGAGATTCGGTTCTGGACTCACCAAGTAAGTAAAGTTTCATTCCTTTTTTTAAAAATACAATGATGATATTAATTTGGATGCTTTTCTTATAATATAATGTTATTTAAATAAATCTATTATAAAGATATGAATTTCAGATTGAAATAAGAGGTTGATCACATGTTTGACTTTTTACTTCAAAAAAAGTCTAAGCTCAATAGATGCAGCATGTGGCCTTATACTCTGTTCTGGAACGTGAAGAGAAGTGAAAAAGTATGATTACCATATCTTTTTTTTTCTGTAATCATATAGGCTAAATTATTATATTTTTCCAGGTTGTAATTGGAAAAGAATCATACCTGGTTAAGATTTGATCAGCTTATTAACATAGACGTTAATTTTGGGCTTTTCTGTGAATTTTCTATTTCAAAAAACGATTTTCTTTTTGGTTCTTTTATGGTGTGATATGATATCTTACACTTATGGAAGTCTTCAATCTTATTTTGGAAATAGTTTGTGTGGATATGGTGAAGAAGCATGAAGAGACAGAAAACAGAGCCGTGTCCGAACCAAAGCCTAAATAATTCACATCTCTTCTTGTGAATCCTAAGACGGATCTTGAACAAACATGCGTGGAGTTTGGCTTTATCTCAAGAAGTCTCTTAGCTGCTGCAATGCACAGAAGTCAACTGACGCTGGTGATCCAGACAAGAACCAAATCCAGAAGACTAAGAATCCTTCTGGGTGCTCAAGATCAATGTCGAATCTGAGAAATGTCTTGGTCACTGATGGAGATGAACGAGCTATGCTGAATCCAAGCTGCTGCAGCTCACGGTCTCTTGAGAGCTCCAAGTTTATAAACACAATGAAATTTGAGGGAAGTGCCGATAATTCTGGCAGATGTAAAGATTTGCTCAGCGGAGCATCTTCTTCAGATTTACTTACCGGTCGTTGTTCTTCTGAGAGATTTGATGTTGTTGGCTCTGACATCCGCGGTTTTAGAGCTCTCTCTTGTCGGAAATGTCACCAGAGAGTCAGAGATCTTGATGCGTTTGAGACGCATTACCTTTATAATCACTCTGGTAAAACTCAAATAGATCTTTTTCTCCATCGATTTTTGGTCAATGTCTTGAGGAGAATTCGATTATTTTTCTTCTTTTTGCAGTCACTAGACTCTTAGCAGGAGACTTCTCAAGAACAACTGTGGAGTTAATCTGCAGTACAGGCTATTCTCACAAGCTTGGGAAAACGAAAAGGAACAACATTTCGGCGATTTTGAAAATCCAGAACTTGCAGAGAGTCGTTGCAGAGTTTGAAGATTACAGAGAACTCGTGAAAATAAGAGCAAACAAGCTTTCAAAGAAACACTCTCGCTGTATGGCTGATGGGAACGAGTTGCTTGGGTTTCACGGCACAACTCTTTCTTGCCCTCTCGGTTTGAGCAACAGCTCTTCAAACCTCTGTTTCTCGGATCAATGTGGAGTTTGTCATATTCTAAGACATGGGTTCAATCCTAAAACAAGACCGGATGGGATTAAAGGGGTTTTCACAGCATCAAATAGCTCTACAGCTCTTCAATCTATCGAAGTCGATCAAGAAAGAAACAGAGGTTCATTGAAAGCTCTTGTGCTATGTAGAGTTATTGCAGGGAGAGTTCATAAACCTATGCAGAAGTTTGAAGATCCTTTTGGGTTTTCTGAGTTCGATTCATTGGCTTTGAAAATGGGACCAGGTTCTAGAATTGAAGAGCTTTATCTATTGAGTACTAAAGCTCTGTTACCTTGCTTTGTGATAATCTTCAAGCCATGAAACAAAACTCGTCTTCAAGATGATCTAAACCCAAGTGCATCGGATTTAGACCCGAAGCGCATCTCATTGCCTACTCTTGTAACTAAACCTCATTGCCAAACCCAAGTTGTTACACACATGGCCATGTCTTGCTCATCACCTGAGGAAGATGACTGTGTTGTGGCTACCAAGTTCTTGGGACCACAACTCAGCTTATGTACCCGCTCAAAGTAAATCCGATAAGAAAGAAAGTAAATTCGTAACCTTCAAACTTTGAAGTTTGAAGGTTACGAATTCAAAACATTTTTGTTTTTTTTGGGAAAAAACCTATTCAACACAAATATGCCATCTAATTATTTGTTTCCTTATAAATCGAGTCGATTCTCAATTTCATTCAGAAGTATTGAATTCGACAAATATCTTGAGTTTGGCGGTTATGAGTCATAATCTCAAAGCTTTGAAGTAAGAAAAACAAAAATCTTAAGCTTAGCTTTGGTCCTTTGGAATTTTACAACAGTATAGGATCCAAAAAATAATAAATCTTCTCCAACAGCCAATTATTGATACGAAACGGTATTACTCCTTACATCAACAAAGCCAATTTGATTTTTTTGTTTCAGTTTGGCTCCCAATTTAATGTTTGGACTTTGCATCAACAAAGAGATGATACGGTATTACACTATTACTACATCAGCTGAATCTACATGTGTAAAATCCACGTGCGCATCTGCCTGCCACGTGCGCATCAGTTTGGCTCCCAATTTAATGTTTGGACTTTGGTTCTTTTAAAGGGGCCAACAAAAAAAAAACAATTAAATTGAGAGAGAGAGAGAGAGAGGTGTTCGTCTTCTTCTTCCCTTATCCGGCGGCGAAAAACTAAAATCTCAATCGGAGAATAGAGGACAATAGGCGATAGGATCAGATAAAGTTGTGCAACGATGTCGAAGAAGAAAGCGGCTGATAGCACCATGACGCTTGAGGACTTCCATGGCGGCTCCATACCATCTGATCTTCCTCTCCCTTCCCTCTCCTGGAGTGTAAGTCTCCTCGGATTCGTATAAATCTTCGCTCCTTTTTTTCCCATTTGGATCGCCTCTTAGTTGGTATGCGTATCGGAGATCAATCGAATCCCTGTTTTGGTTTGTGAGATTCGAGTGATGTTTCTGGTAAATTCTTCGTTTATTCATATGGCTATTAGATCTGTATCGAATTTTTTGTTTTCTGATTGTTTAGGTCTATTGTTATTACTACCCTTGTATCGGATGAAAAGCGTCTGCGATTTGATATCTTCGTTTTTGAGCTCTTTCGCTCATTTTTGATCAATTTTCCTTTGTAGGATTCCGACAGTGTGACATGTCCACTCCGTACGTGCGGTTTAAAATGCATGTAACCCACTACCTTAATCTTCCTATAAATAGTAGTGCTCATTCATTGTATTTCGGATCCGTGATCCGAAATAAGAGCTCTGACACAATATTTACACTGATCTATAAATCACTGACTAAACCACAGTTTATTTAGACTACCGAACTCGGATACCTCTTCGTAGTTCGTTGTCTAAACCGACATATTTCTTAATGTAACCGACCTATTCCACACTCATAGTTACCGAGCTACGACTTTAACCGACCTATTTCTTATCGTAACCAACCTACTCCACATTCATAGTTGCCGAGCTACGACTTTAAATATAAATGAAATTCTCTAAGCCTCCTCCTTGACTTTCCCGGCAAGTCTCATAGTTGCTCTAATCGGTACAACACTCATCATAAGTGTGTTATCGCATATTTAACCAAGATACAAAATGGAATATATATCTTTTTCAAAATAAAAGAATCAATTATCGAAACGAATAGGTTTATTAACAAATTTCAATTCAATTGTCTTATAAACATTTCAGTTTTGATTTTTTTTTTGGGTTCGGCTCCAACGAATCAATCACCTCTGTTTGGAGTTTGCAACTTAGCCCACACCTTTAAGCCCATTAGAGAAGGCCCATAAGTTTTGTGTACATATATCGAAGTTGGAAGGTAACCCTAAAAAGCATAGCATCGAGAAAGATCTATCGAGAAGGCTTACGGGAAGTAGAGTTCATCGAGAACGCTTACGGGAAGTAGGGTTTTGGGGAGAAGCGAGGAAGAAGAAGAGAAGATGTTAAGGAAGCCATTGCAACTGCAGAATGGACACGCAATTAAAAATACCAAAGTCTTATGGTTAGTGACAGTGGATTCTCCTAAAGAAAAAATCTGAAGATAAGAGAATCAACGAAAGCCTCTTAACTGACTTAACGATCCACTTTTGCAAAATGGGTTTTTAAATAATCGGGCTGGGCCCAAAAGCGGAATTAATCAACTTCGAAAACATTCATAACTTATCTGTTCTAAATTGAATTATTCTATAGAATGTAATAAATGATCAAGTATATACTTGCTACTTAATTCGCTTTTGTACAGATAACAAAAACTTGTGTACGTATTTAGCTTGTTAAATACACGTATTCGCAATTTCAACTACTAGCTAAAAAAATAGTCTACGAGGGATTACTTGTCCCATCTTTTAATTTGCTAAGAGAAAAAACCAAATATTTATGTCCTCTAAATAATGAATGACGACCGTCGGGGTGACAAGAACAAAGACTACTAATTCGTGATGTAATTTTGTCACGAAATATTGGTGCACCCTCATATCAATAATTTATTTTTCTCTTTGTATAGTTATGTTAATTTAATATATAATATATATATTTTTTTTTTTAATATTCCAAGTGATGTCAATCAATCCGAATCCAATCAATTTGGTTCTACTAAGTATTGAATATGTTTCAGTTTGATTTTTCTATTTTTTTTGGAATTCAATTCGGATTGTCTATTAATATGTAGATTAGGAGATAAGATATATGATATCCGATGTTGGTATTTTAAAATTTTCTTATTTATTTTACAAATATAACTTTGCATAGACTTATAAAAATAATTTTTTATAAAGACACTAATATAAGAATGGCTATAAACTGATGATATAAAGTGATTGTGCACTAATGATGCACGCCGTGGAAAATTGTCTGACATCGACTTGGATTTCGCCTTGCAAATCTTCATTTTGATTGCAGCAGCCTCAGGACGATGTTGATACCGGGTTTAGCACAACCCGATAATCACATAAGAATAAGCCGAAATGGCGGTGAACCAAGTCACATTTTTTACTAAGTGCCGTTAACTTCTTCGTGAGCCTCTCTACTTCCCCTTCTACTTCAGACGGCATTTTCGGATTGAGAGCCAGCTCTTTTTCCTTTACTGCCATTCTTAACTGATTGCTAGATGTCCCCTCTGGTTTTCCTAAACCAGAACCAAGAACTTGAAATCTAACACGAATTTCCCCAACAACCAACCATACATTACCCCAGAAAAGGCCTCTTGATAAAAGTTTCCCTAGACTGATATAAGGTTTTGCTTCCCCTTACGCTGTGGATTTTGACACCAAGTCCTCAAACTTTTCTTCCCCTTGCGCAAACTCCTCAAGATTTTTAAAGTTTAATTGGAGCGCAATAGACTTGTGCAAGGCAGAAGCAAACGATGTCTCCTCAAACTTATGAGGCATTGACCCATAAGTGTCACAGGCTAGCTCTACAGTCTTCAGAGCCTGGTGCAACTGTCCATTCTCTGTGTAAGCTACCCCGAGAGAGAGATAGGATTCTCCAAGCAGCAGAACGAGGCTCCATAATTTCCCGTCTAGTTTAGATGTTGGAAACTCACCTTCCTGATCTGAAGTCTCTAGTTTCTGCATCCGCACGAGAAACTTTATAGCTTCATGAACATGGCAAACTGCAGCTAGTTGCGTTGAAATCAGACTGGTTGTACTCTGAAGCAGAGGCGAGGGCTCACTATTACCTGAAGTAGTCAAATCCAACTCCAGAATGAGCCGCCTTGCAAACTGCTCGTGTCCCTCAACAACCTGATGCAGAAGATTTCCTATGGTTGCGCTTGAGGACTCCTTCTTTGAAATATCAAAGAGCTTGATGACATCTTCATCAGCGGTTTTGTAGAGCTAAAAGGACAAAAACCAGAGTAAGTAACTAGCCATAATTCCAACAAAAAGAAATAAGTGTTGCTGAGAGTTACCCAGTAAAATCCAGGATCTTCTTGACAATGTGATCGAAGAAACCTTAGCACATTAATGCCGTTTTTCTGAACAGCTCCAGGGTCAAAGGCAGGTTTATCCCCAGAGACGCCATATGGTAGATATATATCATCTGTCTTCAAAAACTCGTACCCTTCAACAACACCAACCTCATGATAGCAAATTGTTAGCTCCGGCACACCGGCCATTGCTAGCTCAAGCCAAGTTTCAAGCCAAGTTAAAGGTGGTGTAAGCTGTGTGAAAAGAGAAAAAAGAAAAAAGATGAAAAACAGAACATATCTGTATATATACAAGTACAAATCTACAAGTATATTACTATCGTTGACTATACAAGCATCTGACTACATAACACTAACACTAACACTAACCAGGTCTAGATCGGACAATTGCAAGCTTAGAGCTGAACCCTTTTCATTGCTGAAGAGAAGCAGATCACTACCCAAACGCATGCGGAACTCTTCCAGTTGAGTGTCTACAACTCTTGAAAATTCATTGTGTTTCTCAGAATCATTTTGGGAAGGCTCCAGCTTTTTTTCACTGATTGGCTCTCGAGAGCATTTACACCGCTCCATCCTCATTGAATGCATAGCAAAGTTGAGAAACCAAGTTTTATCCACGTTTTCTGAATCACAGCCTAGCCGACTATTGTGCTCAAATCTGCATCAGAGATAAATCATTTAAAAATAATTTGGAGGGATTTAAAAAAAAAAAACAAAAAAAGGAAAATAGACGCACCGGTTCAAGACGAGAGTCTTTCCAACCCGTTGAACTGCTATAGAGAGTTGAGATTTCGAGTAAGGTGTCCTAAAGATTTCCTTAAGAACCTCGACAGGTGCAATCACATCATACTCCAAACCCAACTCAGCATGAGATTCCACCAAACCCGACACAGCCAGAGATTCACTCTTCTCTCTAAGATTAGAATCTGTCAAGTTAAAAACACCAGGTAAGACCACTGTGTTTGCCTAAAGAGCTAAGCTAATCAACTGAAAACTTGTTGGAAAAAGAGAAACATACCTCCGGTCTTCACCTTGTCGGTAAAATTATCCGTTTGCACAGGAGGAAAATTCAGGTCTGTACCCGTACAAAGCCTCCGGTACCTCGGAGCAGACCTATCCGCAGGCCGGAGGAGAGCGAACTTTGGAAAGGCGAGAGCAGGGATCGAGCCGCCAACCGGTGTGGCGATCTTCATCTCCCCGACGCATAGCAAGTCGGAGCTCATCGGCGTCGACGGTCCTTTGTTCTTCGGCGTCGACGGTCCGTCCTTCTTCGACATCGAGGGTTCTGTAAAATCTTGTTTCTTTTTAGTCTGTGATCTCAAATAAGACACTTGTGCTTTTATACTATCTCTTGGCCCAATATTTGGGCCCTTTTTTTATTAACGACAAAGTCCAATATGCGACATTGAAGGAAGGTATTCTCATGTAAAATAACTTAAACTACAAAAATTATTTATGGAATTGGACAATATAGGATATAAAATTCATTTTGATACTTTAATCTCATATTATGTATTATGTATATTGTTAAATTTATAATAATTTAACATCCTATAAGTTTACAATAATTTGGGATAACTTAAAAATCAATTATAATTAAATTTATTTATATAGTTAAGGAATTTCATACCAAAATTATTTTAAGATAAAATTTTAAAATATTTAGGTGTAGGATATATAGTTAATATTAAATTTCTATATATAATACCATTTTTACAATGATTACGCTATCTGATCCGAGATCAAAATTGACATTTGTAAAACACTGATAAAGATATTTCTCAAATATGTGTGCCGTAAGTTGAATCTTATTTTTAAAGCATATAATATAAGAACAAGTCATAGTGGATTTCATAAATTCGTGGAGCGATGTGACTTTGACATAAGTCACATAATTTAACCATTAGTTTTTATGGAAATTTGGTTTCATGCATAATTTTTTTTTGTTTTTGTAAGGGTTTGCTCTTGACATCTCGTACAAAAAAATGTTATTGCTAGTGAAACCGTATCTAGAAGAATTGGAGTATATATTAAGCCATTAGACAAAAAAAACTTGTGAGAGCTTGGATACCTTGAGGTATCTAAAAATAACTCTCTAACACTACGGAAAATTGGAGTATATATTTCTTGTGATCGTCTTTGCATTCTTATCACACCATGGTAGATTGCAAATATGAAGAATCCTCAAGGTTTCAAAACGACAAAGAGAAAAGTAAAAACGCAAGCAAGAAGAAAAAAAAAATATCTTTTTCACTCTCTAGTCTCTACAAATACAAACAATACAAAACTTCAAACTTTTTTCAATCTTTAAGCATTGCGTTGTTGGTTGTTGTTCCAGCAGAAGGAGGAATGCTTTTGATGTTCATGTTAAGACTTAAGAGGATATAACCGATATATTCGATATCCAATTCTCTGCAAGATCTACCAATCTCTTCAATAATAATTAGCGATAGGTTTTGTGCCGAGAAGACTGTTTGGATATACGATCTTCTGATTATCAAACCGACGAAAGACGGTAGTCAAAATGTTCATCTCTTCCACAACCATCTATACATGCAAAAACAGAGGATTAACTTTTTCTTCAAGTATTGTAGTGTTATGTATATGCAGAAACAGAGTTTCAAGGGACAAACCTGAACACCGTCTATTTCACACCTGTCACCGACATCAAATGGATGCATCACGAAGACGAAGATGACAGCTTCAAATATGTTTTTGCATGAATTCCCAAACACAACAACTACAAGAAGAAGCTGAGAGCTTATGACAAACAAGAACTTGGTTGTGGCGATTCCGAGGATGAGAAGCCAGATGATTATGATCACAATGCTGACCAACACATCGACGATTCGGTGAAGCCTGTTCACTGCTGTTTTTGTATCGTTTAAAGTCAAAGCTAGTGCTCTCCGTTCTCTAAAGGCATTAACCTAGAGAAGGGTTTAAGAATTTTAGCATCGTTCGAGAAAAATCTTTTGAGATATCAATTTAAAACAAACACTTACCACCCAGTTTTTCAGACAAGATTTGCTGATTTTGTGACTCTCTGAAGCTCCTTCAAAGAGACCCATGGCTCTATCAGATTCATCTTCAGTCAGAAAACGCATAAAGTCTTCGATATATATGTACCTAAAACCAGAGAAAAAAAAAATCCTCGGTTTTTAAAATGTTGATCCTAAGAAACATCAAATCAAAGTTATTCATAAGGTCATACGATGTATATACCTGGATCCAGGCTCATCAACATTCTGAAAAACCTTTCTTGTTGCAAGTTTTGCTTCAAACTCACTTCGTATCTGTGTGGCTTTGACATCTTCGTGAGTCGTCGTGTCTTGTATCAGTTCAGCCAAAGTAGAAAGAGTTGCCTTTCTTATTACATTCATCAGTCTCTTCATTTTTCAAGCCGAAACGTTTTTAGTGTTCATTCTCTGAAGATGATCGATCCTTATCCCTTCGTCCTTTTCTTTCTTTCTTGGAACCACACCGTGAAAGCACCAGATTTTTGCCGACTCTAGTCGGACTCTTGTTCAGCCTTCCACTTTCTAGAGACCTAGTCATGTTGTTGATTATTGTACATATTGCTCATCCGAATGTTGTGGCTTTGGTTGTGCTAGTGTATTTGCTAGGATTCTTTATTAAATCAATCATGGATACCATTGCTCGACTTTCTTTGCTAATGAGGATGATTTTGGAATTGTATTAGGCAAGAAAAGAAAGGTAAAACAATTTACTACTTTTACAGGTGAATGAAAAATGAAAATGGTGGTGGGGGATATTTGAGCTTAACAATATATTTCAAACAGAACATTCTTCGTAAACATCTATTGTGTCAAATGACCATGTAAAATAGTCAACTCTTGATAGTCAACTTATATGCTTGACTACATATGCAATAGAGTATATTATAAGACATGCTCATACAAACTAGTTATTTCCTAACAGAAATTTGTATACTCTATTTCGTAGAAATCTGCATCATTAGGCCGCCTGAACAATAGAAGTCTGTATGGTCTGAACTACCACGGTTGATCCAGTCAGCCGAGAGACCTCTCGAGCCTCGAACACAAGAACAGATCCCACATCCTTGGCCTTTGGGGTATATTCTCTTGCATGACCGACAACTACTTTGATGTGGGTACCTTTAGTTGGATGCATAGCACATTCTTTGGTAATCTGCTCTAAACACCACCTAAGAAAGAGAAAAAACAATATTAATTTTGTTGTTGATTTGATTTGAAGTAGGAAACAAATCCTACTTAGTACTTACCAAATGTACAGTAGACGATCACCATCCTTAACCTCGAGTTCTGGTTGCGGCATTATTGGACAGCCCACTTTAATGGTTTGCAAAGCGATCTCTGATAAGAAGTAAGAGGATATAATATAAACGGTATGAAATACAGCATAGAGAAATTACAAAGAGTTCACAAAGACTCCATAGGACCAAGTTAAACATTACACCAATCAGTTGGGGAACAAGAAAAAAGCTGAGAGATGATGAGCTTCTACACTTATTAACTATGCAATTACCCTCGCAAATGAATCCAGCAATAATCAACCTCTAAAAACATTGAACAAAGCAAACATCCAAAACGAGACTAATCGAACTAACCTGAAGGAACCTTACCGGACGACTCCATCTCTGTTCCCGACGCCGTCTCTGGGATGTAACTACAGAGAGAATAAGAAGTAAGAAACCCTAATATTTCTTCCCAAATCTACCGTCGTGGAAATACAAACCGTCATAAGGCCGAACACTAATACAAACCGTCATAAGCCCAATACTAATATGTAGCATAATATCTTTAATACTAATCATCACACTTAACCATATAATTCAAGTATTTAACAAATCGAGTAAAAACTGAAAAGGAAACTTTTTTAAAACAATAAAGAGAAAATTAAATAGAATAACCTCCAAAAGTTCTGGACTTACTAAAACAACCTTATTCCAAGGTTTCAAAACAAAACTAACCTTACAAAGTAGAAAGAGTTGCTTTTCTTGTTACATTCATCAGTCTCTTCATTTTCCAAGCTGAAACTTTTTTAGTGTTCATTCTCTGAAGATGATCGATCCTTATCCCTTCGTCCTCTTCTTTCTTTCTTGGAACCACACTGTGAAAGCACCGGACTTTTGCGGACTCTGGTCGGACTCTTGTGCAGCCTTCCACTTTCTAGAGACCTAGTCATGTTGTTGATTATTGTACATATATATTGCTCATCCAAATGTTGTGGCTTTGGTTGTGCTAGTGTATTTGCTAGGATTCTTTATTAAATCAATCATGGATACCATTGCTCGGCTTTCTTTGCTAATGAAGATGATTTTGGAATTGTATTAGGCAAGAAAAGAAAGGTAAAACAATTTACTACTTTTACAGGTGAATGAAAAATGAAAATGGTGGTGGGGGATATTTGAGCTTAACAATATATTTCAAACAGAACATTCTTCATAAACATCTATTGTGTCAAATGGCCATGTAAAATAGTCAACTATTCTTGATAGTCAACTTATATGATTGACTACATATGCAATAGAGTATATTATAAGACATGCTCATACAAACTAGTTATTTCCTAACAGAAATTTGTATACTCTATTTCGTAGAAATCTGCATCATTAGGCCGCCTGAAACTTATGTAAGTGTACTTCAACTTTTGTTTTTTAGAGCTTTGTCTAGTTTAGTATTTCAATTGATTAGTGCTCTAATTTTTTTTGTTTAAGGACTGAGAATGACAAAGGAGTCAACAAATTTTCTCCAAGGGAGGCTATTTCAACTCGAGTATGCCAATGAAGCTAGCAAGGTAACTTTTCCTTAGAAAATAGATAGTGTCAGATTAGAGAAAACTTGAAGAAAGGGTTTTTTTTTTTGCGGAAAACGATTAGGGTTTTCTTTGAGAGCTCTCATGGACTGAGTAATTAAAAACGTGTGATCCTTCGTTTATTTACTATGCAGTTATTGGAGCCCAGCATGTCAAATAAAGAGAAAGGTACATTCTGTTACAGCTTGTGCATGAACACGTCCGATAAGTAGAAAATCACTAGTCACATGCCAAAAAGCTGCTGCTATAGGAGGCATATTGATTATGGCATCAATCAGGTCCGTCTGTCGAAATAATAACCCTGATAAAAGCAAGCAGAGCATGTGACTAGTTCTTTAATTGCATTTCAAAAATCATTTCAAAAAAATGACGTAACAAAAAGTGCATCAGCAGTACAAAAAAAATAAGATAAGAAATTTTAAAAGTGTTCCAAGACCTATAAGACCATCATGAAGTATGATGTAACTTATCATGAAGAGAACACTTAAAAGAAGGTCTACACAAAATACAGTAAAAACTCTATAAATTAATAATGTTAGAACTTTGATATTTTATTAATTTATAAAGTTATTAATTTATGGATTTCAAAAAAAAAAAAAACTCTTATTAGTTTTAAATTTTAAAAGTGATTTTCTGTAAAATTTATAATCTTTAAAAAAATTACCAGTACTTGAATTCTTAGAGGCTGATGTCACGTTTAGACAAGCTAGAACACCAATTTGGAAACAATCTCTGGCTTGATTGCATCTTTTGGTCTGCGTACAACCAGCAGCTTTGTACCCTATACCTTACATCCCACAAACTCAATAGGGAACAACTCTTGCAAAAAACAACATGTCCCATAAAGCTTTTAAAACCATGAAGCTTCTTTAATCTCCAGACATGTACATTGTTGACCATCAAAAACTATACAAACCGTGATAAGGCCCAATACTTATCTTTAGCCCAATATCTTTAATACTAATCATCACACTTAACCCCTAATTCAGGTATTAATATGATGTATCCCCCAGTCGACCCAATAACCAACCGAGTAAAAACTGAAAATGAAGCTTTTAAAAAAAAAAAATAGAGGTGGATTATGAGGGTGGTGCGTGGTGTATTTTCATATATATATATATATATGTAAAATTGGGTTTTGTAAGGATCAAGAGGTCAGAGGCATACTTTTCTTGGTTTAAAAATAGACCATTCGAGTGAAAATGGGCCTGAATCCCAAGGAAATAATGCAACTGTCCCATATCCTTCATCATGAAATCTGAGTTGAGTGAATTCAACAATTTTTGAATCAAAACCGTGTTGCTTCCTATCAGAATCATGTCATCAACGTATAGAAGAAGAAACATGACACATGATCCGTGAATGTACACAAAGAGAGAGGCATCTCCCATTGCGCAAAAGAATCCAAATCTGAGCAAGAATGAACTGAACTTGTCAAACCAGGCTCGAGCTTGTTTGAGGCCATATATCGCCTTCTTAAGCTTGCAAACATAATCTGGTCTATTGGGATCTTCAAATCCAGGTGGTTGTACCATGTAGACAGTTTCTTTCAAATCTCCATGTAAGAAGGCATTTTTGACATCTAGTTGTTTGATATCCCATTTGTTGATCACCGCCACATGTAGTATAGCTCGAACCGTTGATGTGCGAACTATTGGACTGTATGTCTCAATGTAATCAATCCCTTCTTCTTGTTCATAACCCTTGGCCACTAATCTAGCTTTGAGCTTATCTAATGAACCATATGCGTTTAACTTAGTCTTGAACACCCATTTGCAACCCAAAGGTTGAATTTCTGGATCATGAAGAACTAGATCAAACGTATCAGTGACATGAAGTGTACCCATTTCTTCTCCCATTGCATTGTTCCATCCTGGATCATTCAAGGCTGTCTTGATTGTTTTTGGTTCTGGATAATTCGTCTTGACTGTGAGCATAGCATATTTTGGATTTGGTTTTCGCACACCAGCTTTGGATCTGGTAGTCATGCTGTGAGAAGACCCTGAAGAGGAAGGTAATATCCAACAGTTCTTCGGGCTCTGCATTCCATTTGAGCTCAGAAGTAAGGATAAGAAGAATGTTTTTCGACTATTTCGGAGCATATTTCTTATTATATAAAAATGGATCCACCGGTGTTCCACTCACATAAGACACGAGTGTGTACACAGGCGATATCCATTCAATCCCGTCTCCACCGATTAATCGTAACGCGATTGGTCTATTTTCTTTCTTCTTTTTCGTTGGTGTTGTTTGCGACAAGCTATGGACGTGGAGAAAGAGGCGGAGGCAAACGGGTGGTGAACGAGAAGCCGGGCCATGGCCACTTGTTCCCACCAGCTTCTCACTGTCCCTCGAGAAGGATTTGCAAAGGAAAGAGTCGGTGGAGTGGGTTAACATGGTGCTGGTGAAGCTCTGGAAAGTTTATAGAGGTGGGATTGAGAATTGGCTCATTGGATTGTTGCAGCCAGTGATTGATGACTTGAAGAAGCCAGATTATGTGAAGAGAGTTGAAATTAAACAATTCTCTCTTGGGGATGAGCCCTTGTCTGTTAGAAACGTAGAGAGGAGGACATCACGCCGTGTCAATGACTTGCAGTAAGTTTATACCATGGTGTTGTTGTTGCCTATGCAATGTATTGTGCAAGTGGATCAAATGCTGGGATTGTTCTTATTTGGTTTCAGTTGTTGTTGCTTGTCAACCACCAGAGCTTTGTTTTACGTGTTTTTATTTCAATTATGAGTTTAAAAATTCCGAAAGTTAAACAATAGTGACATTTTCGGGCATGAATTCTAAGGATGCAATTCACTATTGGTCACTGCATCATTGAATTTCTCTCTGTTGGTTATTTTGGGGTTTGGATACTTCAAACTGTCTATTCACGGCTCAGTTCAGATTGCTTATGATGTAGTTTTCTCTTCTTAATAGGTATCAGATTGGTCTTCGGTATACTGGTGGTGCCCGCATGTTGTTATTGCTCTCTTTAAAATTTGGTATCATCCCAGTAGTTGTGCCTGTCGGTATTCGGGATTTTGACATTGACGGTGAGCTTTGGGTTAAATTAAGACTGATACCGACATAGCCTAGGGTTGGAGCCGCATCATGGGCTTTTGTATCACTTCCAAAGATCAAATTTGAGTTGGCACCATTCCGATTGTTTAATCTAATGGGTATGAGTTAATCATGATCGTCTATTGCTTTCTCATTATCTCATTTATGTCACATCTTTTTTTTTTTTTATCTTCTTAAAGAGTAAATACACGATTGTTTATTTTGGTGAATTGTTAAGCTGCTGACCATATATAATGTTGAAAGATTGTACTATTATCAACTATTGCTAAATGATGTTGAAAAGACATCTTCTTTATTTCTGAAATGAAGTACATGAATAATGCTCATATCATTTTCTTCTTTTTGCATGAATGCTTTGGATGACAACATCAGGAATTCCTGTTCTATCAATGTAAGTCCTGCTATGTCTGTCTTCATGCATCTTGTTTGCTGAACATGACTGTTCTTTTTAACCAATGGTTCAATACTGCATTGGTTAAGTGCTTCGTACTTGAAAAGTTGTTTCCTGTTCATATGAGGTCTATAGTTGTAGAAAGGAGTTTCGTAACTTCTTTTAGCTATATATATATACCTTTTTTTTGTTTCTTCTGTGAACTTTGGGAGCATATACTTTTAGTTGCAGTACTACATAATTCTGATCAGATACTGGTATTCCTTTTAGCTATTTCTCTCTGTTGATTGTTCACCCTCCTCGATGTTTTGATATACCAGTTTCTCTCCTCATTCCTTTGCTCCATCCCTTTCAGGTTCTTGACCAAACTGCTGACAGAAGATTTGCCTCGATTATTTGTCCGCCCTAAGAAAATTGTCTTGGATTTCCAGAAAGGAAAAGCTGTTGGACCTGTTTCAGAAGACCTAAAATCTGGAGACATGCAGGAAGGGAACAAGGATTTTGTTGGGGAACTGTCTGTTACTCTTGTAGATGCCCATAAACTTCCATACATGTTCTCTGGTAAGTTATACTCACTCCAAATCTTTCTTCTTCTTCCGTTCATTATTTTCTGGCAGTCTGTGTTGTTTTAGTGTCTATATATACCCCCTTAGTCATTCGAATTGCTTAAAACCTGCTATATTAATGCATTATCACATATAGTGAATTCTTCATCACTTTACTTGTTCCTTCATTCAACACAATTTGTAACAGGTAGAACGGATCCATATGTTATTTTACGAATGGGTGATCAAATTATCCGCAATAAGAAGAACAGTCAAACTACTGTGATTGGGGCTCCTGGTCAGCCAATCTGGAATCAGGTGACACACATCATATTATATATCGAGATTGAGAATAGAGGAAACTATGTCAAATTTGTGTGTGAGTGTGTGTGAATGAATCATCGCCCATGCTTTCGGGGAGGGCATGTGACTTTTATAGAGTATACATGTCCCGGATCGTATACAAGTCATAGTTATAGGTTGGGTCGTTGGATCGTCTGAGCAGGCTCCTTGTATGTTGCCATAACGTGCTTTTTGATGTGCCTAACCTGTCTGCTAGCGGCTCTATCTTGCGCGCGTGGTCTGCTCGTCCCATACTGTACGCTTCTCGAGTTTTCGCTTTATGTCGCTTTCGTCCAGCCCTGACACAGAAAACGCGTAGCGTGAGTTTTCCGCTAAGTGTTTGGGCGAGAATAGTTCAAATTGCCAAACGTTATCTATGAAGGGAAAAATAGTGAAAGACTCGTGTTGAATAAGTCTTTTTACCTTCCTGATAACCTGGTAAGAGGTATCGGATTTCCCTTACCTTCCCGGGTATTACTACCCGGTTACATGAGAACTTACCTTCCCAGCATTACTACCCGATTTGCGGTGATGTAGACGGGAAGTCGACATGTACCTGTCCGGGTTACTCATCTCCCTACTATCGCACTCTCCATATTACATGGCACGAGTTGGCAAATTCAGGAAAAGGCAACCCCTTTCCCGCTAATCGAGAACGGTTTTGGGAGAATTTGGTGGTTCGTTTCCCTGTCCTAACATGTCCTATGGTTCGACTACCTAGCTTTGTAACCGCACATTCTCTAAGTGACACGCTTTTAGGTCGAGTGGCCGTCTAATCTACGGTGACACGTCATACAACCTGCCCTAACCTGTCATATGGTTCGATCACCTAACCTCGTAACCGCACCCTCTCGAGGTGGTGGATTCAAGAAAAGGCAACCCCTTTCCCGCTAATCGAGAACGGTTTTGGAAGAATTTGGTGGTTTGTTTCCCTGTCCTAACATGTCCTATGGTTCGACTACCTAGCCTCGTAACCACACCTTCTCTAAGTGATACGCTTTTAGGTCGAGTGGCCGTCTAATATACGGTGACACGTCATACATCATGCCCTAACCTGTCATATGGTTCGATCACCTAACCTCGTAACCGCACCCTCTCGAAGTGGTGCGCTTTTAGGTTAAGTGACCATCTAGTCTACCATGACACATGTCACTTTCTAATTCGCCGATACAATGAGAAATTATTTATCCCCGCAATAAACATATCTATTTGGTAACATTCGTGTTACATCCCTGTATTTGTTGATATTCGTGTTGCAAATCTTATACTATACCATTGATGTTTCCTTGTATAAAGTAATTGCTATAAACTCTTTGCAACTTCAAAGACAGAAAACCTTTGGCTTTACCAATCCCAATTTCAAGTCCTTCTCAACCATGACCTGATCCCGAAGCAGCCCGGTTTACGTTTCCTCTGCATAAACGAGCTCTTACCTCCATTTAAACCGCTCGGTTTGTCGTCACTATTCTCTGCTGTTTGGCTGAAAAGAGTTGTGGCTTGTGAGATTGTTATCCTTGTGACTTCATCAGAGTTTGTTGTAAGATCGATCTGTGGTGATGCAGGAGCTATTTTGTTGCCTTCTCTTGCAAAAGAACTCGATCCACTTCGCCTATAAACAACTTGGAAAAGGTTAAACCATTTAATCGCAAGCAAACCAATTTAATTCTTGAGATTAATCTTTAATTTTACCTATTGCTGTTGTTGTTGCGATAACGTGTGAGGGATGCTTCATCAAGAACTTCAGTTTTAGGATCTTGAATACAAACTTTGCTACTTGAAACAATCGCAGTGCTCTCTGAAAGCTGTTTCGGTGATGATGATGATGCTTCTTCTTCTTCCTCCGAAGAGGTTGATGTGTTATTATCTGTTCTGGATTTTCTAACCATCGATATCACTCTCTCTAATGTCCCTAAAGCTTGCTTCACCTCTGGACTTATGCAGAAACGTGTTTTACCATTATTGTTTTGAGTCTTCCCAATGACATTTTCATCCTCTACCGAAGAAGAAGAAGAAGAAGAAACACTTTTATCTTCTTCTTCACCATCACATTCTTCTTCCTCAATCTCAGCAACATCTCTTTTGCAAGGTGCAGGTTCATTTTCGTAATGTCGAGTCTCACTCTCTTTTCCCAGAGATTTCATATCTAGTTCATCAGCTTCCAGCTTTGGTTCTCTCTCATCAAAATCTCTTTCTTCTTGGCTATGAAGCTCATTTGCTTGGCAGATTTCATCAGTTTTATCAGTAGAATACAGAGCTTGACGTATCAGAGTATACAATGGATCATCTAAAACTCTTCTGTAATCATCGGATTTAGACACCGAACCAATAGTCTGTACACATTCAAGTAAAACACCACAACATCACACAAGCTTGTCTGATTTGGCAACCGGAATTCAGGTTTTTGTGAACTAAATAAACAGAAAATTGACCTTCTTGAAAAGTCTGAAACCGTTGCCGAGAAGCTGCCTAGACATAAATGATAAAGCAGATGGATCAACAATGATATCTCTAAACTCCAGCGCACCGAGTTTATCTTTATTAGAAATCTATAAGATGTTTACAACACTCTTGATTGGATTTACACACAGCATAAGACAACCCCTTAGCTTGTGACCAACATATTTCTAACTGCCTTAAACACGAGAATTACAGTTAATGCAACTTCTATGTTTAACTTCACCGATCTGCACTTAATGCTCTTTTCGGTTTTTGTTCTAAAAGTGTATCTCTACTTTTAGATCTTAGAACGGCTAATCTCCACTAAACCTCCTTACTTCTTATTTATATGAGACAGCAAGGAGCTCCTAGGTTAGATTACTGGACTGTACGAGTCCACCTCAGCAACTCTTGCCACATCATTAAAAACTTCCCGTTTAATGTTCCAGCTCTGCAGTCTTCTTGTTCCAACACCCTCTGTTGTTGTTCCAGCATGACTGCAGACTGTGGGGTCTTCACCAGACTTCACTTCTACAGAAAGCTCACACTTTCATTCTCCCCCTTTTTGACTGAATTTGTCAAATCAAGCATTCCTGCAACACAGACAAGACAAACTCTACCAGAGATACACGTGCACATTTATCTCTGAAAATCATTCCATTTAAGCAGACGAGTTTTTGACAAAAAGGTACAAAGCATCTTGGATTCAAGTACAAAGACTAAGCACAAGGGTTCAAAATCTACGACATCTACCCTTGATTCAAACTCCCCCTAGATTCTACTCCTCACACCTTAATCACTAGAATTAGTTTCATCATCAGCACCAAATTCAGATCCTTGAGCTTCCTCATCATTATTATTCTCTTGAAACTGAGCATCTCCATATTCCCCCCTGCTTGAGTGGCATATTTCAGTTAAAAATAAGTATGAGATCAGAACAGAACAGAAGACAGGAGACCAAAGCAGAGCAACTTACCTTCGAGACGCGTAGCCATGTCCAACAGCAATGCAGAGGTATGTTTCAAATCAGCGACTAGGGAGCGACCAAACACAAAGGAGGAAACTGGAGGCTCCTTTCGAGCTAGACCACGACGCGCATCAGCCTTGTATTCGAGGAGAGGCTGCTCAGGAAGCTCATCCGGGAGTAAAGAGACTTCCCGTTGGAATTGAAGAACCTGATAAATCAGTGAGGGGAAAGGGAGAATAGAAGAATCTTATGCGTTCATGACCACGTGAAGGATCTGATCGTAGATGAACTTCCCGAAATTAAACGGTGTTTGTTTGGCCAACATGTAAAGGAGCAATCCACGTCCTTTGGTGACAGTGGTGGTGTGTTTCGTTGGCATCCAGTTAAAGCAGCAAATTCCAAGGACATGAGCCATATTAGGGGAAAGGTGAGAAGGACTGAAACCTTTCCAACTACGAAGACGATTCCCAGAGAGATCACCACAAATGGTAGAAGTAGACGCATCGACATAAATCTCCGTGGATTCTCTCACAGGCAGATTTGGAGTGCGGAAAACTTTGTTGATTAACGCAGGTGAGAATTCATAGATTTTACCGCGAACATACACACCATCCTTCCTTTCACGATGAGCAGTACAAGTGAAATTGGCATAAAATTCCAAGATGACATTCTTGACAAAGGGTTCTCGGACAGAGATAGACTGTCTCATGGATGGATCGGAATTTACAGAGGTGGAGGATGCCGGAACCATCTCGATGGAGCTGTCAGAGTCATGAAGTTCAAGGCGAGCCTCTTCCATTCGTTGTTGCTCGGTTTCGTCTGCTTGACGGAGTTGGGCTCTAGTTCGAGGCATGACTGGAGAGACGCAGACGGCGGCGGAAATTAGGGTTGTACTGGAGAAGAGAACTTCCGCTTCTCTTGTCGGCGAGAGAGACAATTAAAAAAAACCTTGTTTTTTATTTATTATTCTTGAATAATCCCTTTGTTTCTGAAAATTGCCAAATGAGCCCTTCTTGCTATGCGTGGAACCAATCTGATCCTGAAATTTTTCTTTGAAGACATAACTCACAACAACCATCAGTGCAGTTAAACTCAGAATAAGCACACATCTTTGAGCTATTATATCGAGATGAATGTAACATCAGACCAAGGCAAACAAATTCATCTTTAAGGTAATTGAGAACATGCATACCTGAGAGGTCAACTTAGGTTTTCTTGCCCTTGGAGTTCAACATTTTGATTTAGAAAATATCCATGTGCCGGAACTCAATTTCCAAAGCAATGTGCTGCGACTTGATCCATGATCGTCTGCACAGTGATAAGCTTGAGATTTTTGGGCTGTTGGAACATGCAACTTCATGTTTCAACATGGTAGCTATTTCTCCGTTCAGAGGAGCTTTCACACATGCTGATTCACTATGGTTAGCTTTCACACTGACATACCTACGAGAGCTGACGAGTGTGACTGAGAATTAAAAGGCTTGGCGCAGGCTCGATGACATCAAATCTGACCCAACATCGAATTTTGATAGAGTTGATCAGACTTTGAGAGGTCTTGCTTTTTCACTTCTCCTTGTGTGTCATAGTTTCGTTTCCCTTTTTTTTGTTTTTTTTTTTGTTTTGTTTTTTTTTTTGTGATAAGCACTGCTCTATCATTGCGATGGGTTGCTTCCTACTGCTCCTTTCTACAAGCTCATCTCTTCCTTTGCAAGAACCACCCGAAGGCTTTGTGTTCATCCCTCAATCTCAAGTCACACTCTAAACAGATCAGCTCTTGAGGGCATGGAAGGCAGCTCTTTTCCATAGTGAACTTTACAGAAAGAGGTTTTGAGCAAACGATTTACAGCTCCTTTTGAAACCAAAACAAAAAAAAACTTCACACTGTACATCCAATCCCTGTCTCAACACAAACACTCAATAGGAAGAAGGTTAGAGTTCACAGACACCTAAACACTTTTGCAAGTTAACAAACGTGTTCAAGTCCAAGGGTTTTGTGAAAATATCAGCAAGTTGACACTCAGAGGACACATGTTCTATGACCACTTCTTTCTGTTCAACCAAGTCTCTTATGAAGTGATGACGAATGTCAATATGTTTAGTTCTAGAGTGTTGTACAGGATTCTTAGATATGTTAATGGCACTTTGATTGTCACATTTCACAAGTAAAGGATCAGAAATCATACCATAGTCAGAGGCCATTTGTCTCATCCACATAAGTTGAGTACAGCAGCCTCAAGGCAATGTACTCAGCTTCCGCTGTTGAAAGTGAAACACAGTTTTGTTTCTTGTTATGCCATGAGATGAGATTGTTTCCTAGAAAGAAACATCCTCTAGAGGTGCTTTTCCGATCATCCACACACCCGGCCCAATCTTAGTCGCAGAACCCAACCAGATTCTGATTTGTATCCCTTGTGTAGTTGAGGCCAAAGTTCATTGTCCCTTTCACGTACTTGATAATCCGCTTTACTGCCGAGAGATGAGACTCCTTTGGATTCGACTGATATCTTGCACATAGTCCCACGCTTAAACATAAGTCTGGTATGCTGGCTGTGAGGTACAGCAAGCTTCCAATCATCCCACGGTAGACTTTCTCATCAATCTCTTTACCACCTTCATCTTTGGACAGCTTCACAGAGGTACTCATCGGAGTCCTTGCAGACTTGCTGGAACACATCCCGAACCGTTCCACCAGGTTTTTCGCATAAGTGCTTTGAGAGACACTAATTCCTTCATCAGATTGCTTCACTTGAAGACCCAGAAAATACGTGAGTTCTCCCACCATACTCATCTTGAACTCAGTAGTCATTGTCTTCACAAACTTTTCAACAAGTTCTTGAGAGGTTCCACCAAAGACAATATCATCAACATATATCTGAACAATTATCATCCCAGTTCGATCTGCTTTGACAAACAAAGTCTTATCCACACTTCCTCTCATGTACCCGTGATTGATCAGAACAGTAGTGAGCCTTTCATACCACGCTCTAGGAGCTTGTCGCAGACCATAGAGGGCTTTGTTCAGCTTGTACACGTGATACAGACATGAAGCATGTTCAAACCCTTTCGGTTGCTCAACGTAAACTTCCTCTTGGATGACTCCATTTAAGAAGGCACTTTTAACATCCATTTGATGCAGCTTGAACTTCATTTGACATGATGTACCCAGCAGGAACCTAATAGACTCCAATCTTGCAACATGGGCAAATGTTTCATCAAAGTCAATCCCCTCCACCTGAGTGTATCCTTGTGCAACAAGTCTGGCCTTGTTCCTGGTTATGTTCCCATCTTCATCTCCCTTGTTCTTGAATATCCATTTGGTGCCAATGATGTTGATTCCAGGAGGGCGAGGAACTAAGATCTAAACATCATTGCGTTCAAACTCCTCAAGTTCTTCTTGCATTGCCAGAATCCAAAAATAGTCTTCCAAGGCCTCATTGACAGATTTCGGTTCAACAACTGACACAAAGCACGAGAACATCACCATCTCTCTGAAGTTTATCTGCTTCCCTCTGGTTTTCATTCCTTCTCCGATGTCCCCTATTACGTCTTTGGACGAGTGATTCTTGTGAACTTGTGAGGGAAGAATTTCTCTGCGTGTGCTCACACGTGGGCTACCTTGAGCATCTTCTCCATGTTCAGACTCTGGAGTATTAATCTGATGTGTCACTTTTGTGGTCTGATTTCGTTGACCCACTCTCGGCTCTAATGAGACAGTGACTAACGGAAGACTCCCATCGTCAAAAACCACATTCACAGATTCCATGATTATCTTGCTCCTCTTGTTGTAGACCCGAAAAGCTACACTGTTTGTAGAGTAACCAAGGAAGAACCCTTCATCACTTCTCGCATCAAATTTTCCCAACTGGTCCTTGTCATTTAAAATGTAAAACGTACAACCAAACACATGGAAATAGCTGAGACTCGGTTTCTTTCCCTTCCATATCTCATATGGAGTCTTGTTTGTACCCATTCTCACATAAACCCGATTGATCACATAGCACGCAGTGTTTATCGCCTCTGCCCAGAATCTTTCAGGAACTCCATTTCCATGAATCATAGCCCTCGCCATGTCTTGAAGAGTTCTGTTCTTTCTTTCCACCACACCATTTTGTTGCGGCGTTCTCGGAGCTGGGTATTGATGAAGAATTCCTTGAGTCTCACAGAATTTGTCAAATAATTGATTCTGAAATTTTCCACCATGATCACTTCTAATTTGCTTGATTCCTTTCTTCTCAGTCTTGAGTTGAAGAGCTAAAATCTTAAAGCTCTCAACTGTCTCTGATTTTTCCCTAAGAAACCTCACCCAAGCAAATCTTGAGAAGTCATCTACTAGAACAAACACATATCTTTTTCCAGCAATGCTTTCAACTTGCATTGGACCCATGAGATCCATGTGAACAAGATCAAGAACCTCAGAGGTTTGAATCCCTTGAACCTTCTTATGTTGAACTTTGATTTGTTTTCCCTGGTTGCAGGCTCCACACACAATCTTGTAAACCTGTTTTAGTTCTGGAACACCTCTCACAAGTTCTTGATTGACAATCCTAGTCATACTTCTGACATTCATGTGTCCAAGCTTCTCATGCCACAATGTTGGATCATCCTTCTCAGCTCTCAGGCAGACCTGTGACTGTTCCCACATATAGCAGTTATTTCCACTGCGAATTCCAGAGAGGACAATTCGATTTTTCTCATCAAATGCCCGACATTTTACCTTGTCGAAAGTCACACTCAATCCTTCATCACAGAGTTGACTCACACTGATTAGATTATCAGTGAGACCTTGAACAAGATACACATTTTCTAGCTTCGGTAATTCAGAATCTGTTAAGTCTCCTTTTCCTTTGATCCGGCCTTGTGCTCCACCTCCAAACGTGACTTTTCTCTCTTTGACAGCAGAAAAATTGTTTAGATTCTTTTGAGTTCCAGTCATGTGTCTAGAAGCACCACTATCGAAATACCACTGTTTTGAAGATAGAGATTTTGCCGAAGTGTAAGCAACATGACACCTCAAGTCAGACTTCACAACCCAAACCTGAGACTTTCTTCTGAAGTTCGAATAAGCCATTCCATGCCTCATCAATCCTCTCACTTTAGCAGCAAATTTGTAGCAGTACCTTTTAATATGGCCAATTTTTCCGCAGTAAAAACACCCATGGTTTCTTAAGCCTCTCATCTCATTCCTTTGTTCATATGAGTAAGCTTCACGTTTGACCTGTGTCTGAGCAGATTTACTCATGCTCCTTAATTGATCATTTTTCAGTTCTGGTGAGACCCTGTTATAGTTGTCCCCACGCACAAAGTGAGTTTCTCCACTAGTCCAACCACCGTTATAACCAAGGCCAAAATTGCCTTTTCCCATTCTTCCAACAGAGAGAATCTTTTCCAGATCTTTAGTACCACTATTCAGCATGTGAATCTTCTTTCTGGTTTCAGATAGTTCATGACTAAGAGATCTAGTACTCTCTTTCTCAGCATCAAGTAATTCACTCAGTTTCTTCTTCTGATTTTGAAGATTCCCATTTTCTTCAACCAAGGCGACCTTTTCCTTACCAAGCAGTAGCCAACTCTCGTACAATTTCCGGAACTCAGCTTGAACATCAATCATAGAGTCTTCTTCTGTTTCACTCTCAGATAGGTGTTCCCCTTCCTCCGTTTCAGATTCCGAGTCCGATGAATCTTCTTTGATCTCAACATCTGTTTCACTGTCAGAAGACTCATCGATTTCGTCAATGGCCACCAGGAAAGCCACATATCCTGTCACCTCATCTGAGTCATCCTCTTCCTCCTCAGATTCGCTTTCACTCATCCCAATATAAGATTTATCCTTTCTTGTTTGACTGCCTACACATTCAGCCTTTGTGTGACCAAAGCCCTTGCACTCAAAGCACTTGAGTTCTCTTCTTTTCACGGTAGGGCACTCTGCTTTGAAGTGACCATATCCTTGACACTCATGGCACTGTTGATCATTTTTCTTCACAGACCTATCACGTTCCCTTTCATTGTTTTGAGGTCTAGGAAACGTCTTTTTACTTCCTTTTTCAACCCTTTTCAAAGTTCTGCTGAAGTTCTTAGCCATTAATCCCATCTCGATCTTGAGTTCCTGAATATCTTGCCTTTCTTCACCAACAAGCGCTATTCCCTTGGAACTGGTTGCCCTTGCTGCAGGAATTTCCATTTCATATGCTTGCAAGTGGCCGACCACTTCATCAAAGTCAATACTGTCAGTATCCAGAGCTGTTCCCATTGCTGTTTTCTTGGTTTCAAACTTCGGAGGAAGACTCCTTAACAGTTTCTTCACAAGCTTCTTATCCTTATATTTCTTTCCCATATTCTGAGCTTCATTAGCAATGGCACTTAGCTTCCCACTGAACTCCTCTATGGACTCTGTTTCTTCCATCTGAATGTTCTCAAACTTTGTTGCCAGCATATCAAGTATGGATCTTTTCACGTTCGAGGTTCCTTCATAAGTTTTTCTTAGTTTATCCCAGGCCTCCTTAGCAGACTCACAACAGTCAACACGTTTGAACTGATTTTCATTTATGGAGTTGAAGATTGCTGACAGAGCTTTAGCGTTGTACTTTGCAAGACTTTTCTCATCATCTGTCCACAACGATTTGTCTTTAGGCACATCTTCACCATTCTGACCTCTCGCTGTAGGAGCAGTCCATCCATTCTCGACAGCAGTCCAAGAATCCTCGTGAATCCCTCTGATAATCGCTCTCATCTTCATTTTCCAGTGACCATAGTTACCTTTTTCCAGAATGGGATTTCTGTGCAGAGATACCAGCTCCTTTGCGTCCATCTTTCCGCAGGATCTTCACATGTTGTAAAGTTTACAACTTGGTTCAGATGCCCGCTCTGATACCAATTGATAAAGCAGATGGATCAACAATGATATCTCTAAACTCCAGCGCACCGAGTTTATCTTTATTAGAAATCTATAAGATGTTTACAACACTCTTGATTGGATTTACACACAGCATAAGACAACCCCTTAGCTTGTGACCAACATATTTCTAACTGCCTTAAACACGAGAATTACAGTTAATGCAACTTCTATGTTTAACTTCACCGATCTGCACTTAATGCTCTTTTCGGTTTTTGTTCTAAAAGTGTATCTCTACTTTTAGATCTTAGAACGGCTAATCTCCACTAAACCTCCTTACTTCTTATTTATATGAGACAGCAAGGAGCTCCTAGGTTAGATTACTGGACTGTACGAGTCCACCTCAGCAACTCTTGCCACATCATTAAAAACTTCCCGTTTAATGTTCCAGCTCTGCAGTCTTCTTGTTCCAATACCCTCTGTTGTTGTTCCAGCATGACTGCAGACTGTGAGGTCTTCACCAGACTTCACTTCTACAGAAAGCTCACACTTTCAATAAAATTTATCATAGATGGAGGGACCAAGTCCAGCTTTATATCGAATTCCGATATGTATCTACAAAAGTTTCACATTTGAAAAAAGAAAAAAACAAAAGACATTTCAAGTTTCTGGTTATATCATGTTTTTCAAAATGTGATCACTCACTCACACTCACCTTAAGTAACTCCTCTCTGGAGACACCTTCTGTATCGCAACTCCGCCTACTAAATCAACCCTCACAGCATTCGCTGCTTCTGATATACCGTTCTTGTCGATGCTCTCTACTTCTGATGCTGAGATCTAAAGATGATACTAATAGATAATAGTTTAGGATGATGTCAAATGATTAAGAACTGGATTAGGATGAAACAAAAAAAAATCTAACTTGGTTTTACCGAGTTTAGTAGGATGATTACTAAACCGTCTTTAAAGTATTCGAATAAGAAAAACTTCACAATAGCTTTTCTGTCTGTCATTGGCCACGGTACTTTCATCCTTTCTTCCGGAAAAATATTGATCGAAATTTTCAGATTCAGATTAGCAGCTTCACGAAAATGTAATAATAAAAAAGGAGAACACAACTATTTCGCAGACGACGAATCAGGCATCACAGGGCAAGTTTTTACTTTATTCGTTCATATCAAAACAAAGATTATTTTACCCCTTCTCTTATTTTAATGTGTACGTTATTGACCTATCAATTTCTTTTAATAATATTCCTGAAATCATCTACGACTTGATTCTTCTATGTGTTTGCCTCAGTATCTGATGCGCCGGACTCTGCCTCCCATGTCCCTGCGTCTGCTCAACTTGTGCCAGACGAATCTGCATCCATTGTCCATGCGTCTGCTCAACTCGAGGTACACTATTGATTCAATTTCTTTCACTAATATTCCCGAAATCATCTACGATCTTGATTCTTCTGTGTTTGCATCAGTATCTGATGCGCTGGACTCAATATCTTTCACTAATATTCCCGAAATCATCTCTGATCTTGATCATTATCTTAACAGATCAGGGTGAAGAACCGGTTGCTGAAATCCTAGATGACTTTTTCCCTTTCGATAGTGAAGTCTTCTTTGGTTTCCTTGTGGACTCGGATGCGGTGTGGTTCAACACTGACAGGAGGGGGTTGGGCTTCAACGGGAGGGGGAGTGTGAGTGGGAATGGTACGGGGAGTGTAAGTGGTACAGGGAGTGGGAATGGTACGGGGAGTGGGAATGGGTTTGGGAATGGGTTTGGGAATGGTACGGGAAGTGGGAATGGGTTCGGGAATGGGTTCAACGAATACTACCATAATTAGGCTCTGGTTTAAATAAACCACTTTTGCAGTTGATGTTTACAGAAGATGTATTAGACGACATGTATCAGATCTTTCGAAATAATCAATCAGAAACCAATTAAAAACTCTTGTTTTTTTTTTCAAAAACGAATTGCTATCGACATACTATTTGCTAAAAGAATTGCTAAAGAATATTTTAATCGAAAAAGACTAAAACTAAAACGAATATCTTCAACGGACGCTATAAAGTTAGAAACAAAACCTCACCTAGCACACGATCTTGGACTTGGAGGATGAATGAAAGAAGCACCAAATCGAAGTTGTGGAAATTAAAGCAGAAAGTGAGAATGGTTTTTAAAAAAAAAGATAAGTGAGATTTTCTAGGGCAGATGTGTTGATTTGTATATGGCGATTTTTTTTGGGAGGATGGGGAGAATAATGTCCGAATATTTACTTGATTTTGGCGTCAACGAAGATCCAATCTATATTATCATTATTAAATAATAGATTGTGTTGTTTTTGTCATACTACTGTCTAAATAAGAACATTTTTTTGTGTGAGAACCGTAGTTTATACATACAACTTTTGAAATATAACAAACCGTCCTATATACAAAATTAAACATTATCTTCTCATTCTATAAACTCCATTCATGAAAATATTATATATATATAGTACATATACGAACAAGTAATTATAGCATTCATACGTCACACACCCTATACATACATCTATACAAGCATTCATACGTCACACACCCTATACATACATCTATACAAGCATTCATAAGTCACACACCTCTTATACAAGCATTCATAAGTCACACACCTTATACATACATCTATACAAGCATTCATAAGTCACACACCCTATACATACATTCTACACATACATCTATACAAGCATTCATATACGTCACACACCCTATACATACATTCTACACATACATCTATACAAGCATTCATATACGTCACACACCCCTATACATAAATCCTACACTCCACATATACAATCATTTAAACTGACCTCAACCAAAGTATGGCGAAAGAGAAAAGACTCTACACTCCACATTCCATGGGTTTTTTTTTTTTTTTTTTTAGATAAAGACATTCCATGGGTTTTTTTTTTGCTAAAGAGAAACGTTGTATTTTACCCCTTTTTTTAAAGAGTAAATTGAGTTTTGTAGTTTTCGTGGTGTATTAAAGTAAATATTGAAAAAGGTTAAATTAAAAAAAAACCAATTTTAAAAATAAGAAAAAACAAGAATAAGAATAAATAAGGAAAACTTATAATAAAAAAAAATGACAAAAGGAAACTTAAAAGTTTATAATCTACAACCACGACCAAACTTAAAAAAGGAAAATTATAAATATACTCTAAAATTAAAAGGAAAATATACGACCAAACTTAAAAGTTAATAATCATTTCTATTATGACAAAAAGAAACTTAAAAAAGGAAAATTATTAATATACAACCACGACCAAACTCTATATAATAATCTACACCTTTCTAATTTTTAAATGTGTATTTCCATCTCTTAGTTCTCTTATTCAAATTCTAAACAAGCAAATCATGACTTCTAAAACTCAAAAAATCGATCAAAACTATTTTACTGTGAATCAATTAGATCGAAATAGGGTATATCGCCGTACTATAGTGCGCATTATTCGAAAGTGGAAAGTTAGAAATCTAAAAGCAAATAATGTGCTTATGGGAGTGGAACTTCTATTCCTTGATGAAAAAGTCTGTATAATTTAGATTAACTACATACGTACTTTTTATAGATATTGATGTTAAAAATTTGTGTTGTTTTAAACATGATAATACAATGAATATCGCGACATGTGTCAAAGTAATAATATAAACTTTCTTATTGTTAGTTATTTATTTTTAAAAAATAAAAAATAACAGAAAGGAAAAAGAATTGTGTTTTATATAATGAAACTAATAACATTGAAAAACTAAAGTAAGAGAAAAAAATAAAAACAACCAAATAAAAATAACAAAAAAGAAAAAAGAATTGTGTTTTATATAATGGAAACTAATAACATTTAAAAAGTAAAGTAAAGTAAGAGAAAAAAACTACCAAATAAAAACTAACATTTAAAAAGTAAAGTAAGAGAAAAAAATAAAAACTACCAAATAAAAAGTTTTAAATATAAAAAATATATACGATTCATAATATATAAAATTAGAAGAAGAAAAAAAATTTATCGTGTGTTTGGTAATTCTGGAATCCTCTCATTCATTTAAAGGAATTTTTTAAATCAAATTTATGGGTAATATGAATCAATTTTGAATTTTCTTAAATACGAATTACCAAACGTAATTTATAGATAACTAAACGGAATTTTAATAACTATACGGATCATAATTAAGCATATTATCAATTTTATAATCTAAATCTTTTATCTTTTATCCGCGTATCACGCGAGACCTAATCTAGTTATATATACAAAAAAACAAACCACAAAACAAAAATAATGAAAGTCTATATCTTAAGTCAAAACTGTTCGAACGAAAGTGCACGGTGGTCAAACAGGACTGGGATCTGGCTAAGCATTACAAATTATATCGAAGATGAATGTAACCGTATCAAAATAATTACCTTAATCGTTTTTTTTTGTTTGCCAACATCTAATTACTAATATTGGGAATGTATACAAAAAGATGTTTTTTATGATAATTAATTTATGGGGACAAAGATTGTTTGATCGCGACCGCAGAATCGGACAGTGTTTGGATCTGCTGCACATTATATAAACCAGTCTCTGTCTGTAATTTCTTTTTAAGCCCCTCTCTTTTCTGAATTTTTTTGGATTCAGCCTTTATCTTTATAAATGTTACATCTCCATCTTAATTATGTGTGTAAACTGTAAAACTGCTTTTGAGCACGTGACTCATCTCACCTCACGTGGTTCTCGGGTCTCGAACATTTTCGATTTCCATGACCCTCGTGATTGTGAATTTGTGATACCATTTCTGAATTATTATTGTGTGGTGTGGATAAGTTTGTTCTTAGTTTTCTCCCCCATCGACGGCGCGTGACTTTCACGTGACTGCTTTGAGGAGCTTACAAAGTTACAAGTGGATTCATAGGCTTTAATAGTTTTTATATGCTCACCAACCTCCGGCTCCATCTAGTATAGATAATTGCTTTGCTTCAACTACATACTATACTTATCTTGTAAATATTAATTATGTTAGAGATCACGTTATTACTTCGTAGAAATTCAAAAGTTAAAAATTAAAACTATATGATCCATTATTTACTTGAAGCAAAAGAACATTTTACTTTATGGAAAGATTAAATGAAAGAAGTCGATTTATATATGTAGAATATCTACACCCGAATCTAGATATATATAGTTACTGAGATGTTCATTAAATATTGGGGGTCTTAGTTTTCATATCGGAAAACTTGCTATACGGATAGGAGATCTTTAAATATGTCATTTTTATAAATTGAACTAGTAGGATAATATTTCTATATATGAATGTGCATATAAAATGGAAACTTATATTTTTGCTTAAAACCAAAATATCTATCAAGCAATGCCAAAAATACAGATTTGGAGTAATATCCTCAAATCTAAATCATATAATTTTTTACTGAATTGAAAATAGTTTTTTGTTGTAACAATGATGTATTGTATAGACACCATAATCTTATTATATAAAAATGGATCTCTCACATAATTTGATGTCAATAATACGCAAAAAATATTTTAACAACACCTAAAACACAGCTTCATAAAGTAAACACGAAAATACAACGTTTTTTCAAAATTTTTACATGCTGACCTATTACCGTCGTGGAAATACAAACCGTCATAAGGCCGAACACTAATACAAACCGTCATAAGGCCCAATACTAATATGTAGCACAATATCTTTAATACTAATCATCACACTTAACCATATAATTCAAGTATTTAACAAATCGAGTAAAAACTGAAAATGAAACTTTTTTAAAACAATAAAGAGAAAATTAAATAGAATAACCTCCGAAAGTTCTGGACTTACTAAAACAACCTTATTCCAAGGTTTCAAAACAAAACTAACCTTACAAAGTTAGTTAAGTACGTTCAAATCCCGATTTTGATTTTAATAACCAAAATACCATTATTGTTAATATTATTTTAAAATTAATTATAAAACAAATTAAACATTCTCTCTCTCTCTCTCCCTCCCACTAGTGGTATCGCTCGACACCCATCGTTTTATTTTATTCATATTTTTATTTTGTTACTTACATTGCTCTATCTCTTTGTCTTTTATGTTTCAGGCGTATGCCTACTCGCAGAACCAAGAGCAACAAGAACATTCAGCTAGTGAATCTTTCCAACAAGGAGCTAGCAGAGTTAGAGCGAACAAACAGAAAAATAAAGAAGCCAACAGAGATGGAGAATCCAATATTATTGGTTCGTGATGATGCTGGAGTCTTGAAAGATCAAGGGTCATGTGTGTAATGAAAGAGGCCAGCGACTTGATGGAAATGGAAACATCATCGTTCCGGAAGCTTTACCGGAAGTTGTTGTTGATGAGAATGTCGCGCCTACAACGCGTGGTAACGAGAGGAATGCTGCAGTTGGTCGTGGTAGGACACTCGGTGACTACAACAGGCCTGATCAGTTATATGCCAATCGATCTGCGATTCGCCCTCCTGCATTTCAGAGAAATGACTTTGAGCTGAAACATGCATACTACACTCTTGTGGGTTAGCATCCTTTTCATAGTCTTTTTCATGAACACCTGATGGATCACATCGAGAGGTTTGAGGACTTGGTTACTAGCATCAAGTACAATGGAGTGACCAACGATTACCCCCTCTGCAAGCTTTTCCCATACTCTCTTGTTGGGGAAGCAGCTTATTGGCTTAAGCAGTTGCAGCCAGGATCACTGACTACTTGGGAGGAGACTAATAATGCCTTCCTGAACCATTTCTATGATGATGCAAGGTCTGAGAAACTGAGAAATGGTAGGACACTCGGTGACTACAACAGGCTTGATCAGTTCTATGCCAATCGATCTGCGTTTCACCCTCCTGCGTTTTAGAGAACTGAGAACTGAGTCGTGGTAGGACACTCTGTGACTACAACATGCATGATCAGTTCTATGCCAATCGATATGCAATTCGCCCTTCTGCGTTTTAGAGAAATGACTTTGAGCTAAAACATGCATACTACACTCTTGTGGGTTAGCATCCTTTTCATAGTCTTTTTCATGAACACCCGATGGATCACATCGAGAGGTTTGAGGACTTGGTTACTAGCATCAAGTATAATGGAGTGACCAACGATTACCTCCTCAGCAAGCTTTTCCCATACTCTCTTGTTGGGGAAGCAGCTTATTAGCTTAAGCAGCTGCAGCCAGGATCACTGACTACTTGGGAGGAGACTAATAATGCCTTCCTGAACCATTTCTATGATGATGCAAGGTCTGAGGAACTGAGAAATGGTAGGACACTCGGTGAATACAACAGGCTTGATCAGTTCTATGCCAATCGATCTGCGTTTCACCCTCCTGCGTTTTAGAGAACTGAGAACTGAGTCGTGGTAGGACACTCTGTGACTACAACATGCATGATCAGTTCTATGCCAATCGATCTGCAATTCGCCCTTCTGCGTTTTAGAGAAATGACTTTGAGCTAAAACATGCATACTACACTCTTGTGGGTTAGCATCCTTTTCATAGTCTTTTTCATGAACACCCGATGGATCACATCGAGAGGTTTGAGGACTTGGTTACTAGCATCAAGTACAATGGAGTGACCAACGATTACCTCCTCTGCAAGCTTTTCCCATACTCTCTTGTTGGGGAAGCAGCTTATTGGCTTAAGCAGTTGCAGCCAGGATCACTGACTACTTGGGAGGAGACTTATAATGCCTTCCTGAACCATTTCTATGATGATGCAAGGTCTGAGGAACTGAGAAATTAAATCTTCCAATTTTCTCAAGGATCAACTAAGGCATTCAAGGCCGCTTGGGTGAGATTCAGGTCATATAAGAGAGATTGTCCACATCACGGTTTTAGTGAGGTTCAATTGTTGGGTATCTTCTTCAGAGGTGTTGATTGGAGGTATCATATGGCTCTGGATGCTGCGAGTAATGAGAATTTCAACACCAGATATCCTGAGGATGCTTATGTGCTTATTGAGAACTTGACATTTAGCAATAGTACCAAGAATGCAGCCTATGAGCAAAGGAAACAGGCTGGGAACATGGATGGATCGCAGATTGCTGATGTGAAGGCTAAGTTGGACTTTGTGCATAGTCTTCTCGTGGGTAAAAAATCTGTTAAATTCGCTGCAAAGGTTGAGACCTTTGAACCAGATGAATAGTTTGTAGAAGATGGCGTCAATTTGGTCAATGGAGCTGGATTTCAAGGTCAGATGTTTGATAATCAGCAAGGGAACATGAACTATAGTGGAAACGGTTAGAGGAATACCTTCACAAGTAATCAAAACTCTTCTGGTTACGTCTCTAAGCCACAATACCATAAGCCTTATCCGTACAACAACTTTTCAAGGAGCTGGGACAGTGTTGTTTAAGTCTGGGGGAGGTGGTTATTGACGTTGTGTGTTTTTCTTAGAGTCAATCATTTTTGAGTCAAAATCTATTGGAGATTATGATTTTTTTCTTGAATCTATTGTTCTGACTTTGCTTCTAAGTGACCATTGTTACAAAATCAGTTTTTGATCAGATTAATGAAAAATCCAAAAGCTGACCAGTTAACTAGAAGATGTCCATATTTCCAGCATAGTCCACTAAAGCATGAGCTAATTTTTGCACTTCATCGATGTGGTTGATGTTCACAGGGCTTGACTCCTCGTTCATACTTGACAAATGTGAACCTGAGTGGAAAAGAAAAGAAAGAATGGTATTCCTCTCTCTTATTCTTAATAGATAAGTTGCAGAAAAGATTGAAATGATTTTCTTTTGGAAGTGAATGGCTAAGAAAATTTCCAAGGATCCCATTATTTTGCTTCTAAAAAGAAATGATCACACAAGGGATGGAAGCGAGTGGTAGGAAAATTTCCTGTGACCCTGTTATTCGCCTACACCTTTGATATATATAGAGAAGAGATGAACCGGAGATTCTGTGGTAAACACCATCAATACTCGCGTCTCAAACCTTGATATATATATGTGATAATAATATAAAAAAAGAGCATAAAGTGAATAAGTGGGGGAGATGGAAAATATCACAAACTCAGGAATGTTACTTGTACCCACGGAATCCTCAAGAGTCTATTTAAGCATATAACAAAGGAGGCGCGTTGATGTTCTACAAACCGCCTGAAAATGCCACTCCTCTGAGGGAGAACATCTTAGTGTCAGAACGTAGTATTGTCTTAAAACTCAATCTTCAATGGATATGGAAGAAAAAGATGGTTTCCAAAGTGATGACTGAAAAAGTGACAGAATTGATGCTATGCTTAATGCCTATGCAACAACAAAATTGAAAATTCAACAGTTTACTAGTAATAAAGATGTTTTTAAAAGTATACCATCGCATTGAATTTGTTGTATCGGAAACGACAAAAAAATCTGAAAAGTAAGAAGAGAGTTGTTGTCAATACAGCTCAACTACCCTTTGAGGGAGGGATTAGTGTTGCTGTCTTGTTAGTTGGAAATTGAACAGCTTGGTGATCATCTTTGCTCATGGTTATTCTCATGATTCTATCCAAAAAGCTCCCACGGTGTCTTCACCTTCCCATGCTTTCTTCTTCTAAGGTGAATAAGTTGTTGTGTCTTAAAGCGCTATTTGTAGTTCCCAAATCACAAAGATAGGACTTCTCAAGTATTTCCATTCTTTGAATGAATGTGGCCAACAGTCCCTTGTATTTTCCATGGTTTATAAAATTCTCATTGCATCCAAAAGAATATCCAATGACGTATACACTCTCTTTGTTTTTCTTATCACTATCCATTTCTCTACAACTGCCATTACTCGTCTCTGAAAAAACACACCTTGTTTTCAAGGTGTAAGAACAAAAGATTCAAGATCATGAATGGTATAGCTGAAACTGCAACATTCACCAATATCTATACCCACTCTCTATAGCTTTTATCACCTTCTTGGATCCTTCCATGCTATGAGACTGATTTTTCTTCGCATATCATCTGCCATCCAAATCATAACAATATCCATGTCAAATCGTGGCTAGTTTAGCCACGAAAAAGCCATGGAAAAACACGTTTCTATTTTTTTTCTCATATCCGTAGTTTTTTGTAAATTTTTCTAGTGAAGTTACAAAAAGTCACGGAATGACCGTGGCACATTGGTGACTATACAAAAAAATTATACTAGTAAAACCAGTACTTGAAATCTTAGAGGCTGATGTCACGTTTTGATAAGAACACTAATTTGGAAATAATATCTGGCTTGGCTGCATCTTTTGGTGTACGTACAACCAGCAACTTTGTACCATATACTCCATGTTTAAAAAATCGCTAGGTGTTAATCGAGCGGTTAGGGTACGCCTAGCGCCTAACCGAAAAAATCGGAAATTAATCGAAGATTTATCGGGATTAGTTTTTTATATTATTTTATTAAATTTATATTAAAATTATATATATGATGTTAAATATATACATTATGTGGACAAATATGTGTATAAAACAAAATAACATATGATATTAAGTAAAAGTTATTATAAATTCAATTGTAAGGATCATCTTAAAATTTCTAAATAGTTTGCATAATTTCATGAAAGATATTATATTGTATTGTATTTGGATGTAAACAAATATATTGCAGCAATTTATTATTATTAATATAATTTGTAGCTATTTAGGTTTACAGTTTTTCAAACTAATTACAGAATTACACTCAAATACAATAAATAGTCATTAAAACAACTAAATAAATTATATAATGAAAAGTTGTGACCCACTAAAAACAAAAAAGGAACGATTAGCATATAATAAATTCTTACACTTCCATTGTCCCACATCGACAACTGAGAAAGAAAAAGCTAAAAAAGATTCTATAAATACTGATACATGTTTGACCGAACAAATTGTAAGTGGGCTTAACATGGCCCAAAATTCTCCAAATAGTTGAAATTTTGAATAATATTAGGCAGTTTAATTAGCCGGTTTAGCTGATTAATCGGATTTCAAATCGATTAGTTGGTTTAGGTGCCGATTAAATGATAGTCCGATTTTGTTGGCCGACTATGCTTAAGTCGCGGTGGTAGTACACCGCTGATTTTCTGACCGATTAATCGGCAAATTGGCCGATTTTTAGGTACCTAATAATGATAAGAGATTTTAACGTTGAATCATGAATGGAATAAATGGAACCAAAGAGCAAATCGACGTCGATAATATTTTACATACTAAAACAGTGATGAGAATTAAGGATCAGAAACCGCGGTATATAAGAAAAATATTTTGGAAAACGTACGTAAAGTGCTGATTGGCAAATCATGGAAAAGCCATATAGGCAAAGTTATAATCTCTTGCAGAGAAGTATTCGGACCAAAAGTCCATACACTTGAAAGTGTAAAACTAGTAAGACATAAGTGGATATTTATCCGAAAGATGAATGAAAATGATATATGATGAGATATAGTTTCTTGTGGTGGATGCAACTATTTTCAGATCTCTTATGAGAAAAAGACTTGATTAGTCTCAAAAGAATTTAATCTGCCAGAAGCAGAACCTAAAAGGGTTTAAATTGCTAAGAAAATAAGTGATTTCGTATGACAAAAAAGAAAGCCAACATAATAGCTTTCAAAAGAAGAGCATGAATAACTATTTCGTATGACAAAAAAGAAAGCCAACATAATAGCTTTCAAAAGAAGAACATGAATAACTCGTATGTATAAATATGTACAATATGAATATTTAGAAGATTGTAAGTATAAGAAAATTTGGCAGGAAATCCAAATAGAAGAAGAAAATATCTTATATGTGAAAATGGTGTTATGGACCAGAAGTCCAATACTTTGAGAAAATTATACGAGTGTATTAACTAAGGTTACTCTCTAAGGATGATGTATATGATTGTAATGCATTTTTAAAAGAAGATACTTCTAGAGGGAGATTTATGATGGTATACGTGGTTGTATTCTTTTTTTTTATCATGATTTTTATCCGGGAAAGCGGTTTATTCATGCCTGAACAGCATGAACTGGTATCGATTCATACCTGAACAACGGTGCTGTGCCTAAAC
This sequence comes from Eutrema heterophyllum, assembly GCA_002933915.1. Classification (NCBI taxonomy): domain Eukaryota; kingdom Viridiplantae; phylum Streptophyta; class Magnoliopsida; order Brassicales; family Brassicaceae; genus Eutrema; species Eutrema heterophyllum. Next base: position 541,121 of record PKMM01038587.1, on the reverse strand, counting down.
GTGCCCAAACCCTTCAAAATTGGAATTTTCATACCCAAACTATTTTTTTTTTGGCCGATACGTGCATTGACCGTTGCTCCGTTAGTCAACTCCATTTTTCCGTTAACTCAGCTGCCACTGTGGATGCCCTGTTGGAACGGTTTAGCGAAACATCGTCGTTTTGTTTTTGTCTTAAAAAAAATTGCACGGGGGTTCAAACCGTGCACAGCTTTGTTGAAAATCGACCCCAGAACCAATAGACCAGATGTAATAATTGATAATGTGCGGAAACATTTAATATTTGTACTTCTCGGAGACCGATCTGGCAAAAAAAAACGTCTATTGAGAAAGAGGGGTTGTAAGAGTGTCGATAATTTGATTGATTTTGGGGGAAACTGATAAAATCGAAGGCTCCTCCGAATTGGGCTACTGGAAATTCAAATTATGGGGTCTCAAATTTCCTAGAAAATGAGGTAATTAGAAATTTTGGGGTTTAGGTTTTGGAATTCAAAATTCTTCTGATTTCGAAAAAATAAATTTCGACAAGCTAATTCACATCAATAAACCTATCTGAATTCGTCGGGGAAGCCTTTCGATTCGATGAAGTAGTCATTCTCTTCGGATTTTTTAGTCAACCAAAATCATAGATGAGAAAGTTCTTCCCCAAATTTCTTGTCTGAAATATTCACGTCGAAGAAGATGACTTTAATGTCTATTTTTGTTAATCATAAACCAATCGAAACTACTATAAATATTAAACGGTGTGACATATCATAATAATTGTATTTGGCCCAGCGATATAATGGTTTGAAGCCTGGGAGTTGTGCACAGTTCGATTCTTGGCCTATGCAATTTTAATTTTGTGGATTAACACAAAACACGTCGTATATCGTTCCAACAGGACATACACCGTGGCAATTAAGTCATATCTGTTAACTAATTGACGGGGTTGACTAATGGAGCAATGGTCAATGCACGTATCAGCAAAAAAAAAATAGTTTAGATATGAAAATTCAAATTTTGAAGGGTTCGGGCATGTTTAGGCACATCACCGTTGTTCAGACATAAATCGGTACCAGTTCATGCTGTTCAGGCATGAATAATCCGCTTTCCCGATTTTTATCCCAATGAAGCTTCCTTAATTTTCAGACATACATTTTTGAAATTTTGACCATCAAAAACTATACAAACCGTTATAAGGCTCAATACTAATTATTAGCCCAATATCTTTGATACTGATCATCACACTTAACCATAATTAAAGTATTAATATGATGATCCCCAGTCGACCCAATAACCCAGTAAAAACTGAAAAAAAGAAGCTTTTTTAGAAAAAAAAAAAAAAAAAAACAAGAGCCAATTTATTTGATTATGATTGGGCCGAGGCCTGTCGGAACAGTGACGCCGCCACACTATAAATAAAAAAGTATAAAAAAAAAGGATAATTTCTAAAATCAGAACAAGCAAAAACTATATAATTCCGATTCCTTTTCTTTAACTCAGCATCTCTTGTCTCTCGATCAGCTTTTCTTTTATGGTCTTAGAGATTTTGACTGCCACAACGCACGAAGGTTTTGCTCCTTGGTCTAAGCTTTGAAGCGATTGTAGGGTCGCCATGGGAAATCTGGGGCAGCGGTTTCTTGAAGCTCAAGAAACACAATCAGGAATAGAAATAATCCCAATCGATCTCCTCATGGATTTCTTTTCTCGAGTTCCGGCAACGACTATAGCGAGGTGTCGTTGCGTATCGAAACTATGGGAATCCATACTTGGCCGTCCGGATTTCACCGAGTTGTTCTTGACTATGTCTTGGGCTCGTCCACGCCTGCTCTCCTTCACCTTCCAAGTTAAGGACAATGTATTCTTCTTCTCTTCACCTCTCCCTCAGAACCCAGATGACAACTCTTCTCTTGCACTCACTCGTTATCACGTTCACCATACGCACTCTCCCGTAGATTTCTCATCTAAGATTGGTTCTCCTCTTGGTGGATTCATCTGTCGTCTAGATAAGAGAACCGTAGTTATCCGTAACCCTGTCACGGGAGAGTCCATATCCTTACCCCAAACGGAATCCAAGAGTCTTGATGTTTTCACAAAATCTTTTTTAGGATATGATCCCATCGACAAGCAGTTCAAAGTATTGTGCATCAAGTTCCATAATATCCTAGATGCGTCCGATGAGCATAAAATTCTGACATTGGAGAATGGAAACCATTTGTGGAGAGCAATCGAATGCATCGAACCCCATTATCCTAAATCTAGTGGAATATGCATAGATGGTGTTTTGTATTATACAGCTGGGGTCGATCTTAAGTCTAGGGTTACCATGATAGTCTGCTTTGATATTAGGTCCGAGAGGTTTAGCTTTATCAAGATAGATAAAGGCTCAGTGATGACTTCTTATTGTACTCTAATTGACTACAAAGGTAAATTAGGTGCGCTTCAGCTCACATTGTCGCGTCCGAAACGTCTCGAGTTCTGGCTTCTAGAAGACTCTGGGAAATGTAGATGGTCCAAAAATATCTATACATTTCCTTCTTTTGCGCAAAACTTTGTTAACCGTACCGGGTTAGTCATTGTTGGAATGACTGAGAGTGGTGAAGTTGTGTTGTCGTCGTACGTTATATTAGACCCATTTTACATTTATTACTAGGAAGCGTGTGGTTCAAGTAAACTGAAAGAGAAGGAAGTAGATTTGACCAAGCCGTGTGGTTCAAGTAAACCTGAAGATTTGCTTCTCCGGCGGTCGACGGCTTCTTTGGACGATGATACTAAGTCAAATGGCAAAACGGTAAATACAGGAATTGCTGTGGACAAAACATTCGGTTTTGGTTGTGATGATGATGAAGAAGATGGAACAATTGGTAGAGTGTTGGAAGATCCGTTAATGACACCGTCGATTTCGGATATTTTTGGAGACACGGCTGCTGAACCAAATGGTTTATGGGTGGATAATAATAATACAGCGGAATTTTTAATTCGATTTTTGGAGATTTTAAGTTCGATTTTGTGGAGAAGGATAACCAAAATGGCCAAATTGAGGGTAATATTAAAACGGGTAAGAAGAATAATTTTGGATTTAAGCATGGGAATGACAAAAGAGCTGTCAAAAACTCGGGAAACGAATCAACGATTGCAAATATTGCCGGCGGATCGACTGATTTTTGGTTTGAACTTGAGTTTGATCCGATGACGGATGATTTTCAGCTGGAAGATTTTCCAAAGGATGATTTTGGATGTTTAGGAGAGGCTGATGATGATATTTGGTTTAATTATGGTGCCACGGATTGGATATGAGTTTATAAATATATTTTTTATGAGTTTTTTTTTTGTTTGTTTGTTTTGTTTTGTTTTGGTCACGGACAAATCACTACGTATACAAGGGTCCGGAGAATTTTTGTAACTAGATATCTTATTATATAAAAACAGAATGTTTCAAAGTTAGTAAATCGCAATACGTGTTAAGTTAATCGATAAGATTTTGACATATGTTTAATAAATTTCTAATTATATTTTGACACGTGATTAATAAATTTTGAATGATATTTTAACACATAATATTAACAATAAAAGTAAAAATTATAATTGATTCCTAATCCTAAGGTAAAAAGAAAAAAAAATAGTAGCTGTGTTTAGATTAAAGAAATTAAACAAAAACTAAAAATAAAAACCAAAGTTTAAAAAAAGAAGGAAAAACCATATTTCAGATTAGAATAAAGAAATTAAACAATAGATAACAATCATAAAATGAAGCTGATTCTTCCTTCTTCTTACAATCACGAAGCTGATTCTTCGTTCTTCTTACAATCAGGTTAGTTCTAAGCCTAAGAATTTATGTATTACCAGGACAATTATTGCAATTTAGGGATATCATCAGAACTGGGAAATTTTGGTGTTCTATATGAATAAACATTGAATTAATATCCATCTCCGCTGTCTGGGTCGATTAGGACATAGGCTGGTTAAATCGCATTGTATCGTATCGAATCAGAGTCGTAGTGATTTAGTGTTTTTGGGACATTGGTCTGAATGCATCAAAGCTGCAGATTTGATATTACTGTAAGAACTAGGTATTACTGAGACGAGTGGAATAACTGGGTATTACTGAGACTAGTGGAATAACTGGGTATTACTGAGACTATGGGTATTACTGAGACTAGTGGAATAACTGTAACAACTGGGTATTACTGATCGAAGGCAGAATTAATGTTGTAATGTAATTTTTTTGTAATTTTTTTTTCAGGAGACGATGAGCAACGGTTCCACAATCATAAATTTCTCTACTGGAGGATATACCGGTGATGATTACCGATGGAAAGCAAAAGAGCATTGCATGTACTTGATAACATTTAGAGCAACATCTATAGAGGAGATAACATATAAGTTGTTAGTGGATAAAATATGCAAGAAGATTGGGGCAGATGAATACACGAGCAAGCTGAAATTGAGTTTTCTTCCTGTGCTAGTGAATGATAGTCTTCCTGTTTATGTCTTTGATGATGACGACGTTTATGGATATCTGTCGGTTATGGATGACGTGGATGTAGAAATGCTTTGCAGGTAGAAGTCATAGAAGATCCGTTGGGATGTAGTTCATTTGGTGTGAATTATGGTGGTAATGGTAGTGCCATTATTGTTCACGCTGGAAATAAAGGAGGAAAAGATTTAGATGAAGAGCCGAAGGAGGATGTTGATTTTGGAGATAATGATAATGCATCACGTGCGCATGTGGATAATAGTGGTGATGAAGATGGGGAGAACAGTTCTGATGACAATGTGGATATCAGTTCCGATGATGGTGTTGATAACATGGGAAGTCGGTCTATAGAAGCATGGGAAGATGGTACATGTCTGAAATTAAAACAAGAGTTTGACTCTAAGAAAACTGTGATAGATTTAGTTCGGAGAGCTTCACTCGGTAAATGTTTTGGGATCTCAGTTAAAAACTCAGATAAGAAGCGATGGGTGGCAAATTGTGCTGCTGAAAAAGAAGGTTGTTCCTGGTATTTACGAGTTGGGAAGGGCAGAAAATCAGGATGTTTCAAGGTGACTAGATATAATAAGATGCATACATGCTCTCGGGTGTCTCGTGACAACTACGCTCGCACGAGGGGCACACAACGATTAGTTGCATCTTTTGTGAAGGAAAAGTGGCAAGGTCAGTTGCCGACCACAACACCAGCTGAAATCAGTACTTTGCTTCAAACAGAGGTCGGTGTGGAAGTGTCATATGCTATTAATGATTTGCGTGGTGATCCAAAAGAGAGATTCTTGTTGTTGCCTTCTTATTTATACATGCTAGAGCAGGCGAATCCCGGAACAAAAAGTAAATTGTTATTAGACGAAAAACAGAGGTTCAAGTACCTATTTGTCGCACTTGGAGCTTGCATCGAAGGGTTTGAAGGAATGAGGAAAGTGATCATTGTGGATGCAACTTTTCTGAAGGCTGGTTATAATGGTGCTCTAGTTATTGCCACAGCTCAAGACCCTAATCATCACCATTATCCTCTCGCCTTTGGTGTAATTGATGGTGAAAAAGATGAAAGTTGGAAATGGTTTTTCGAGACTTTGAAAACCATTTTTCCAGATAGTGCTGAGTTGGTTTTTGTTAGTGACAGAAATAAAAGCTTGATCAAAGCGGTAGCTGAAGTGTACCCGAGGTCTCAACATGGCTATTGTATCTATCATATGTCGCAGAATGTGAAATCCCATGTTTATTATGTAAACAAAGAGGAGGTCGCTGAGAAATTCATGGAGTGTGCAAGGATGTACACAGAAGCTGAGTTCCTGCAAAAGTTTGATGAATTTAAAAGAAGGTACCCTACCGCTGCTGCTTATCTTGAAGAGACCGTCAACAGTGAGAGAAATTGGGCAATATGTTATTTTCCTGGTGAAAGGTACAACATTGAGACTAGTAATAGTGTAGAGTCGATAAACGGTGTTTTTAAGAAAGCAAGGAAGTTATCGATTTTGTCTATGATCGATGTTGTTCTTGCAAAATTTAGTGAATGGTATAACAAATATCAGAATGAAGCTGCATCTGGTCCCGTCACAGAGAAGTTGGTGCCTTATGTGGAGAACGTATTGCACACGAGATGTTTGGGTGCCAAAAACTTGGTAGTTGTTGAGCTAAACAGTTTCGATTTCATCTTTAAAGTCACCGGAAAAGATGGAAATTCTTATGTGGTCCACTTGTTAAAGAAAACTTGTGATTGCAAGCATTTTGACATAGACAAGTACCCCTGCGTACATGCATTGGCCGCGGCGATAAAATGCAACGAAAAAAAAGTTCGATCCAGGTATTTCCACTATCATGATCTGTGCTCGAGATATTACTGGACGGAGCAGTGGATGTTGGCATATTTGAAGACGATTTATCCAGTCGCGCCTAGGTGTCATTGGATTATTCCGGCTGAAACACGGGATTTTATATGCTTACCTCCGAATTTCCCCAAACGCAAGGGAAGAAAGAGAGATAAAAGGTTCACATCGACGGGAGAACACCGCATCGGAAATAAGCGGGTTCCAGGCCAAAAATTCGCTGAGACTTGGTTTAATTGTAGTATGAATTCAGAGTCAAACGCAACTGTGTAATTTGTTTTTATAAGTATCACTAGGACAACTATGAACAACCGTAGAAGTATCACTGGAACAACTATGAACAACTGTAGGCTCAAGGTTTAATTTTATTTTGTTATTTTTTAGAAGTATCACTGGAACAACTATGAACAACTGTAGGCTCAAGGTTTAATTGTATTTTGTTGTTTTTTAGAAGTATCACTGGAACAACTATGAACAACTGTAGACTCAAGGGTGTAAAAACATTCTTCTATTATATATATATATATATATACCACTTTAGAAAATTTCAAAAGTGTGATTTGGAAATATTATACAAACCTACTAAGTTATAACATCTATAATATATATAAAAATACTGATTTATAAATTTTGAAAACAATTTGACCATACATATATACTTCTCTCATATAATACCTTACACTTTTAAGAATACTTTGGGACAAATAACCACCATATGAGGCAAAAACCTCAAAAATTGACATATTACAAATTTTATTACATACATACTTTTAAAATGTATTTAAGATACCAAATGTCATTGGTACAACCAACAAATTTAAGATTTAGTAATGGTAATACTAATAAAAGTTAAATACCACAAAAGTACAACTATTTGGAAGTGAGAACAACTGTACAACTGGGATGTATAACTATGCTTTGTTTTTCCCACCCACCCGAAAAATTGAAATTTTTTAAAATTTTCAAAATTGCGCCAAACATATAATTTGCCCAAATTTTTGGGCGTCCAAAACACAAAATTTTCTTCTTTTACAATATATTCTCCACCCTCTCTCCTTTCACTTCTCATTCATTCCCCGAAATCCTCTTCTCACACGGTTTCACTTCTCTCTCTCTTCTCTCAAACTTTTTCTTATGGACCCAGAGAGCTATCGCTCCGACAAAAGAAACAAGAAGCTAATCGAGAGGCTTTACTTCATCGCCGATTGTGACTATGGCATTCGAAAAGATGTCCATGTGGTGGACGAATTATCGAGGAGACCTCCCAAACCTGTGAAGACACTTTTCCAGGAAGGAAATACTTTACATGCAATGTGTTTGAGGTATGCTACTATTGCTCTTAGTATTCGGCGATGGTTTACTTTTCAAATTTCTGGGTTTACTTTTATAATTTCTGGATTTCTGTGTGTATGTGTAGAATGATGGCTACCACATTAAAAAAAAAAAGGGTTCACGCTGTCGAAGAAGAGATTGCTAGGTTAAGGCAGGAGGTTGATGAGCAGGGAAGGAAGATTCAAGGCATTGCACACCATGAATTTCAGATCAAGCAAATGCGTATGGAGCTTAACTACAATGCTGAAGAGATCGCAAAGCTGAAGGATTTATTGGCGGGTGTTGTGGGTCGACCAAATGTTTAGCTTCTCTATGCTACTGTTCTTAGTATTCCCAGTTGTTTCCAATCTTCTCCTTGTGATTTTGTTCTAAGTATTTCCAGTATTCCCAGTTGTTCCCAATCTTCTCCTTGTGATTTTGTTCTTAGTATTTTCGGTATTCCTAGTTGTACCAATATCACATTTCTCGTATTGTTCTTAGTATTCCCCGGTATTCCTCGGTATTCCCAGTTGTTCCAACTAGAAATTTAAATTTAAATTGTGAAAGTTTTCTAAACAATAGACAAAATGCAGATACTAAACAACATTAATACCACAAAAAGGAATTGTAGTTCATAAAACCATAAATCCTAAATTATAGTACATACATCCGTCCAAAAGCCTAAACCATAGTTATACAACAAAAGGGAATCTAAGTCTCTTCCGCTTGAGCTCACTCTGTTGTTGTCTTTTGTCTCTTCATCTTGAGCTCATTCTTCTTCTCATTTTCCCTTTTTTTGTCATCTTTGTCTTCTCGCCTTTTTTTCCCTCTTCTCCCTTCTGTAAAAGGGGTCCTCTGGTATTGTGATAGTGATCTTGCCCTGGTTATACGGATGGGCGCTTCCATCTCCTTCTCTTTCTGTTTCTCGACAACAACCCTAGCAGTAGCTTCTTGCTCCATCTCCTTCTCTTTCTCGACCTCGACAACAACCCCAGCAGCAGCAGCTTCTTGCTCCATCTCCTTCTCTTTCTCGACCTCGACAACAACCCTAGCAGCAGCAGCTTCTTGCTCCATCTCCTTCTCTTTCTGACCTCGATAACAACCCCAGCAGCAGCAGCAGCTTCCTGCTCCTTACCATCATTCTCTTCTTCTGTTTGCCCCTTCCCATCACCACCAACCCCATCAGTCTCCTCACCACCACCACCATGATAGTCTTCCTCGAACAAAAACTGGCTATTGTATTCTGCTTGACGATTGTCATCTTCTTCTCCTCAATCACATACAGCTCCACGTTTTTAATTCTTTTGTCATGTTCATCTAGCTTCTCTTTCGTTTTCCTTAACCCATCTTCCACCGTTTTCTTCAGACAGTCTAGCCCTACAATCAATTTCTCCAGCTCATTCTCTGGAATCGATGCCGGTTTGCCACCTCCACATTCTACACGTAGAATAGGTTTTTTCCTACCGCTCTTGCGGCTACTCACATCTTCCTTGAACATCTCCTCGAAGAATATCTCTCTCTTTTCTTCCAACAGAATCGTTTTCCAACCATCAACAACTATATCAACTTCATCTTGATCCAAATCCTCATGATCCATGATGAGATCCAACAGTTGCTCATCATTCTTCGATGAAGGCAACATGCTATAAATATCCTGTGAATACCAATAAACCACTTTAAGAAATCCAAAACCATAATAGATCATTAATGAATATAATCAATAATTTACATAAGCTTTTATTTCTAACCTTAGCTGCATCAAGTTGCATATTTATTTCCGAAAGTGCAAAACCTTTAAAATCACCTTTTTTGTACCTGGTCTTGCACATCTTTGGACAGCTACTCTTTGCTCCTACAACAGGTTCTCTAAAGTGTCTACCAAGAACTGGAATTGCCTCATACGCCAGCAATTACACATGACACAACATGTATTACTAAAAAAATAATAAACGATAGTTATGACAGTAATACTAAGTTGTGCATTTTTACCTCCATAGGAATAATGCAACTAGAAAAGACTTTGTTTGCACCTTCAAGCACTGCCCCCTTTAAATTCGCCACTAGCTTACGAATGTCTTTCATATTCTGATCAAATGCAAATCGTCCCCAAGGAAATGTTTCACACAAATCTAAATCACTCGCCGCTCTAAAAAAGAATGGCTCTGCACCTGAGCCACTAGGACCTGTCTTCGTCTTCCCAACAATCACGTTGGCTAAGAAGTAAAGCACAGCAATATTCAACCTACCTTTACTCGATTTGCCTCTCATTGACTCCATCTTTTCATCGACATCATGTTACTTTCTTCTTCTCTTCGCCAAAATGCTTCTTCATAAACTTACCACTATCCCCGCTGATACTGGGACTTTTGCAAGTCTTTGAGGTATCAATAGCTCAACATGCCATGTAGCATATGAGGTATCAATCCAAATCGGGTTTAATTTCGATGCACAAAGAATGCAAGGTGCTCTATAAGTTAAGCTAAACAAGAGTGGTTTGTTTCAATTAACAATCTAAGAGAACTAAACGAGATTTAGTAATAGTGAATTAAACAAGTTCAAATGCAATAAACAAAACGAATTCAAGGATGGGGTAATTGAATTTGGGTGAATCCATAGTTAATTCATGATGCTCAAACTCAAACAAGACTAATTCCCTAGGCTAAGATCATTAAATGTGCTAATCCTCTCTCAATGCATTAATCACCTATGCTAGTTGTTAAACCAAGATCAAATTCTCGGTATTGAGCCTGGGCTGGTGCATGCCGAGTGCCAATACCGATCTGTGGACTCGGTATTGGGGAGAAGTCTTCTTGTGGATTCTCGGCCATACCGATGTCACAGATCGGTATGGGAGTCGGAGTTAAGCGCTTGTTCGTTCTGTCTTCGGTTCGTCTTCAATACCGAGTGTGATACCGAGCCGTGGCGTCGGCGTGTTGCCCTGAAGATTTTATGCCGATCCCAATACCGAGCTGTAGAGGCGGTATGGGTGTGTGAGCCTTACGCCGATTGACGACACCGAGCTGTGGGCTCGGTATGGCTGTGCGGTCTGCTACACCGAGTGCCAATACCGATCTGTGGGGTCGGTATGGCTGCCTTCTTTGCTTCTTCAGGCCTTTGGCTCCTTTGGCTTTTGCTCCTGATGATGTTGGCCTTATGTCCCAAGTCCCGAACCGCTTCCAAAGTACCTAGAAATCATTCCAGAGTATGCAAAGACTCTATGGGGCCTAATGCAACACCCTAAGTCCTAGTGAAAACCAAAATGCGGGACAAAACCGTGATTACGAATGCAAATGGCATGAAATCCTAATAAATAGGCATGCTAGAACATGCAAAATACGAAGATATCAATTCCTCCAAACTTACTCTTTTGCTTGCCCTCAAGCAAACAAAAATCGGGAAGAGGGAAAAGATTAAGAGCGGGAGCTCAAATCCACAAGTATCATAAAAAGAAATCAAGCTCAATGTCCAAGTTGTTAGTTCTAGGATGCGATCAAACAAGTCTACTCAAAAAGAGTTAGCCATATCTCTTCCCTACATGAATCAAGCCCAAGTCTCAACCTACACATGCGTTCCTCTTGTCCAATCCTTTTGCATTCATTAAATTGTTTCAAGTGAATCATGGTTATGCAAGTCAAGCGAATTCATTTGGCTATGGTGAAGGGTCTTGAGATAAAAGTGATCTCAAATGGATGGGGTTACTCCAACGCAAAGGGATCTCTCAAAAGGAATCAACTAATGCAAAATGCTAAGAGTAAAGCCCAATAGATGCATACAAGGATGACTTCCATATACCCAATGCCTCCTATCGATCTTGACTCCTAATCTCTAAACCCGAATGATGACCCTTCCTAAGCTACCCTTTTTCACAAGGCTCTTAGCCTTCATTACCCACTTGGTCTCACTTTTTCTCTTCACTTAAGCACCTAGGGGATTTCTTATTCTCCAAATGGCTTGGCTTACCACATTTCTATTCACTTAGCTCTTCTTTTGCTTTTTCTAGTCTCTCCTTTTTTTTTTTTTTTTTTTCATTTTCTAGTACCTTGGCCATTTTCGGCTCTTTTTCTTTTCTTTTAAAACTAGAGACTATTTTCAGTTGATACTTAGAGCTTTTTCGAAATTTTTTTTTTTTTTTTTTTTTTGTTCTTGCCAACCATTTCAACTTTTGCTTATCCCCTATTTCTTTTCCCAATCTCTTCCCATTTCTTTCTTTTTCTTTATCCCCAAACCCCCATCCTATCTATTCCTAACCTATGTCTAGCCCTTTGAGTCGGGCTAGTTCTACATGGAAGCTTCTCCTTGTCGTTCTAAACTCAACACTTTTTACCTAGTTGATTCGGAAAAGGCCTCACGTCGCTCACAAATGGTTTTTGGCTTGAAGGACGGTTTGGTTATGGGAATGGTTAACCGTTCCAAAGAGGGGAACCGGCTATTCGAGCCAACAAAGAGTGGTGAGAAGGGGAAGATAGCTCGAATATGTGTATCGGTATCCATGAATCCACATTGACACGCACAACCAAGATAATTAATATGTCAAAATTAAGGTTATCACTTAGGTAGGATTGGACTCGATTCACACTTGTTTTAGCTAAGACCTAAGTAATGAGACACGAAGTCAAAACTTGGTTCGTCCTTTATTTCAAACACGAGATCAAAGCATCAAACAACTAGCAACGAGGACATTGGACCGAGTTCTTAAAATGATACTCTACGAGGAAAAATCATCATTGCTCCCTATGCACGTGCAATGCAACTTATATGTTACTAGACTCGATCCTACTTATGAAATGCAGCTACATGTTTTTCTTTTTGTGTTTTCAAAATTTTTAAATTTTTCGATTTTTTTGTGTGTTTTTCTATGCCTTAGATGGACGCATGAATGTATGAGACTCAAAATGCAGAATAGAAAAATAAGATCAAAATAAACATGATTAGCAACCGGTCCTTCCTCCAAACTTAAATCACACCGTCCCGGTGTGAAATAGATCCTAAGGAAGAACCTAAAACAAAAAATAAAAGCTATACAATGCAAGACTCAAAATAAAAGATATTATATACAAGAGATTTGGAAAGTTACCTAGAAACTTTGGGACGGGGAGGAAGACCCCATCGAGTAGCTCGGGTTGCTCGAGATGGGAGATGGTGATCTCATCGCCCTCCTCTTGGTTGCTTTCTCTTCGCGGGCCATGGCGCGGCTTGCCTCCTCGTGCATTACCATCTCTCCTCGTGCCTCATCATCGCGGCCCCTAGAAGTGCCCTCTCCACCGTCTTCTCTCAACTCCTTAATCACCTTCCCCATCGAGTTAACCTTCTTCTTGAGGCTTGTGATCGTCTTGACCATCTTCCTCATGTTAGTGTCTTGCCACTTGCACCAACGCTGAAGGAGTCGAGATTGGTGGTGTGCATGGCGTGTGGCGATGTTGGGCATGGCACCGTCATATGGGTCAAAGTGATAGCGCTCGCTACCATAGGTGGGATCGAGGGAAGGCACTTCTTGTGCTTCATCGTCGGAGGCATGAGAGGCTTCGGGAGCATCTTGAGCAATGGACTTGCCCTTCCTCTTGGCGGTTCGTGCGCGGAAGGCATCGATGGGCTTGTCCAAGTTGCAGTTGTAGAGATGCTCTGAAGTGGGGTAGAAGATCACGTTCCTTGGCTCACGGATGTTGGTGATTGAAGGGTTCGGTAGCAACACCTGGGCGCGGAATGTCTCGTTGAGTTGAAGGTTGTAGGCTATCTTACCATCTTGTACCCCCTTAGCAAATCGAGTTCTCGTAAGATAGCCTTCATCCAAAAGCTTCCATTTGTGAGAACTCAACGATAGCTTGACCCCTGTCTTCATGAGAATAGGCGAGATAACCCATCCAATGCATATGGCAGCTTTCTTCGCTTTAGTCTTCCAAGCCCACTCCTTGTAGGCGAGCAATTGACGCACCAAGAGCGTCGCTAGGCAAGGAGTTCTCTCGTTCCCTTCGAAAGCTTCCCCGTTGTGTAGAGTGGGGAGAAGGGGCTTCAAGCCAACGCCCATCAATTCCATCTCCTCACTAGTGACTGAATCAATCTCCACCTTGGCGTAGAACATGTGTACCAACGCCTTATGCACATACCGAAGGGCTGGGTGGCGAATGCTCGCATTCTTGGAGCCCCCGGGTTCAAAGTTACCGGAAGCAATCGTACTCTAAAGGCGTTGGAGCTCTCCTCTCGGATAGTCAAAGAACGGTCCTCCGTATGTCCCTTCCTCCTTGAATCCGAAGATTTCACAAATCTCTCGGAAGGTGACTCGATAGGTGACACCGTTGATCCTGAATTTGATGATCCCGAACCCTGCTGTTTCCGCTCTCTCATCCCCTTCCTCGTAAAATGCCACCCTAAGGCTTGCTAGGAACACGCAAGATTGGGCCTTATAAGCTTCTTCTTTCATCTTCATGAACTTCCCAAGCCCCATGTTTTCGAAGAGCAATTTCACATCCTCATAAATCCCCATCTTCTCCATCACCTCCGTGTCAACGAATTGCCCTTGTTCAAACTTCATACCATAGAACTTGGTGAGGAAATCGTTCTCCGTTGGCTTACTCGCTTCCACTTCATCGCTAGAATCGTACTCATCCTCGCTCGGCGGTGGGATTTCCTCTTCCACAGCTTTCTTGCCCTTAGCCTTAGTCTTTGGTTTAGCAAGCGCTTCCTTGCTAGCCTTAGAAGTGGGGGCTTTCGACGCAGCCTTGCTCTTAGCGGTTGAGGTTTTGGCAACTGCCTTGCCCTTAGCCTTAGCACCGGCTCTTGCCCGAGTCGTTGGAGCGTTGTCGTTTGCCATTGTTCCTACAAAAATCACTCAAGCAAAATCTTGAGTACCTAGGAATAAGACCAATCGATTTTTGCAAGGTTCTAGCAAGAGGTTTTAAAGATTGAATCTCAACAACCAACTGTGAACAACTCAACAATCACAAAGGACAAGAACAATCTGTAATGTATAATCAACATTATCCAAATTCTCAAAAATTTCAAATTCTCAAAAGTTCTCTAAACTAGCTAAAATTAGCTATGATTCACAAAACCCAGCCATTAAAATCCTAACCCAAGGTCTAATCACAAGTGAAACACGAGCTCCAACCATTCTTAAAGAATCTCCATTAAAGCACATATTCAAGGTTTTTTCAAAGAATTTTGAGAAAAATACCTTGGGTAATTGGGATTTAGAGCAAAACGTGATGGTGAAATCGAAAAGAGCAAGAGAACTTGAGAATTTGGCAATTTGAATCACGAAAATCGGTCGAGAATTGAAGATTTTGTGTTGCAAAAATCGATTTTTGGATTGAAGAGAGAAAGAAAAGGCTGCACAGGGAGAGAAGAAGGTTGCGAGAAGGAGAAAGGAAAAGGAAGAAAACTTACCTGCCGGGTCGGATCTTACCTGGGTCGATCCGCGGGTCAGCCAACAAAACCCGGAAAATTGGTCAATACCGAGTTCACTTCTCGGTATTGGGATCGGTATTGGCCAAATTTTCCTTCAATTATTTTTCCATACCGATGTCACGGCTCGGTACTGGGATCGGAGCTAAGGAGGTTTAGCCACTGTTTTTCATCGGCCTCCATACCGATCTCCATACCGATGTGTGGACTCGGTATTGAGCCTGTTTGTTCGTTCAGTGTGCTCAATACCGATGTCACTGGTCGGTATTGAGGTCGGCATGCCTTCTCCAACTTCTTTTCACCTGAATACACTTTACAAAAACATCAAAAAGATCTAGAGAAAGACGTAATTAAAAGAGAATATGTACAAGGGATAAGCTTGGGGTGTCTCCCAAGAGCACTTTGTTTAACGTCACTAAGTTCGACGTCGGTTACCCGCTTAGGCGGAAGGAACATCATTGAGAGGAAGCGAGACGCTCTCCTCAACGATTTCATTGGCATGGTACGGTTTGAGTCTTTGGCCATTAGCAACAAACTATTCTCCGTTCTTGTTCACGAGAACAACAGCTCCATAAGACCTTACATCCTTGATCACAAAGGGACCGTACCACTTAGACCGTAGCTTCCCGGGGAACAGCTTCAACCGGGAGTTAAAGAGCAAGACTCGATCTCCAGCCTTGAAGTCTTTACGCACAATCTTCTTGTCATGAAAGGCCTTGGTCCTTTCTTTGCAAATCTTGGAGCTTTCATAGGCCTCGAGCCTAATCTCATCGAGTTCTTAAAGTTGGATCAAGCGCCTCTCTTGTGCTGATTTGAGATCAAAATTGAGAAGCTTCACGGCCCAAATGGCCTTGTACTCAAGCTCGAGCGGTAAGTGGCATGACTTCCCGTAGAGAAGATTGAACGGTGTAGTCCCAATAGGTGTCTTGTATGCCGTCCGGTATGCCCACAACGCATCATCTAGCTTCTTAGCCCAATCCTTTCTCGAGTTACCTACGGTCTTCTCTAGTATGGCCTTAATTTGTCGGTTCGAGACTTCCACTTGGCCGCTTGTTTGAGGGTGATATGGTGTGGCCACTTTATGCTTAACCCCGTGCTTCTTGAGTAGACCCTCAAAGACCTTGTTGATGAAGTGGCTTCCTCCATCACTAATGACGACTCTTGGCACCCGAAAACGTGGAAAGATGATCGATTTGAAGAGCTTTAAAACCACCGTAGCATCATTGGTCGGACTAGCGATTGTTTCGACCCATTTAGACACGTTGTCCACCGTCACCAAAATGTATTGGTTCCCGTAAAAGGAAGGGAACGGTCCCATGAAGTCAATGCCCCAAACATCAAAAATTTCAACTTCAAGAATAGGATTTTGAGGCATCTCATCTCTTCTAGCAATGTTCCCCTTCCTTTGGCACGCATCACAAGTAGAGACAAATGCATGAGCGTCCTTGAACAAACTAGGCCACCAAAAACCCGATTGGAGAACTTTTGTCGCCGTCTTGAAGGAAGCAAAATGATCTCCATATGCCGAGCTATGGCAATGGAACAAGATCCCGTTCGTTTCTTCTTCCGCCGCACATCTTTGATATAGACCATCCGAACACAATTTGTACAAGAATGGCTCATCCCAATAGTACTTTGTGACGTCATGAAAGAACTTCTTCTTCTTATAACTATCCAAGTTCGGCGGCTCCTTCCCATAAACCAAGTAGTTCACCAAATCCGCAAACCAAGGTAGCTTCTCCTCTTGCAATCCGCTTGCACTCTCAAGACTCTTCACGGCCTCTATCCCTTTCCTCAAGACGTTCACCAACATAAGACTTTCTTCGGGAAGTTTGTCGTCTATTGGAATAAGGTCTCCAATCCTCAACCTAGACAAGTGATCCGCAACTCCGTTCTCAATGCCTTTCTTGTCCACAATCTCCATGTCAAACTCTTGAAGTAGCAAAATCCACCAGAGAAGTCTTGGCTTGGTGTCTTTCTTGGCGTGTATGTACCTCAAAGCTGCGTGATCCGTGTAGACTACTATCTTCGAGCCAACCACATACGAACGGAATTTCTCCATAGCGAACACCACCGCTAACAACTCCTTTTCCGTAGTAGCATACCGAGCTTGGGTGTCATCTAAGGTTCTACTTGCATAGTAGATGACATTGGTCTTCTTGTCCTTCCTTTGCCCTAAGACGGCTCCAACCGCGAAGTCACTCGCGTCACACATAATCTCAAAAGGAAGATCCCAATCCGGAGCTTGAACAATTTGGGCACTAACCAAAGCCTTCTTGATTTCTAAAAACGCCGCAATACACTCCTCATCAAGAACAAACTCAACTTCCTTGCAAAGTAGCCGAGTGAGAGGCCTTGTGATCTTCGAGAAATCTTTGATGAAGCGACGGTAGAAACCCGCATGACCCAAAAAGCTTCGGATATCTTTCACCGTCTTGGGCGGTTCCAAACTCACCATCACCTCGATCTTGGCCTTGTCTACTTTAATACCCCTTTCCGAAATCTTGTGTCCTAGCACGATGCCTTCCCGCACCATAAAGTGGCATTTCTCCCAATTCAACACCAAGTTTGTCTCCTCGCACCTCGTAAGCACCCTACAAAGATTGGACAAACAAGAAGAAAACGAGGAGCCATAGACCGAGAAGTCGTCCATGAAGACCTCGACTATTTCCTCAATTAGATCCGAAAAGATCGACATCATGCACCTTTGAAATGTGGCGGGTGCGTTACATAGTCGAAACGGCATCCTTCGATAAGCAAAGGTGCCATAAGGACACGTAAATGTCGTCTTTTCTTGGTCGTTCGGGTGAATGGGAATTTGAAAGAATCCCGAATAACCATCTAAAAAGCAATAGAACCGGTGATTAGCAAGTCTTTCAAGCATTTGATCAATGAAAGGGAGAGGGAAGTGGTCTTTCCTAGTGGCGGAGTTGAGTTTTCGATAATCAATGCACATCCTATGACCGGTGATAGTCCTAGTGGGTATTAATTCGTTCTTTTCGTTTTTTACCACCGTGATTCCACCCTTTTTAGGCACCACATGAACCGGGGATACCCACGCACTATCGGAGATAGGATAGATAACCCCCGCATCTAAAAGCTTAAGAATCTCTTTCTTGACCACCTCCTTCAAATTAGGATTCAATCTACGTTGGTGTTCAATAGAAGTCATCGATTCGCTTTCTAGATGGATCCTATGTATGCAAAGAGACGGGGAAATACCCTTAATGTCACCCAAAGAGTATCCAATTGCTCTTATAAATTTCCTTAATTCTTTCAAGAGTGCAGCAATTTCATCTTCATTAAGCTCATCATTGACTATCACCGGGTAAGACTCATTGAGACCTAAGAAAGCGTACCTTAGCCCTTTAGGAAGCGGTTTGAGGTCTACCTTAGGCGCTTTGAGCTCACTCCAATCGTCATCAATGCTAGACTTACCATTGCTAGCATCTACCACGTCTTCCACTTGATCCACTTGCAAAGCAAAGCTCTCGTGAACCAAACCCATTGTAGAACCGTCTTTGCACTTCACCTCTTGGAGACCCAAATCAATGAACGGAGTCTCCCTCACTATAGGCTTGTGTGAGTCCAAAATCAGCTTGTAGCCTTCACTTGCCTCACTCAAATACCCATGTTCGCCTTGCTCTCGTGTCAAAGCCACTTGCAACCCATCTTCAAGACTCATCTCCTCAAGTAGCTCATCCGCCAATTCGTCCATGACCTCGATGTAGAAGCATTGACCGTCAATTGTGGGCTTCTTCATGACATCGTTGATTTTGAACTCAAGAACCTCATCTTTACCCAAGTGCAAGTCAATTTTGCCCTTCCTTACATCGATGATAGCTCTAGCGGTTGCCAAAAACGGCCTCCCAAAGATGAGTGGATCTTTAGGCTCTTCATCCATCTCAAGCACAACAAAGTCCGTTGGGACAATGAAATCTCTAACCATGATTGGTAGATCCTCAAGCAAACCGATGGGTACTCTCACGCTTCTATCCGCCAAGATCAAAGAAATGTTGCAAGCCTTGTACGTTGTGAAGCCCAATCTTTTAGCAACCGAGAACGGCATGAGACTAACACTAGCTCCTAGATCACAAAGGCAATTGTTGAATGCTAGCGGGCCTAGGGCACATGGTAGAGTGAAAGAACCGGGATCTCCAAGTTTCTTGGGTACCACTTTCTTTTGGATGATGGCGCTACATTCATGCGTCAAGATCAGCATGGACTCCATCTCCTTGGCTCTTTCTTTCACGGAATCCTTAAGAAACTTTGCATATTGTGGTACAAGCAAGAACGCATCCACTAGAGGCATGGTAAGCTCAACCTTTTCCATTTGCCTATCGAATACTGCCTTGTACTTATCCAATAATTGTTTCTTGAAACGTCCGGGAAAAGGTAGCTTGGGTACATAATGCTTTGGAACGAACACACTTTCCTTCTTCTTGGGCTTCTCTTGTGCAACACCCTTGGTTTTGCCTTCTTCAACTCGTTCACCCTTTGCTTTGTCTTCCAAAACTGTGTCTTCGATTACCACTTCGTCTTGCATCTCGAGTTCCACCCCCTCACTTTGGTTCTCAACGTCCTCATTGAGATGAAGAGGAGCTTCTCGAGTGGGTAAGACCGCACCACTCCTTAGTGTAATGGCGTTGACATACTCCTTGGGGTTGGTCTCGGGCTTTCCCGGTAGTTGGCCTTGTGGTCGTGAAGAGGAAGCGGTTCCCTTGATTTCAAGTTGTTTAACCTTGGAGCTCAATGTCTCAAGCTTGGAGTTGAGGTCGTTATAAGAACAATCCACCCTTTTGTTGATTTCCGCTTGTCCCTTGAGGAGTTTTTGAAACATTGTGTTCAAGTCAAGCTCTGGCGGTTTAGACGTAGTTGCTTGACCTTGGGGCGCAAACCCTTGTTGTTGTCCTTGAAATCCGGGTGGGGCTTTGTTTTGAAATCCACTTTGGTTCCCTTGGAATTGGTTACGTGGGACATAACCATTTTGGTTAGAGTTAGAAGCTTGGCCTTGAGGATGGAATTGCTTTTGTGGAACCCCTTGAGCTTGAGTAGAATGTGGGGGATAGACTTGGTCTTGGGGGTTCTCAACATTGGTGTTGCGATAGGAGAAATTGGGGTGGTTGCGGTAGTTTTGGTTGAACCCTCCTCTTTGGTAGTTCCCTTGGTTCCCAACATAGTTTACCTCTTCAAGATTGTTGGAAGCAGCATCCTCCTCAAAGTAGGCTTGTTCCTCATCAAAGTTCCCGACAAAGTTAACCGTCTTTTGACTATTGGTGAAGAGCTTATCCATCATCGTTGCTTGCTTATCCAACTTTTCATTAAGGAGCTTCATGTCTTTAGACCGCTTTTGCTCGTCAAAGTCACTATTCGTGCGGGTTGCTCTATCGTAGTCATCTCCATAGGTCCCGTCGCTTTGAGCAAGATTTTCAACAAGCTCCATGGCTTCGTCTACCTCCTTGGCCAAGAAGTTCCCATTGGATGCTGTATCAAGTAGCATTCGAATCTTAGGCAAAGCACCCCGGTATAGAGTACTTAAGAGAGAAGCGTTGCTAAAGCCATGATGAGGGCATTGAGATGTGTAGCCGCGAAATCTCTCCCAAGCCTCGTTGAAAGACTCATTAGACCGTTGTGTGAAGCTCGAGATCTCGTTGCGAAGTTTGGCGGTTCTAGCCGGTGAAAAGAATTTGGCAAGAAACGCACGTTTGCAATCATCCCAAGAAGTAATAGAGCCTTGGGGTAGGCTCTTTTCCCATTGGTGAGCCTTGTCGCATAGAGAGAACGGGAAAATGCAAAGTTTGAATCCATCTTCGGAGACTCCATTGATCTTGGTTAGGCCACAAATCCGGTCGAATTGATCGATGTGGTCCAACGGATCTTCCATAGACAGTCCGTGAAATTTGTTTCTTTGGACCATATTGATCAACCCCGGCTTCACTTCAAAGTTGTTGTTCTCGACCGGTGGAGCTTGAATGCCTTGCCAGTTTTGGTGAGCATTGGCGGCGTCACCTTCCCCAACAATGTGACGAGCTCGTGGAGGGTGATTTGGTGGTCTAACTTACCGTGCTTGGTGGTTTCCATTCCCACCTTGAGCTCGTTCCATGTTCTCATTGAGATTACCAACCGGATTATCGTGTTCCATACCCAACCTTTCGATGTGTTGAGTCCGTTCTCTTTGATTCCGTGCTCGACTGCCCCGTGCTAACAAGTGAATGTCGTCTATTGGTTCAACAAGTGTGTCGTGACCTTTAGAACGAGTATGCATGCACCTATAAGATAGAGTTGGCAACAAGAAGTGAAAGAGATTAGTAACAAAAGTAGAAAGAATACTTAATCTCACAAAGAACCTAAATCTTAATGTCGAAATCAAAATCCAATTCAGCAATGGCGCCAAATTGATACTGGGACTTTTGCAAGTCTTTGAGGTATCAATAGCTCAACATGCCATGTAGCATATGAGGTATCAATCCAAATCGGGTTTAATTTCGATGCACAAAGAATGCAAGGTGCTCTATAAGTTAAGCTAAACAAGAGTGGTTTGTTTCAATTAACGATCTAAGAGAACTAAACGAGATTTAGTAATAGTGAATTAAACAAGTTCAAATGCAATAAACAAAACGAATTCAAGAATGGGGTAATTGAATTTGGGTGAATCCATAGTTAATTCATGATGCTCAAACTCAAACAAGACTAATTCCCTAGGCTAAGATCATTAAATGTGCTAATCCTCTCTCAAAGCATTAATCACCTATGCTAGTTGTTAAATGATAACACCATATTTTACATGTTTTTAGGGCTTTATTTTCATATGTTTTGATCTCACATTGTATAGTTTTGAGATGTTTTCATGCATTTAGGGTCCAATTGAGTCTCATTGCATTTTAGATGTCATAAGTTGTCTTTGCACTCTTTTTGGCTTCTTTGAGCCATTTTCAGGAGTTCTTGGAGTTAGAGGAGAGTGGGTAACCATCATGGAAGGTTAATGGGGCAAGAAAGGCAAGGAAAACATGAAAAAAACACTGATAAGTGATTTTATCGGCCATATGACCGATAATACGGGCCGATAAAATCACAAAATGAAGTTTTCCAAGCCGTCGCTCCTGTCAATGCTCCTGTGAAGAGTTTTATCGGCCATATGACCGATAAAGAGGGCCGATAAAATGGTTCACCTAGTGTTGAAGAGCACCAGATCCTGTGAGAGTTTGTATCGGTCACCTGGCCGATACAATGTGCCCGATAAAACCAAAGATCAAGCATCGAGAACATGTGTCTGGAAGATCGACTCCTAAGAAAGCCTTACCTTTGGATTTAGCTTTCGACCTCTTCATCAAAGTTGTCGGAAATTGAGTTAGATTTCCAATGGAAGTGGTTTCAAGTCGTTCTGAGCTGTATTGAAGGAGTTACATCCGATTTAGTAAACACATGTCAACTCTGCCGCGAAGGGTATGCATCCGAGAATGAAGGCTCACTGGGGAAGGTTTTATCGGCCATATGGCGATAAACCAGGCCGATAAAATGATCAAAATGTGTTTAAGACTTTTTGACTTGACTTTGGGT
This sequence comes from Eutrema heterophyllum, assembly GCA_002933915.1. Taxonomy (NCBI): domain Eukaryota; kingdom Viridiplantae; phylum Streptophyta; class Magnoliopsida; order Brassicales; family Brassicaceae; genus Eutrema; species Eutrema heterophyllum. The sequence continues at coordinate 518,555 of PKMM01038587.1, read as the reverse complement.
CCCTCCACTTGTGTATATAATCAACACTTAGTGGTGGAGTTTCAACAACTCTCCATAGACGAAAATTAGTCTTTTTTTAGCTTCTTTTTACTGTTTTAAAGTCTTCTTCTTCTCTCTTATCACTTTTGTTTATGTATCTTTCAAGATCTACACCATTTTAGTGAAGATTTCCTTATTTTTCTTCCATCAATCTTCTTATTTTCATCATGTCTTTCATTTGTACGGTTTATATTTGTGATGTAGTTATGTGTGAGTAGCTCTTTTAGGGTTCTTGGGTGAAGTAGATTAGGGTGATTTTGGGTTTGTTCTTGATGTTTAAAAATTAAATTACTTGAAATTCTTGTTCATTGAGTGTTCTTAATGCTAGATTAACCTTGATCTAGTTGATCTAGAGCCTAGGGAGTTTCATCACCCGGAAGGTGTTTGATGAAAGTCTTGAACGAATTTAGTGAATGCTTTTCATATCTTAGCCAACGGAAGTTGCAGTCTAAGGTGAATTGTGGCTATTTAGACTTGAATTTAATGCTTGCTAATCATAGAATCGCGAACGGGAGTTTATGCCGGTTTATGATTAAGAAAGGGGTTAATACCATTGACGTGGATTAATCTTTAATGGTGATCTAAAGCCTAAGGAGATATTTAGTTGAATGTTTGAACATCTTGAATAGACTAAGGGATTGCCCGAGTCGTTAACTTTACCCGAGAATTCGTCTGTCTAAATTGATATTAATCGTTCTCTTCTTTGCTTTACTACTTGTTTTATTAGAATTCACATTGTGTTCTGTCACTTGCTAAAATTTTGAATGTTTCACTTGTTCGATAAAAACCAACTCCAATTGTCGCTTAGATTATATAGCGTCCTGTATTCTTAGTGTGTCGTTCTTATTTCCCTGTGGATTCGATCCCAAAGTGCTGCAATGACATGCCATTAGATTGAGGCATTGTGCACAACGGGTAATTGTGCGGACCGCAAAAAGTCCACTATCAATTTGGCGTCGTTGCCGGGGAAATTAGCAATAGCCATTAGGATTTGGATGCTATTTGAGACTAAGTTCTTGACTTTTACTAACTTTTTATTTTCTTCCTTTTTGTTTCTTAAAGTCGATGGCCATAGATTACAATGATTGGCCACAAGAAGAGGATGCCACATTTGATGATAGCATTGAAGATGAGCCATATATGGAGCCACCATTTGATGAAAGTGTACTCACATCAGAGCAAAAAGTAAAGTTGGATGAGCTTTGCAAAGAAAACCCGACATTGACAAGGAGTGCTCTCGCGATTATGATCCGTTTGAACATCATGTCACATCGGGCATCACTTGAGGGAAGGCAGCTCACATATTCTGAGATAAAGGTAGCTCATGCACTCGAAGAGGTAATTTATTGGGTTCCACCATGCCAACTAGAAGGTATTTTTGACTCAACCTTTGAAATCTATGATTATGAGGATAGTCACGTGCCTTGCATTGAAGATGTAGCTTCTAGTTCGCACACTCTCATGCTCATTAATGAATGCTATGATTTAATATGTGAGTCTCAAAGACTAGAAACCTTAAGAGTAGAAAAGCTTGCTAGTGATTATCATGAAGTATGTTTTGATATTAATTATCTATGTGCTTTGAATGTTCATGATATCGAGTTTAAGTTTTCAATGCCCGAGGAATTTAGTTCTCTTCTTGAAAAATCTTACCTAGGGGATGTGCTTAATGTAGATAAGATCTTGAATGAGATAGATGACCCTAAGGTTGAGATAGAATCTAGGAAGGAGGATGTGTTTTACATGATTGATGGAGATGAAGTTGACTAAATAAGAGGAGAAATACAACAATCTATCCCTAAGCATCATTAATCACCCATGGAATCTACCCAAAACTAACCCATCCTTGAATCCTAAAAGACTACTCTCTAATCATGAATGGTCAAACAAATCCTATGAAGAACATGTTAAATCCCATGATTAGATGATTAGATGATTTAGAAAGAAGGAGTAGAAGATAGAAATCAAATGATTCAAAGCTTAAATTGCATAAATCAAGAAGATGTCTCTTACAAATCACTTAGAACCCTCTTAGAGAGGTTTTTAGCATCAAAAAGAGAGCCCCTTAGGAAATTAGCTCTAAAACTATTTATAGTGAACAGTGTGCGAACCGGGTCGACCCGGGACAAACCGGGTACTGACCCGGTTCAGTTGGGTCTAAACGGTCGAACTAGTGAATACCGAGCACCAATACCGATCCATGGACTCGGTATTGAGCCTGGGCTGGTGCATGCTGAGTGCCAATACCGATCTGTGGACTCGGTATTGGGGAGAAGTCTTCTTGTGGATTCTCGGCCATACCGATGTCACAGATCGGTATGGGAGTCGGAGTTAAGCGCTTGTTCGTTCTGTCTTCGGTTCGTCTTCAATACCGAGTGTGATACCGAGCCGTGGCGTCGGCATGTTGCCGTGAAGATTTTGTGCCGATCCCAATACCGAGCTGAGTCGGTATGGGTGTGTGAGCCTTACGGCGATTGATGACACCGAGCTGTGGGCTCGGTATGGCTGTGCGGTCTGCTACACCGAGTGCCAATACCGATCTGTGGGGTCGGTATGGCTGCCTTCTTTGCTTCTTCAGGCCTTTGGCTCCTTTGGCTTTTGCTCCTGATGATGTTGGCCTTATGTCCCAAGTCCCGAACCGCTTCCAAAGTACCTAGAAATCATTCCAAAGTATGCAAAGACTCTATGGGACCTAATGCAACACCCTAAGTCCTAGTGAAAACCAAAATGCAGGACAAAACTGTGATTACGAATGCAAATGGCATGAAATCCTAATAAATAGGCATGCTAGAACATGCAAAATACGAAGATATCACCCGCCTAAACTTTCGTAATTTTCTGGATAGCTTCGGCAGTTCAATCCAGAAATAAGACCCAACTCTTTCAGAGAATACCGGATGGGAACCCCATTCACTACAAACCAGCATTCCTTCATCTTCCCTGATGACACCATCCGTAGAAGGAGCATCCATATACCCTGTGATTTATGGTTTTCCTCCAGGTACATGTGGAAAAAGTGCTTGAACTGAGGGTGCGTTTTGAACCACCTCAACTCTCTATCATTTAGCACTTTTTCCAAAGTTTTCACTACCTTCTCAACATAGCACCTTCCTGAAATCTTGATGGACATGTTAAACTTACAAGGTTCAAAGAACATGTTCTCTGGTGGTATAGCTCGCTTCAAAGAACATGTTCCTGAAATATTGATTCGAGACTCCTCCACCTCTTCATCATCCTCTTCCTCAACCTCTTCCTCCTCCTCTTCCTCCACCTCTTCCTCCTCCTCTTCCTCAGATTTCTCCTGCATTAAAATTCCCATTTTTACTCAGTTGGTCCAGTTTTACTCAGTTGTCCCAATTTCACTTATAAACCCAAAACAACATCAGGATTTTGAGACATACAAATACATTAGTTGCTTCAACTTTGTCACCAGTATCCTGTGAATGCGAAGACTCACTTCTTTCAGACTCGTCATCACTTTCATTTACTCCTTCCTCAGATTTCTCCTGCATTAGAATTCCCAGTATTCCTTAGTTAGTCCAGTTTTATTCAGTTGTCCCAATTTCACTTATAAACCCAAAACAACATCAGGGTTTCGAGACATACCAATACATTAGTTGCTTCAACTTCGTCACCAGTATCCTGTGAATGCGAAGACTCACTTCTTTCAGACTCGTCATCACTTTCATCTACTCCTTTTTTCGCTGGCTCTTCACGACTCGACGCTATTTTGTGCAATACCACTTCATTAGTATTTCTTGCTTTGATCGTTATCTTCGTACGAGCCATTGCAGATGAACAGAAGAGTACCCTGAACTGAACTGAACAAGAAAAATAATAAAGACAACAAATCCAAATCAATCACAAATTTTAAATTAGGGTTTCTCATGAAGGTATTTACCTACGTTTTCGATGGAATAGCGCTGGGCTTCGATTACAAATGAGCTCGAGCCCCCTAACAAGCGTGGTCCGGAGCGTGGAGCGTGGAGTTGCCCGGCGACAAAGGGGAGGGATGATCGTCGACGATTAATTAGGGGAAATGCGGAAGTGAATGGTTTTTAAAAAAAAAAAATCTAAATTGTGTAAGTTAACAGAATAAATTTGCAAATTTGCCAAATTAATTCCTAGATCCGACCCAAATTCAGCGGAACTGCACTTTACCCGATCCAAATTATGGTTGGGTCTGTAATTATAAAGAATTCGACTGGTTTTTTGGGTTTTTCACCATTTTCTCTAATTAAAGAAAATCAAAAAGAAATTGATTCTTATGGATGGAGTCTTCTAGAATAAATTTCAAATTTGGAGAGTATTCTAGATAATTGTCCGTTACTAAAACACTGGTGATTAAAATAATAGTTAGATTTTTAAGATTTTGAGAGACTAACCATTTTAAGAATTTTATTTATATATTGATGATCAAAGTTTTTAAGGTAAAATGGTCATATTTCACACGACCTACACAAAAACAAATGACAATACCGACTTTTACAAAGATGTTTCTGTGGGCTGCAATTTTGAACTAGGACATAATGAGAACATATGGTTTTGTTGGGAATCCATTCAAACAAGAGTATTTATCAATTTTGCTATTTCTATTCAAATAAATTTATTATTTTGTACTAATTAATTCAACTTCGGATTATAGGAGCTAGGTACCTATTAGCCCTGAGCATAAAACCCGACCCGAACGGATCCGACTTGACCTGAAAAACACGGTTCGGTTCGATTTCGGTCCTTCAAAATAACCCGAACGGTTCCTCTTCAAATTTGATTTGAGTTTCGGTTCGGGTCGGGTTTTACCCGAGACCCGTTCGGGTATCCGATAAACCCGAAAACATTATTTTTGTTTGGGTTTTTTTTTGGTTTTTCGGGTTTTTTTCGGGTTTTTGGATAAAACCATACCCGAAATTTATTTCGGTTCCTTTTCGAGTCTAATTTGAAATCAAGGAACCGACCCGAACCTGAAATGACCCGAACCGAACCAAACCGAAATTTTCCCAGAACCCGAATGGGTCCAATTCTTCCCTACCCGAAAGAACCGAAACCCGAAGAACCCAAACCGACCCAACCCGCGGACCCGAATGTCCAGGGCTAGTACCTATGCCCGAAGCTGCGAGGAAGTATTGAAAGGCTCAGTATCTTTCCATATTTATTTAGTCAAAAGCGTGTTACATAATTCCTGTATTAAAGTCAACTAGGATTTAACCCGCGCTAATTATAGCGCGGAGTAATATTTTTTAAAGAAATTGTTTTAAACTTTAAGAAAATTGCTTTTATCTGAATTTTACAATATGGCTACTAATGATTATAGATAAAACTGTCAATTTGTAATAATTTGTTTATTTAACCCGTTTTGCAGTGAACTAAAATATTATTCGGATTAACCCAAAAAAACTTATAATCTTGAAAACAAACTCTAATATGCACCGTTAAATGACTCTGGTTTTTGTGGTTAGTCTACGAACTCTTAAAAAAATAGTTTTTTTGTGTCTAACTTCTTATAAAATTAGTAAAAAAAATTTCAACTTTTGTTTTGATATATATTCAAATAAAATATAATAAATTATAGTGAAAAAGTATAGCAAGATTTTGAATAGATTTTTTTCTTTGAATATATATGGATTGATTATTATTTTAAAATATATAGTATTAAAAATAAATAATAAATAACATTTTTAATGCAAAATATATATTTTCCATATTCTAATCAATAATTTTAAAAGGCTATTATATCCTTTCCTATTTCAATTATTCTTTGTTATTTGTAATGGCATTTCATGTAATAACTTACAAAATAAAGTTTATTTTCAAAAATGTATTTTTAAATAATATTATAGAGATAATTCATGTACTAAAGTCAATTAGTGGTTCCTGTAATTAAGGGAAGTAGGTTCTCATCTTGTTGTATATATTGTATCTCATTCTCTTAAAATCAAACACAGAAAACTCTTTTATAACTCTACGTCTTCATCTCTCTCTCTGATCTTGTTCACCTCATCACAAAATCTTACATGGTATCAGAGATCTTAGGTTTCATATCAATCCAAGCTCTTTTCCTTTAGTTTTTTTCGAGAATCTCATCTTCGAGATCTTGTTTCCTTTTTCATCTTTGTTTCCACAAACTCGACGAGAGTTTGTGAGGTGTTGTGTGACTTGTTTTTGTTTGCTGTGACATGGCTGGCGACGAAGAGCGTGGTGTGCTTGCAAAAGCAGTGGGAGATGAAGAAGTGAAGAAGGTGTCGATGCTGTCTGATTTCTACCTAAATCCCTCAAGTTATCCAGGTCAAGTGATTTGTTCGGTGATTTTGAATGAAAATAATTATGAGAGATGGTCCAAGCTTATGAGAAACGCACTCAAAGCAAAAAATAAGCTAGAATTCATCGATGGTGTTATCAAAGAGCCTAGTGGTGGTGATGATTTGAAGATGTGGGGTATGATCAATTCAATGATGGTGGCGTGGATCATGAGTCGTTGAGAAGCTCGATTTCTTGTACGGATACGGCGTATCAACTATGGGAGAATTTGCGTGAGAGGTTTTCTGTTGGAAACGAACCTTGTATCTACAAACTTCACGCTGAAGTTATGAAATTCAAACAAAGTAATCCGTCAATTCAAGATTACGTTGGCAAACTCAAGCTGATTTGGGATGATTTAGATGAGTATGAGCCATTGTCGATCTGCTGCTGTGGGAATTCACGATGCAAAGTGATCGAATAAGGAACAGAGAGAGAAACGTGAACGAAACCGACGAAATGAGTTTCTGTTTGGCCTTGACAGTGCACGATTTGGAACGATACGATCCAACATACTGTGTATGAATCCTGCGCCTACTCTCAACACGGTGTTCTCAATGGTGATGCAGGAGGAACGTCATCAAAAGGTTTCGGCAATAATGGGTACAAGACCAGATGCAGTTGGATTTTCTGTCAAAACAACATGAACATCATCCTTCCCGTGAATTCTTGTCCTCGATCCACAATAGTTTGGGATTCCGTGTCGGCAGACTACGTTTTGCCATACAAATTCTTCCACGTGTGTTGCCTTAACCATTTGGAAGGCCCCTGCTTCTATCCTCTTGGTGAAGTAATCAGTAAGGACGAGCAGGAAGCGACACCTCCTTTTTCCCGAAGTTACCAAAGGTCCTACTATGTCCATAGCCATCTCATAAAGGGGTATGGAGATGAGATGGAAGACAAATTTTCAGTAGGTTGATGTAACGTGGGAGCGTGCCGTTGGCATATGTCGCATGCTTTAGAGTGTTCTTCGCAATCAGCCACCAAGGTGGGCCAAAAATACCCTTGTCTCTTGATTCTGATGGCTAGCGCCCTTCCTCCTGAGTGACTGCCACACGAACCCCCGTGAACTTCCAGCAAAATCGTGAAAGCTTCGAGTCCGTGGACACACACCAGGTAGGGGCCATTCGCGCTTCGTTTATAGAGGCGAGAATCGATTATACAATATCTTGAAGCTATGGTTTTGAGTTTACGGGCTTCCCACTTGCTGAGGGGAGCTTCACCCCCCTCAATGTATGTATGATCGCTGTTCGCCAGTCAATTCTCGCAGCCATTTTCTCACGGAGGGAAACATGCCTGTCGTCAAGTGGAGCCTGATCTGGGTCCTCAGCTTCCCCTATTTCGGGAGGAAGGTCGTCCTCTATTGGGGCCAGCACTACATCTAACTCCATGTTGTTGGCATCGATTTCCATTAAATCTTCAACATCTTTTTTGACGTTAATGCTAGGTTTTTCGATTATTTCTACAGGAATCACTCTTTTCACAAGAGGGTTTGAGGTTGAGGCGAGAGCTGCTAGTGCGTCTGCGATCGTGTTCTCGCCTCGCGGGATCCGTGTCAAGTTGAAGACTTCGAACTGCTTGACTAGCTTGTGAACTACCGCTAGGTATGATTCCATTATGCTATCTCTGGCTTCATATTCTCCATGGAATTGACTTGTAACGAGCTGGGAATCGCTGAACGCGCTTAATTTGCGTATTCCTATTCCAACTACGAGTCGGAGACCTGCTATTAAAGCCTCATACTCAGCTTTGTTATTTGATGCCGAGAAACCGAGCCTGAAAGACTGTTCCATGACTTCGTTTGTTGGGGATACGAGGTGGATTCCGACACCTGCCCCCTGTTTCGAGGAAGCTCCATCAACAGAGCAGCCAGGCTCCGGGGCTCGATTCAGCCATCTCGCTGCTTGCTGCAAGCTCGATAACGAAGTCAGCTAGTACTTGTGCCTTGGCGCTAGTTTGAGGTCGATACTCAATATCGTACTCGCTTAGTTCAATAGCCCACTTGGCTAGCCTACCGGACTGGCTGGGGCTATGTAGTATTGTGCGCAACGGCTGCGTTGTCATCACTATAATAGAGTGTGACTGGAAGTACGGTCTCAACTTGCGAGCTGACACGACTACCACCAGTGCCAATTTTTCCATTCGAGGATACCTGGTTTCAGCGTCCACTAGGGACTTGCTCACGTAGTAGATCGGTCTCTGCTCAGATCGTTCCTCTCTTATGAGGATGATATATCATGGTTTTTACCCCTTTTAGGCCATGATATAGGTCCGTTTTATAGAGTCTTTCTACTATTTTGTAGTGTTTTAGAGTCTTTTACAGGTTTTTGCACGTTTGGAGCATAATTGGAGATATTGGAGCTTTTTGGAGCATTTTGGAGCAAAACAGAAGCTCGTGTAGCTGAGTACCCGATTCAGAGTCTCAGTATCGATCGACACCGCCTGGTATCGGTCGATACTCACTGCAGCAAGGCACGAAGCGCGACTTTAATGAAGAGTTGAAGAATTGCGAAATTGCCCAGAAGTCTTTAGTATTTACAATTTAGCCCAAAACGTGTTTTAGGAGTTTTAATTAGGTTTTTAGCCACTTTGGCAAGAGAGGAGAGTTTGGACACTTGATTTGATTCTGAGTTTTTTTTTTGTGAAAGAGCTTTCTGAGGGAGACAAGTCTGAGACTCTGTTCGTCCGAGAGAAGATTTCGAACCCTCTTGTTACTCTCCTTTTTATTATTTATCTGAGTATTATTTTATTCATGTTTATTGTTTCAGTTATCATGTCTGAGTAGTTCTCTTGTTAGGTTCAGGGTTCTCATAAGGGTTTTCTCTGAATGTTAGGTAAATTGAATGATTAGGATTCACCATCTGAATTAGTTGTTCGCCTTAGGTTGCTCTCAAAGCTAATTCTAAACTGATCACCTGGAACTTAGATCTTAGGATAATTGGTTAGGCACGAGAGTGCGATTAATTACCTGACAGAACCTAGGTGAGCAAAATAACTACTCGCAAAGAGATTTGGTTTAGTTGTTTTGTGAACGAATCAAACCTGAACTAAAAGCTGGTTTAGACTTTAGGATTCGCAAAGAGATTTGGAATTCTAGGCTTTAGACTTAGATAGTTTTCGCAACGAGAGTTGGTTAGCTATATTTTAGTGATTTGAGTTCAAGAACCGCGCTAAATCTGAATCATGTTAGTTAGTTTATCTACATTCATTGAATTCCTGAGAAATACCCTGAGCCTAATCTCCTTCCCATCGATTACAACTTGTTTGATTTACGCATCTGTTTTTAATTACATCTACTTGATTTAGCTTAATTCTGATCTGAATAATCTACTGTGTGTTTCCCTGAGTCTCTGTGGATTCGATCCCTAAGTATTACAATCGACAAAGCTTTAGTACTTTAGGGTATTAATTTGAGCTTATCAAATTTGGCGCCGTTGCCGGGGACTCAATTTCGCCATTAGATTTTAGCTAAGAATTTCGTCTAAATCGTCGTGTATCGATCGATACCCCTTGGTATCGGTCGACACCCGACACGTTTTTTTGTTACTTACGTTCTTATCTTTTGTGTTTCAGGTGTATGCCTACTCGAGGAACCAGAAGAAACAAGAACACTCAGCTAGTTGATTTGTCAAACGAGCAGCTAGCACACTTGGAACGCACACTAAGAAAAGCAAAGAAGCCAGTCAAGATGAACAACAATCCTATGGTTTTGATTCGGGACGAGGCTGGTGCTTTCAGAGACCGAGAGGGTCATTTGTGCAATGAAGCTGGACAGTGACTTGATGGAGAGGGAAACATCATAATCCCTCCACCAGCTGTCGATGAGGTTGCCGCGCGAGCTGCGCGCAACAACGAGGGGAATGATGGGAATGCTGTGGTTAATCGAGCTAGGACAATTGGTGAATGCAACAGACCTGACCAGTTCTACGCAAATCGAATGCGATTCGTATTCCCACCTTTCAGAGGAATGACTTTGAGCTGAAGCCCGCGTACTACACTCTTGTGGGTCAGCACACTTTTCATGGTCTTCCTCATGAACATCCCATGGACCATATTGAGAAGTTCGAGGACTTGGTCTCTAGCATCAAATGCAATGGAGTGTCCTACGACTACTTGTTCTGTAAGCTCTTCCCATACTCTCTAGGTGGAGATGCTTCTTATTGGCTCAAGCAATTACCAGCTGGGTCATTGACTAACTGGGATAAAACCAAGACCGCCTTCCTGAATAACTTCTACGATGATGCGAGATCAGAGGAGTTTAGGAATAAGATTTCTCAGTTTTCTCAGGGAACGACAGAGGCTTTCAAGGCTGCTTGGGGAAGATTCAGATCGTATCAGAGGGATTGTCCACATCATGGGTATACTATGGTATAGTTGCTGAGTTTCTTCTTCAGAGGAATTGATTGGCGATACCAGATGGCATTAGACTCTGCGAGTAATGGTAATTTCTTTACCAAATTTCCTGATGATGCTTACCAGCTGATTGAGAACTTTGCATCGAGCAACAGCACAAAGAGTGCCGATATGGAGCGTAAGAAGCTAGCTGGTGGTATAGAGGGTTCTCAAATTGCTGAAGTGCATGCGAAGCTGGATTCGGTGCATAATTTGCTGATGAGCAAGCAGGAGAAGGCTGTTCACTTTGCTGATGATGTAGAGGTTTTTCATGAGGATGAGGTAGAGGATGTTAACTACATTAGTGGCTCTGGTTTTCAAGGTCAGAGGAATCAATATAACAACCGAAACTTCAACAAAAATTTTCAGCAAGAAGGATTTAAGTCTGAGGGAAATCAAGGTAGTTCTGGGTCGAGCCAGTTTGGCCAGAAGTCTTTCCAGGGTAGTGGTTACACAAGGAATTATGGGAACTCATCCTATCAATCTCCACCGCCCAAGACTCAAGAAAGTAAGATCGAGGCTATGCTTGAACAGCTGGTTCAAGGGCAGGACAAGATGACAGTGAGCTTCAATGGGAAATTGGAAGATCTTTACACAACCTTGAATGGAAGAATCGAAGCGCTAAGTATGAGTCAAAAGAAGTTGGAAGTTCAGGTTGCCCAAACTTCAGAAGCTGTGAAACAGCAAGAGGGTGTTCTTCCAGGTAGAGGAGAAAACCCAAGGAGAGAGCACATCAATGCAATCACTCTAAGGAGTGGAAAAGAAGTGAATATAGGAGTGAAAGCTGCATTACCTGCAAATATTTTCGTCGATCTCGACGATGAGGATTCTGAAACCCCCAGGGTATCGATCGATACACCTCAGTGTCGATCGACACCAATCAAAATCTTGCAACGTGACGACCCAAACACTCTAGTGTCGATCGACACTCCTCCAGCATCGGTCGATACTGCACCTACTGTCGAGAAGACACCTGAAATTTCGAATGTTACACCTACGGTAGTCCCAGAACGAGTCTATATACCGAGGATACCTTATCCTAAAGCTGTTGGGAAGACTAAGAAGGAGGTGGAAGACTTTAGATGCAAGCAGATATTGGACAAGTTGAAGTTCCTCGACGCTATTAAGACTTCTCCAGCTTTCAGGAGATATGTCAAGAAGATGGTGTCTAGCAACTTGAACCTTGAAGAAGGGTGTGTGATGCTTACGCATGAGTGCAGTGCAATCTTAACCAACATCATCCCAAAGAAACTTCCAGATCCAGGGAGCTTTGTGTTGGATTGTTCTATATTCACCGAACGGTTTGAACGTTCTCTATGCGACATTGGCTCGAGTGTCAACCTTATGCCTTACTCAGTTGCCAAGAGGATGGGTATGACAGATTTCACATCCACCAGAATATCGTTGATACTTGCTGATCGTTCGGTGCGACTTCCTGAGGGCCTACTCGAAGATGTCCCTATTAAGATCGGGAATTGCTTGATCCCGACTGATTTCATTGTCCTAGAGTATGATGCTGAGCCCAAAGATCCGCTTATCTTGGGTAGAGCATTCCTTGCCACAGCTGGTGCATTGATTGACTGCAGGAATGGGAAGATAGCTCTTAACATAGGTGATTTGGTCATGACCTTTAACATGGAAAAGATGATGAAGAGACCAACCATCGATGGGCAGACTTTCTTCGTCGATACTTTCACGGATATTGCTGAAGAGTATTTCTTGGGGATGCATCCTAAGGATCCATTGGAGAGGGCTTTGGTCTGTTCAGTTGAATCTGAGGGTGCCTTGAGTAAAGACGCTGCTAGTTACTCGAAGATACTCGACACTACACCATCAGTATCGATCGATACCCCATTGGTATCGGTCGATACCCTACGTCAGAACATGGAGTTTGGCGAATGTTCTAAGCAAGCTGCTAGGTTTGGAGATTGGAGCGAGGAGAAAGCTCCTAAGTTGGAACTCAAGCCACTTCCAGCCAATCTGAGGTACGTATTTCTTGGCCTTAATTCCACATACCCTATGATTATTAATGCTTCTTTGAACAACGCAGAGGTTGCCTTACTGCTGAGCAAGCTGCGCATGTATCGCAAAGCTCTTGGCTATTCTCTTGATGACATTTCAGGTATATCACCGGATCTGTGCATGCATAGGATTCATATTGAGGATGAGTCAAAGGCTACCATTGAGCATCAGAGGAGGCTGAATCCGAATCTGAAAGAAGTGGTTAAGAAGGAGGTTATGAAGCTTTTGGATGCAGGGGTTATCTATGCCATCTCAGATAGTTCTTGGGTTAGTCCAGTGCATGTAGTTCCTAAGAAATGAGGGATAACTGTGGTGAAGAATGAGAAGGATGAGTTGATTCCTACGAGGACTATCACTGAGCATCGAATGTGTATTGACTATAGGAAGTTGAATGCGGCTACAAGGAAGGATCACTTCCCATTGCCTTTCATTGATCAGATGTTAGAGAGGTTGGCTAGTCATCCCTATTACTGTTTTCTCGACGGGTATTCATGTTTCTTCCAGATTCCTATTCATCCAGATGATCAGGGAAATACCACTTTTACATGTCCCTATGGCACATTCGCATACAGGAGAATGCCATTTGGATTGTGTAACGCTCCAGCTACCTTTCAGAGATGCATGATGTCTATCTTCACAGACATGATTGAGGACTTTATGGAGGTGTTCATGGATGATTTTTCAGTGTATGGATCATCATTCAAGAATTGTTTGGCTAATTTGTGCAAGGTGCTGCAGCGGTGTGAAGAGAAACACTTGGTCCTTAATTGGGAAAAGTGTCATTTTATGGTTCAAGATGGCATCGTTCTTGGGCACAAAGTTTCTGAAGCTGGGATCGAGGTCGATAAGGCTAAGATTCAGGTTATGACAGGTTTGCCACCACCGAGTTCTGTGAAGGACATTAGGAGTTTTCTGGGTCACGCTGGGTTTTACAGGAGATTTATCAAAGATTTCTCCAAGATAACACGCCCCCTCACCGCCCTATTATGCAAGGAGACTCCCTTTGATTTCACACCAGAGTGTCTTGCAGCTTTTGAGGAGATTAAGAAGGCATTGGTGAGTGCTCCTATTGTGCAACCTCCTGATTGGACTTTGCCTTTCGAGATTATGTGTGATGCCAGCGATTTTGCTGTGGGTTCTGTTCTAGGTCAGCGGAAGGAGAAGAAACTTCATGTCATTTACTATGCCAGCAGAACGTTGGATGATGCTCAGAGGAATTACAGCACGACAGAGAAGGAATTACTTGCGGTCGTCTTATCCTTCGACAAATTTCGGCCTTACTTGATTGGGAGCAAAGTGATTGTTCATACAGATCATGCTGCTCTCAAGTATTTGATGCAGAATAAGGATCTCAAGCCTCGTCTTTGTCGTTGGGTTCTTTTGCTCCAAGGGTTTGATATTGAGATTAAGGACAAGAGAGGGGTAGAGAATGGGGTTGCCGATCATCTTTCGAGGTTGAAGCTTGATACAGACGTGCCTATTGATGATCAACTGGCTGAGGAATCGATCTACTACATTGAAACGGGTTTCCAAAGTGGATTTATCAAAAATCAGCAATTCCCACGAATTGCTGGTTTCGGTGTCGATCGACACTCACCTGGTGTCGGTCGACACCCGTCGGCTGCTGCACCTGTTTTGACTGTGGAACACCTTGGAGCTTCCGAGGAGTACCTTGTTGCTGCAATGGATTCTGATCTACCTTGGTATGCTCATATTGCCAACTTCCTCGCTGCCGGTACAGAGCCAATGCACCTAGCGAAATATGCCAAGAAGAAGTTTCTACGAGATATAAGGCGATACTTTTGGGATGAGCCTTACCTGTATAAGCATTGCTCTGATGGTATCTACAGGCGATGCATTGCTGAATCAGAGGTACCTGCGGTTTTGTTTCATTGCCATGGTTCTGAGTATGCTGGACACTTCGCTACCTTCAAGACAGTGTCCAAGGTTCTTCAAGCGGGCTTCTGGTGGCCTACTATGTTTACGGATGCTCATACCTTCATCTCGCAGTGTGATGTGTGTCAGAGGAGAGGGAAGATCAGTAAGAGACATGAGATGCCACAGAATTTCATCCTTGAGGTTGAGATCTTTGATTGCTGGGGTATCGATTTTATGGGCCCTTTTCCTCCGTCATACAAGAACCAGTACATTCTAGTTGCAGTGGATTATGTCTCTAAGTGGGTGGAGGCAATTGCTAGTCCAACCAACGACTCTGCGGTGGTTCTTAAGCTGTTTAAGACCATCATCTTTCCACGATTTGGAGTGCCTCGTATTGTTATAAGTGATGGTGGCAGTCACTTTATCAACAGGGTTTTCGAGAGGTTACTGAAGAAGCACGGTGTGAAGCATCGTGTGGCTACTCCATATCACCCCCAGACCAGTGGGCAAGTCGAGGTCTCTAACAGGCAAATCAAGGAGATTCTGGAGAAGATAGTGGGAACTTCTTGGAAGGATTGGTCTATAAAGCTAGACGATGCGCTGTGGGCCTACATGACTGCTTATAAGACACCATTGGGCACTACACCTTTCCACTTGCTGTATGGGAAAGCCTGTCACCTCCCTGTGGAGATCGAGCATAAAGCAGCATGGGCTACTAAGTTGCTGAATTTTGACATCAAGCCTGCTACTGAGAAGCGATTGATCCAGCTGAACGAGCTGGATGAGATTAGGCACCATGCCTATGAGAACTCAAGCCTGTACAAGGAGAGGACTAAGGCGTACCATGACAGGAAAATCTTCCACCGCATTTTTGAACCCAATGATCATGTACTTCTGTATAACTCTCGTTTGCATTTGTTTCCTGGTAAACTGCGTTCTCGTTGGTCGGGTCCTTTCACTATCAAGGAGGTTCGACCACATGGTGCACTTGTCCTGACTAACCCCTCTGGCGAGGAGTTCACTGTCAATGGACAAAGGGTGAAACACTACTCACGGAGAACTGAGATCCCAGATGGACACATGATGCCTCTGGATGATGCACCCGCTGCCTGAACGGCAGTACAGTCAAGCTAATGACGTTAAACGAGCGCTTGGTGGGAGGCAACCCACTGGTGAGTCTGTATATATTTTTCTTTTTCTTTTCACTTCTAGTTTTGTGTTTCGTCGTGTCACGTGAACCAGTTTCGGACGATCAGTATCGATCGACACCCTCCATGAGCCTACATGCACCGACTTGCTGCGAGATCGACACTATCTAGTATCGGTCGACACCCACGGCCCAGGTAAGTTTCCTTATAAACCCTACGGGTTTTCCTTATTCTCACAACTCTTCTCTCGACCGACACGAACCTCTCTCCCATCAAATTTCACCAAATCTTCGTTTCTCAACGCTTTTGAGTGATTTTTGTGTCTATTCTGTGCGGTTTTCCATGCTCGATCTCTTTCTCTCATCCATTCTAACGATCTGCTAGGTATGTAACGTGAATTTCCAACTTTTGATTCCATGCACCAAGTTTAGATTTTCGATTTTTAGGCTCTTAGAACTCGTGTTGTTCGATGATTATCACTTGATTATTGTGTTCTAGGCCTAGTCGAACCCTACCTTATGCTTCATTACCCTTGGTTTGCAAAATTTGGAATTGTTGGATTTGTGTTCTTCGTGTCTGCTCGATACTTGCCTGAGTATCGATCGATACCACCTGGTATCGGTCGATGCTACCCATCTGCCTTAGCCGTTTTTGCTTTGTTTGTGAGAGATGTGGATTTATGCCTTGTCTTGTGTTTGTTGATGATGCAGATGGCACCAAGGAAGAGGCCAAGAGCTGCTGAAGCCTCTAGCTCGAACCCACCTAGTGAGCATCCGATTGAGTACATTTTGGGGACAAATGTGAAGATTTTCGACGGTTTCACTTGGCAGGTCGGGGTTGTAAAAGCTTGCCTTCTCGACCACCGCTATTTGGTGAGGATCACTGGCGCAGAGGCGGATCTTGATCTTCCACACAGTTCCTTACGCCCCATTCCTCCACCTACTCCACGTCGTTCTTCTTCACCAGCCGCTCCTAGCTCTGCGTGTAGAGCTCCCTGGCCCTAGATCAGTGAGAAGGCCAGGATCAGATTGAGAGATGATTACGAGGGCTCCGATAAGGAGATTACTGAGAGCAGGGCCTGCACCCACAGGCCGATTTCAGAGGAGTGGGATGACTACGACTCCATTTTCTACAATGCCTGGCAGGACGTTGATGTGCGCCCCACTCGCTTTGTGGATACGCATTCCATGAGGCGACTGGGCTTTGATAGAGAGCTTGATGGTTTGATCAGGAAGATTGGACTGGGGACGATGCCTACGCAGCAATATGACTTATACCCCGACTTAGTCCGCCAGTTCCTCGCGTCTGTCCGCGTTTACTACACTGGTGAGCCTCCAGTGACTGCCCAGCAGGGTGTGATGACATTTTTGATCCGTGGAGTGCGATACAGGATTTCCTTCCAGGAGCTCTGCGACATTTACGGTTTTAACAGGGATTTTTCGAGATGCGAGCTTCCGCGCAGATTCTTGGACATTGATGCCTTCTGGTCTCACTTCGGGCATGGGGTTTACGACTGCAAGACCACCACGCAGATGGACGTGCGACATCCTGTCCTACGCTGTCTTGTTAGGATCTTGAGCAACACCTTGTTGTGCAAGATGGAGCCTAACATGATGAGAGTGACCGAGCTGATTGTGTTGTCCATTGGGATTGGGGATATCATTGATGATGAGGCGTATGAGTGGCCTGAGATGGACCTTGCGGTCAACTTTGGCGCAGTTTTTGCGCACCATTTGGAGTCGCTGAAGGTGAAGCCTTTCACCGGACGCGGCAGGACCTCTACAGCCACGAGTCGTCGGAAGACAGAGACGGTCGGCAGTCTACTCACTCCGATTTTTCTGCATCTTGGGATCAGCACAGCCAGTTGTTCGATCTCGACTACGCGCGACCTCATGGACTTAGCTCACCTGGAGCATCTTCGCTGGCTGAAGCCAGATAGGCGTTGGGTCTTTAGCACTTCTGTTGGGGACTATCTTGTTCAGCTCCCCAACACTGCACTGACAGACATTGGTGGCAACCCCGACCAGCTTTTCTTCGCTCCTGCTACTGACGACATGGAGCCTGCACCTGCCACTAAACGTCGCGGCTCCACCACTAGAGCCCGTCCGCCTACTTCTGGCCCTGCTGGGGGTCGATCACGCGCGCGCCACACACCCGCTCCTCCACCCCTTGAGATGGAGATGGATCCGTTCCAGCGCTACGTTGTTGAGAGTCTTCAGACCATTTGGAGCGCTATCTCTCGCTGCAGCTGTATGGCGTCTCAGCACCCTATTTCACCATCTGCTGCTGGACCCTCTGGCACTGCTGGCGATGACTCTGACGCCACTGAGGAGGATTAGTCCTCCGTTTATCTGGTTTCACGTTTGTTTTTCTTTTCCCTTTTTCTGTTTCTTTTCATTTGGACTTTTGTTGGTTTGCGTCTTGTGTCAGTTTCTTATCATCTTGTACTTTGTGGAACCTATGCTTTTATGATTTTTGTTGCTTCTGACTTGTGTTTGAGTGATCTAACAGTGCTAACCATAACACATTTGGATCGTTTGACACACTTTTTGGGCACCATTGTCGCTAAAAAGAGGATTTCTGTCGACCACCTACTGGTATCGGTCGACACTCATCACCAGTTCGGGTAACCTCTTCGATTTTCACATTCCACTTGGTTCATTTGATGTCTGTCACCGAACTCAGGCTTGATAACACTGGGGACAGTGTTGTTTAAGTCTGGGGAGGTAGTCGCTGACATTGTGTTTGTTTTTCTTAGAGTCAGTCGTTTTTTGTGTCAAAATTTGTTTTATTGAGTCAAAATTTTGTTGGAGATTATGATCGTGTTCTTGACCCTATTGTTTTGACTTTGCTTCTGAGTGACCACTGCTACAGAATCAGCTACAGATCGACTAATGAAAAATCCAAAGGCTGACCAGTTAACTAGAAGACACACATGTTTCCAGCAGAGTTCTCTTAAAGGCCGAGCCAAAATTTTTGCACTTCATCGATATGGTTAGTATTCATAGAGCTTGATTCCTCATTCACATCTGACAAAGGAACCCATGTGTTTGAAAGTGATAGTATCTCTCTCCCCTGTTACAAGTTAATAAAAAGAGCATGAAAGATGAAATGATTTTCTTATAAGTAGAGGGCTAGGAAAATTTCCAGCGATCCTATTATTCTACTTGGTGAGGAATGATCACACAAAGGATTGGAACCGAGGCTAGGATTTTCCTATGATGCCATTATTCGCCTACACCCTTTGATACATTGAGAGGGAAGAACCGGGGATTCGGTGGCAAACACCATCATTACTCGCGTCTCATACCTTGAAAAAAAAAAAAAAAACAAACAAAATAAGAAATAAGTCTGGGGGAGAGAAAGTGATACAAAAAATGTGAAATTTGGGTGGTTCCTTGTCATGATATAGTATTGGAAAGAATCTAGAAGGTTCTTGATGTTAACCACCGCGATGAAACTGGCGATGAAGGGTTTAATTGAACAATGTTGTGAGATAATGTGTGTAGTCTTGGGAAGCTGCGAATGTCTACGGAGAAGTACATGGTGGTTAGATTTGGATCTGGTTAGGTGACTTTTGGGTGCTTGGGAAAAGGGTCATTGCAATGTTTCAGGAACAGGGGAATCTCCGCGTTTTCAAACCTCCCTCTCTGGTTTAGTCTTCTATTTGCTTGAGGGCAAGCAAAGGCTAAGTCTGGGGGCGTGATATATCATGGCTTTTACCCCTTTTAGACCATGATATAGGTCTGTTTTATAGAGTCTTTCTACTATTTTGTAGTGTTTTAGAGTCTTTTACAGGTTTTAGCACGTTTGGAGCATAATTGGAGATATTTGAGCTTTTTGGAGCATTTTGGAGCAAAACAGAAGCTCGTGTAGCTGAGTACCCGATTCAGAGTCTCAGTATCGATCGACACCGCCTGGTATCGGTCGATACTCACTACAGCAAGGCACGAAGCGCGACTTTAATGAAGAGTTGAAGAATTGCGAAATTGCCCAAAAGTCTTTAGTATTTACAATTTAGCCCAAAACGTGTTTTAGGAGTTTTAATTAGGTTTTTAGCCACTTTGGCAAGAGAGGAGAGTTTGGACACTTGATTTGATTCTGAGTTTTTTTTTTGTGAGAGAGCTTTCTGAGGGAGACAAGTCTGAGACTCTGTTCGTCCGAGAGAAGATTTCGAACCCTCTTGTTACTCTCCTTTTTATTATTTATCTGAGTATTATTTCAGTCATGTTTATTGTTTCAGTTATCATGTCTGAGTAGTTCTCTTGTTAGGTTCAGGGTTCTCATAAGGGTTTTCTCTGAATGTTAGGTAAATTGAATGATTAGGATTCACCATCTGAATTAGTTATTCGCCTTAGGTTGCTCTCAAAGCTAATTCTAGATTGATCATATGGAACTTAGATCTTAGGATAATTTGTTAGGCACGAGAGTGCGATTAATTACCTGACAGAACCTAGGTGAGCAAAATAACTACTCGCAAAGAGATTTGGTTTAGTTGTTTTGTGAACGAATCAAACCTGAACTAAAAGCTGGTTTAGACTTTAGGATTCGCAAAGAGATTTGGAATTCTAGGCTTTAGACTTAGATAGATTTCGCAACGAGAGTTGGTTAGCTATATTTTAGTGATTTGAGTTCAAGAACCGCGCTAAAGCTGAATCATGTTAGTTAGTTTATCTACATTCATTGAATTCCTGAGAAATACCCTGAGCCTAATCTCCTTCCCATCGATTACAACTTGTTTGATTTACGCATCTGTTTTTAATTACACCTACTTGATTTAGCTTAATTCTGATCTGAATAATCTACTGTGTGTTTCCCTGAGTCTCTGTGGATTCGATCCCTAAGTATTACAATCGACAAAGCTTTAGTACTTTAGGGTATTAATTTGAGCTTATCAGAGGACACCACTTACCACGACCTCGGAGATTGCTACGTACAGGTAAAGGGGTTCTCCTTCGACTTGTTTTGAGAGAATGGGGGGATCGGAAAGGTATGCTTTTAGCTGCTTAAATGCTTCCTCACACTTATCATCCCAAAGGAATTTTTTGTTTCCTTTTAACAATTGATAGAAAGGGAGGCATTTATCAGTCGATCTGGAAATAAACCGATTTAGAGCGGCAATGCGACCTGTCAGCCTCTGCACCTCCTTTGCCGAGCTCAGAGGTTGCATTTCCAGAAATGTACTGATTTGTTTAGGGTTTGCTTCTATTCCTCTTTGGGTTACTATGTAACCTAAGAATTCACCCGAAGCAACTCCAAAAGTGCACTTTAGGGGATTGAGTTTCATCCCATATTTATTTAGTAGGTCGAAACATTCTCCTAGTTGACTTATGTGATCTTCTTCTTTCAAAGACTTGACCAACATGTCGTCAATATAGACTTCCATTGACTTGCCCAGGAGGTTTGCAAACATCTTGTTCATAAGTCTTTGGTAGGTCGCTCCTGCGTTTTTGAGGCCGAATGGCATTACTTTATAACAATACGTTCCTCGTTCTGTTATAAAGGATGTTTTTTTCTTGGTCCTCAAGGTTCATTTGTATTTTGATTATACCCCGAGAATGCATCCATGAAGCTAAGGAGCCGGTGCCCTGCTGTAGGTTCCACTAACCGATCAATGTGAGGTAACGGAAAGCTATCCTTAAGACATGCTTTATTTAGATCCGTAAAATCCAGACACACTCACCAAGTACCATTTTTCTTTTTCACCACGACTGGGTTTGCCAGCCAGTCGGGATACTTGACCTCCTTGATGAACCCAACACTTAGCAACCTAGTAACCTCGCTATTAACAGCCTCGGTCTTGTCATGCCCGAACTTTCGGCGCTTTTGGCGCACTGGCTTATGATTCGGATCGACATTGAGTTCGTGTGAGATGATGCTCAAATCAATGTCAGGCATATCGGCTGTTGTCCATGCAAATGAACCGACATTTTCCTTGAGGACGGCTATTAACTGGTCCTTTTGGGCCCTAGAGAGCTCGGATCCGATTCCTATCTTCTGGTTAGGATGAGACTCGTTGACCACGACTTTCTCGATGAAGTCCTTGCGAGGTCCGATGGCGCCTGAACCATTTTTCTTTCTGGCCAGGCGATCTGCGAGCTCATCCTTGTGATGTAATTGCTATAATGTGCTTTCCTTTGCTATTTGAAAACCTCCCATATAGCATATTCTGGATGCCTTTTGACTCCCCTTTACCATCGCGATTCCATGCGAGGTAGGGAATTTTAGACATTGATGGTAGGTTGATGATACAGCCTTCATCGAATGTATCCACGTTCTGCCCAGGATGGCATTGAATGGGGCTGGCCTATCTTTCACCGTGAATTCCACCATCCTCCTTACTCTAGCCGCTATCACAGGGAGTCTTACTGTTCCGAGGGATAACGTAGTTTCCCCGGAGAAACCGGTTAATAACTCTTGTCCCCCTCGATTTCGTGATCTAATATGTGAAATGCTCAAATTAATACCCTATAAGTACTAAAGCAGTTGTTGTAGTATATGTAGGGGTCGAACACAAGAACTCCAGAATTCACAAAATAGATTATATAGATCCGAATTAAGCTAAACCAAAAGATGTAATTGAAAGCAAGTGCGTAAATTGAACAGGTTGTGAATCAATGGGAAAGAAGATAGGCTCAGGGTATTTCTAAGGAATTCAATGAATGTAGATAAACTAACTAACAAGATTCAGATTTAGCGCGGTTCTTGAACTCAAATCACTAGCTAACTAACTCTCGTTGCGAAAACTATCTAAGTCTAAATCCTAGAATTCCAAATCTCTTTGCGAATCCTAAAGTCTAAACCAGCTTTTAGTTCAGGTTTGATTTGTTCACAAAACAACTAAACCAAATCTCTTTGCGAATAGTTATTTTGCTCACCCTAAGTTCTATCAGGTAATTAATCGCACTCTCGTGCCTAATCAATTATCCTAAGATCTAAGTTCTAGATTCATCAACCTAGAACTAGCTATAGGAACAACCTAAGGCGAAAAACTAATTCAGATGGTGAATCCTAATCATTCAGTTAACCTAACACTCAGAGAAAACCCTTATGAGAACCCTGAACCTAACAAGGGATCTACTCAGACATGGTGATTGAAACAAGCAACATGATTGAATAGATCATCAAATCAAATAAATAAAAGAGAGTAAAACAAGAGGTTCAGAATTGTCTCTCTCAGAAATCTCTCCCAACCAAAGTAGAATAAAGCGTAATCGTCTCCTCTCGAGCGTGCTCGCCAAAGTGGCTTAAGAACCTAACTTAAACTCCTAAAACACATTTTGGGCTTAATTGTAAATAATAAAGTCTTTTGGCAATTTTGCAATTCTTCAACTCTTCATAAAAGTCGCGACTTGTGTCTTGCTGCAGTGAGTATCGATCGACACTAAGGCTCCAATTCGGGTACTCAGCTACACAAACTTCTGTTTTGCTCCAAAATGCACCAAAAGGCTCCAATATCTCCAATTATGCTCCAAACGTGCTAAAACCTGTAAAAGACTCTAAAACACTACAAAATAGTAGAAAGACTCTATAAAACGGATTTATATCATGGCTAAAAAGGAGTAAAAACCATGATATATCAACTCCCCCAGACTTAGCATTTGCTTGCCCTCAAGCAAATAGAAGACTAAACCAGAGGAAGAGGTTTGAAAACACGGAGACTCACATGTTCATGAAGCATTGCAATGACCCTTTTCCCAAGTACCCATATGTCACCTAACCAGATCCAAATCTAACCACCATGTACTTCTCCGTAGACATTCGCAGCTTCCCCAGACTACACACATTATCTCACAGCATCGTTCAATTAAACTCATCATCGCCAGTTTCATCGTTGTGATTAATACCAAGAACCTTCTAGATTCTTTCCCATACAATATCATGACAAGGAACCACCTAATTTCACACTTTTTGTATCACTTTCTCTCCCCCAGACTTATTTCTTATTTTGCTTTTTTTTTTTTCTTTTCGCATATACACATCAAGGTATGAGACGCAATGTATCAAAAGGTGTAGGCGAATAATGGCATCATAGGAAAATCCTAGCCTCGCTTCCAACCTTTGTGTGATCATCCCTCACCAAGTAGAATAATGGGATCGCTGGAAACATTCCTAACCCTCTACTCAGAAAAAAATCATTTCATCTTTTTATGCTCTTTTTTATTAACTTATAACAGGGGAGAGAGATACTATCACTTTTAACACATGGGTTCCTTTGTCAGATATGAATGAGGAATCAAGCTCTATGGACACTAACCACGTCGATGAAGTGCATACATTTGGCTCAGGCTTTAAAGGAACTTTACTGGAAACACGTGTGTCTTCTAGTTAACTGGTTAGCCTTTGGATTTTTCATTAGTCCATCAAGAGCTGATTCTGTAACAGTGGTCACTCAGAAGCAAGGTCAGAACAATAGGGTCAAGAACAAGATCATAATCTCCAACAAAATTTTGACTCAATAAAACAATTTGACACAAAAACGACTGACTCTAAGAAAAACAAACACAATGTCAGCGACTACCTCCCCCATACTTAAACAACACTGTACCCAGTGTTATCTAGCCCAAGTTTGGTGAAAGAAACCAAATGAACCAAGTGGAATTGTGAAAAACGAAGAGGTTACCCGAGATGGGGTACGATTGTCGACCGACACCCAACTTGGTATCGATCGATACCAAGTATTGGTCGACACAGGTGATGCGTTTTCAACGTCTAAGGTCAGATGTAACTCCAAAAATGTGTCAAACGATCCAGGTGTTAAATGGTGGCACTGTTAGATCACTCAAACACAAGTTAGGTGCAACAAAATATCAATGAAGCATAAATCCACAGGTCCAAAAGTATAAGAAAGTGCTGACAAAACGACTCAATATAGCAAAAGAAAAAGAAAAATAAAAGAAAAACAAACGTGATAATCAGATAGAAGAAGGACTAATCCTCCTCAGTGGCATCAGAATCATCGCAAGCAGTGCCAGATGGACCGACATCAGGAGGCGTGCGCGGTGAACGTGAAGAAACAGGATGCTGATGCGCCATGCAACTGCAACTGAAAATGGCGGTCCATATCGTCTGCAGACTCGCGACTACATATCGCTGAAAGGGATCCACCTCCATCTCAGGTGGTGGAGGAAGAGAAAGCGCAGCAGCAGTACGTGTAGGCGCGGCGTGGTTGACCCCCAGCAGGTGGTCGTGCTCTAGTAGCGGATCCTCGACGTCGAATGACCGGTGCAGGCTCCATGTCAGTGGGATCAGGGGCGAAAAGCAACTGAGCTTGGTCACCGCCTATGTCTGTCAGATCGGTGTTGGGGAGCTGAACCAGATAGTCCCCAACAGAAGTACCGAAAACCCAACGCTTGTGAGGCTTCAGCCAATGCAGGTGCTCCTAGTGCGCCTCGTCCATAAGCTCGCGGGAAGTCATGATCGAGCAATTAGTGGTGCTGATCCCTAGGCGCAGAAAGATAGGAGTGAGAAGACTGCCCACCGTCTCGGTCTTCTGGCGACCTGCAGTCCTAGAAGCCTTACCGCGTCCTGTAAAAGGCTTAACCTTCAGCGACTCCAAGTGGTGTGCGAAAACAGCACCTAGGTTGACCACGAGGTCCATCTTAGGCCACTCATAAGCCTCATCGTCAATAATGTCCCTAATCCCAATGGACAGAACAATCAGCTCAGCAACTCTCATCTTGTTCGGCTCCATCTTACACAACAAAGTGTTGCTCAAGATCCTCACAAGACAGCGCAGGACAGGATGGCGCACATCCATCTGTGTAGTGGTCTTGCTGTCATAGACTACATGCCCAAAATGAGACCAGAATGCCTCAATATCCAAGAACTTGCGAGGAAACTCACACCTCGAGAAATCCCTGTTAAACCCGTAGATGTCGCAGAGCTCCTGAAAAGATATCCTGTATCGCACTCCGCGAATTAGAAAGGTCAGAATACCCTGCTGTGCTGTCACTGGAGGCTCACCAGTGTAGTAGACGCGAACAGAGGCAAGGAATTGGCGGACCAAGTCAGGGTATAAGTCATATTGCCCTGTAGGCATCGTCCCCAATCCGATCTTGAGGATCAGTCCATCAAGCTCCCTGTCAAAACCCAGATGCCGCATAGTGTGCGTGTCCAAAAACCGAGTGGGGCGCACATCAACCTCTTGCCATGCATTGTAGAAGATCGAGTCATAATCGTCCCACTCCTCCGAAATAGGCCGGTGGGTGCAAGCTCTGCTTTTCGTGATCTCCTTATCTGAGCCTTCGTAATCATCCCTCAAACGTATCCTAGCCTTCTCATTGATCTTAGGCCAAGGAAACCGCACTGTTGTGCGAGGAAGCAACGAGGATGAAGGTGTAGGTGCCTCGGCTGGTGCGTCTCGCAAGTGTCTACCGAATACCACAGTGAAGTCTGTAGAATTCGCTGTCCGAACCTTGTAGCGGTTCTCGGTGAGACAAGCAATAACTGTTCCCACTGTCCAAACCCCGTCTTCTAAGAACTCGACGCGAGTGTGCAACATATATTCTGCATCATCAACAAACACAAAACACAGCATAAATCCAACATCTCCCTCAAACACAGCAATTTCGGCAAGGCAAAGAGTGAGCATCGACCGATACCCATGGGGTATCGATCGATACTCATACAAGTATCGAGCATCACGAAGAACACCAATCCGAAAATTCCAAAAGTGCAAACCAAGGGTAATTAATTGCAATGCGTGGTTCGACTAGGCCTAGAACACACTAATCAAGTGATAAACATCCATCAAAACTAGTTCTAAAAGCTTAAAAGTCGAAAATCCAACCTTGTGTCACGGAATTGAAAGGTGAAAATTCGTGTTTCATACCTTGATGATCGAGTGAAAGAGTGAGAGAATGTGAAAGAGCACAAAAATCCGAGCAGTATAGACACAAAAATCACTCAAATCCGTGGAGAAACGAAAATTTGGTGATTCGGGGGAAGTGTGTCGGTCGATGAAGCTTATGAGGAGGAAAAAAAAAACCGTAGGGTTTATAAGGAAACTTACCTGGGCGGTGGAGTATCGATCGATACCAGTTGGTGTCGATCGATACGGAGATAATGGAAGATTTGCTCGCCACACGGAGGTCGGTCCAGAATGTGTACGTTTAATGACGGGTATCGACCGATACCAAGTGGTGTCGATCGATACTGGACCTCCGAATCTGATTCACGTGACACAACAAAACACAAAATAAAAACTAGAAAAATAGAAAACACATATGTACAGACTCACCAGTGGGTTGCCTCCCACCAAGCGCTTGTTTAACGTCACGAGCTTGACTTTGCTCAGGTGATTAGTCGGAGCGAGGTTGAGAACTCACTCTCATGCAAGTTCTACAGCTAGACACTTGCAGATTCAGAGTTCTACTCAGCATGCTCTCTATAACCTCTTTTCCTTTCTCTTTCAGCTCCGGAGAAAGAATGATTCTAGCCTTGGAGAATGGTTTTGAGGTTCCTTTGCACTTCACCTTGTACTCAATCGAGTCCCCATCGCACTTCTGTGGGATTAAAGTCATAGAGGGAGCACCTTTTACTCCTTTGCTCTTTCCCTTCTTCTTTGCCTTAGCTGGTTTGACGTCTTTCCTTGTGATGACAGACGGACTATCGAGAACGTTCATGACAGTTGGTACCTTAGAAGGTTCTTCCAAAGAATCAGTTACCAACGTCTCTCCTGTGACAACAGCGATGCTAGAGACATGCATGGTAGCTCCTCTAGTAAGTTGTCAATGTAAGAGAACGAGACTCTCTTGTTGGGTGTGTCCATAATGGCACCAACCGTAGCCATAAACGGTCGTCCAAGAATCAGCTGCGTACAAGATTTTGCACTCATCTCCACAACATGAAAATCAGTAGGAACCAGACAATCTCCTACTTCAACCATCAAATCAGGGATTGTACCGTATGGAAGTGAGGTGATACAGTTGGCGAATGTGAGAGATGCCTTGGGGGATCGAATATCAGCTTTCAATCTCTCTGCAATTGCCCTTGACATGACATTGACGCAAGCCCCCGAGTCAACGATAGACTCTTTGAATTTTTCTCCAGAGATAGAGCATGGAACTGAGTATCTTCCTGGGTCTTCCCTCTTAATCAGCTGTTTCATCGGAGGTGGTGTACTTCTGGCTTTGATAAAGAGTGCCTTGATCTCTTCCTCAGTTTCTCTGCAATTTTCGAAGTAACACGCCAAAGGACGGTTTTCAAAAGCTTCTTCAAAAGATATAGTGTGGGGAATCCTCTTGACCATCTTCTCAAAAGCGAGCAGCTTCTCCGCAGAGATAGGTTTCATGAGATATCTGGGTGGTATAGGATATGGCACCTTGGGTTTGTAAACCCTTTCTTCAGTCATCTGCGGCTTCTGTACAATTTTTGGGTCAGTCTGCGAAGGGTGTCGATCGATACCAGAATGGTGTAATTGCAGAAAGACTCTATAAAACGGACTTATATCATGGCAAAAAATGGGTAAAAACCATGATATATCAGTATGCCCATTTTCCTAAGGACACTTAGGAGGATGAGTTCTACAGAGCTCCCAGTGTCTACGAGCATCTTAGTGAGCTCGCATCCACCCACCTCCAACATCATCAGGAGAGAATCATCATGTGGAGAATCCAGCTCAATAGCCTCGCTTTCCCAGAACGAGATTTGCGTGTCACGTCCCTTGAATGGGATTATGTCCCGTATGTCAGTGTTTACTCTCCGCTGATGTTTCTTGATCGAATTCACGGAGTTGCGACAATAATGGGATCCTCCGTGAATGAAATCAATTCTTTTCTTCGTGCTGGGAGGAGGTAGATCCGCCTCCCTGTTTTGGGGGCGCTCTCGCCTTGTTGCGTCCTCGGATGAACGTTCTCGCTTGTTATCATCCTCGGGTGAGCGACTTCGCTTTTTGCCCTCTCGAGCTGGATAATAGTTCTTCCTCGGAGACGGTTTCTCCAGCTCGATGTTGCCCAGCTCTCATGCTGCGAATTTTGCAGCGAGCTGTTTTTTCACCTCATAGCACTCCTCAGTCGAATGACCCTTGATTTTATGAAAATCACACCACTTGCTGGGGTCATATGGTTTGAATCTGTTATGAGGTGGGCTCCCTACTGAGTACGAATGTATCCCCTGACTTTGTTTTTGGTCTTGGGATTCTTTCTTCACAAACTTTTTAGGTCCTTGGGAGTTTGTCGTCTGAGCTTGCCTTCCCGAGGTTGAGGGTGCATGCTGTTTTGACTGAGCTGCACCTGCCTCCTCGAGAATAATCTAGTGCGACGCGCGGTGTAGCGCATCATCTAGCGACACCGGCTCCCGGACAGTGAGCTCCTCGAAGAATTTTGAGGATTTTAATAATCCGTTCTGAAGAGCTTTCAGGGCCGTTGGGTCATGTAAATTGGCAATTTTTGCCTTAACAGCTTTTAAACTGTCAATATACTTCCAAAACGAGTCGCCTGGCTTTTGAGCAAGTACCCATAGATCGGCCTCCGAGGTCTCGATCTGGATAAAGACAGAATATTGATTCAAGAATGCTGCTTGAAGCTGGGTGAAGTTGCAATCGAATTCGGCTTCAGGGAGGTGAACCATTCCAGGGCCGAATCCGTTAGATTTTCGGCAAAGAAACGACAGCGTGCTGCCTCGAGGTTGCCCTCGGGTAATCGCACCCTTGAAAAGGCGAATTTAAAACTTCTCATCAATGCCTTGGGGTCGGTTTCTCCGTTATATCGTGGAAATCGGATGCTCCCGACATCTCCGAGCTGGGGGTTTGCAATCTGCGAGGTGAATGGGGTCTGATTGACTTCATCAATGACCCGATCTATTTCGGGTGCCGAGCTCAGAGCGGTGTGGACCTGCGATCTCAATCGCTAGAGCTCGGCGCTGGTGTCTTCATAGTATTTCCTAATTGACTCCAACCCGTGTAAAGCGCTGGATCCTAACCCGTTCTCGATATTGTCCGGAAGCCGAGGCAGGAATCCTCCTGTGAGCTCGGTGAGGTTTTCGACCTCATTTTCAGGTCGCGCTTCGGTCTCGGGACTGATCCGAGCTTCAACTTCGTTAGCGCTCCTAGAAAAAATTTGATTGGCAAATCGGTCTGAGATCTGTCCTACTCCCGGAAAGGTCGAAATTGACGGAGTCCCTCCTTCCGCGAACTGGATCGTAGAAGGAGTAAATATAGGGTCCGATATCATCGAGCTGAACCGTGAGGTGGTGGCTGAGCCAGCCATTCTGCTGATCGAGGCGTCGATATTGGAAAAGTTCAGCCTCGATACTGGTAGAGGTGTAAGCATTAACCCCCCTTGTCTAGATGTGAATATGGCTTGTGTCCCAGGTTGGGGAACAGATTGCCTGATCGCACCCGTCCGAGCCGCTCTTTCGAGATCGTCTTGCCAAGCTACCATTTGGCGATTCTGTTCTAAGAGAATCGATATTAGGTTCCGGATCTCAGCTATTTGATCCGGAGCCTGCTGGTTTAAGATTGCTGCTCCTAGAGGATCAATGGTTTCGCTGGTCCCAGCCGTGACATTCGCTTCCGAGGTGGTTATGGGAACGTTTGTTCCATCAGAACTTGTCGGAGCGTTGATTTCAGGCTGGGACGGTGAGATGGAGGCATTCATAACTCCGGATGAAGCGGTCACTGTTGTGCTTGCTGTGTCCGACATTATCTTCTTTCGAATGATCGGTTTCGTAGGTTACAAGAAGGAAATTGTTTTGCTCCTTCCCCACAGACGGCGCCAAATTGTGAGAGCAGAATCTCACAACCTCAATTCTCGGCTTGCTTTAGGTTGAATGTACTTAGAAAAACTCAGAAGAAATTGAGAGAAAAAGTTGTATATTATTCTGTTTGCCAAGAATTCGGTGCTTTACAATGAGGCTGGTGGTTCGAACTTATACTAGTTGAAAAATGTAACTGCCTAGTCAATATACACATTAAATACAGAATTAAACTCGTGATCTTTTGTCTTTAACTTGGAATTAATACGTTTGACCAGGTTTGGATTTGGTCAAATGCATGCTCCGAGCTCGCTTTCTTTCCTCATGCTCGGTTCTTCCAGCTTGTCAGCTTGTTCTTCTTTGAGACCTCGCTTGCTTCAGCTCGTAGCCAGGCTCAAGAAACCTCGTCGTGGGCCGAGCCTTCCTTGTCGAGCCCGTTTACTCAGGTTGGGCCCAGAGCGTGGAATCTGGGCCCAACAGTCAATAACCATGTGATCTCCATGTTCCAGAATCTCTGCCACCTTCATGCCTCCTTTGTTCTCAGACCATAGTCCCTGCCTTGTAGATCTTGCCCACCAATTACCGAGAGCCGGCACTACACCCTTCAAATTTTTCAACTACCTGACAAAACACCCAAACTTTCATCAGTTGGTATATGATGCTTGGATTCAGGCCGGAAGCTTTGGTTTCAATCTCACTAAGATGTGGTGGAAACAAAATACCTTAAAGGGAGCACTAAAGCAGCTTAATAGAGAGAATTTTTCCCATATACAAGTGAGAGTGAGTGAGACTTACAGTTTGTTACAACATGTGCAGGTGCAAGCTCTTTAGGCTCCTTCTGCCCTTTTATTCCTACAAGAACGAGTGCTTCATGAAAATGGAATTTTCTTAGAGAAATAGAGGAACTATACTTCAGGCAGAAGTCAAGGGTCAACTGATTGAAGAAGGGTGATCAAAACACTGCTTATTTCCATAGAATATTCCAAACAAGAGCTAGCTACAACTCCATTAGAGCTTTCCTTTTGTCTACGGGTGAATTACTGACTGACCCATTGGAAATGTGCTCCCATGCCATCAAGCACTTCAAATCAATCCTGTCACCGGAAGTCCTTCTTCCTCTAGCCACCTCCTCTCCCTCCATCATGGTTCCAGACTCTCTCCTCTTTCATATGTGTCCCCGCTCAACAGCACGCAATGACAATTGCTCCTTTAGTTGAGGAGATTACAAAAGTCCTTCTTAAGTTAAACCTAAACAAGGTGCCAGGCCCTGATGGGCTCACTTCTGGTTTTTACAAAGCTGCTTGGGATATCCTTGGATTGGAGGTTACCTCAGCGATCAGTGATTTCTTCCAGTCCGCCTTCATGCCGTCTTCAACAAATTCAACCATTCTCACTTTGGTCCCTAAGCACCCTGGAGCTGCAAAGATCTCTGACTTTAGACCGATTTCTTATCTGAATACGCTCTACAAAGTGATTTATAGACTCGTGGTGAAAAGATTGAAGCCTATGTTGCCTTCTTTGATCTTGCCTAATCAAACTGCATATGTGAAAAATAGGTTGTTAGCTGAAAATACAATACTTGCAAGAGAATTAGTGAATGGGTATCACAAGAACAAGGGGCCTAAAAAGATAACTATTAAGGTGGACATAGCAAAGGCTTTTGACACCATTTCATGGGAGTTTCTTTTTAACTGCTTGCAAGGGCTATCTCTTCCAGATCAATACATCAGTTGGTTAAAAGCGTGTATTTGCTCAGCAAACTTTACAGTAGGCTACAATGGTACAGTGCATGGTTATTTTAAAGGACATAGAGGACTAAGGCAGGGAGATCCGCTATTTCCTTACCTTTTTATTATTGCTATGAATAACTTATCTCTAATGCTTAATAGGGCGGCTGAGGAAGGGAGATTTACCTATCACAAAAAATGCAGCACTTCGAAGCTCACTCATCTCTGCTTTGCTGATGATCTCCTTATCTTCACTGATGGCTCTTTAAAGTCTGTTCAAAATGTGCTGCAGGTACTCCACGAATTTGAACTTCGCTCTGGTCTGGCTGGTAGTATCCAGAACTCAAGTTTCTTTGCTTTTGGTTTCTCTCAATCAGAAATGAACACCATCATGTTCTCCACTGGTATGCCCAATGGTGCCTTGCCTGTCCGTTACTTAGGAGTCCCTCTATGCACAAAAAAACTCAACATGAACAATTGTGAAGTACTATTGCAGCAAGTGAAGGGTCGTATTACCTCTTGGAGTTCCAAATCTTTGTCTTTTGCTGGCAGGCTTCTTCTAATCAAAACAGTGATTGCTGGAATTTCCACGTTCTGGTCCTCAACTTTCTTTCTCCCCAAAGCTTGTATTCATCGGATCAACTCCCTCTGCAGCAATCACCTATGGAAAGGAAATATTGAGGGACATTATTCGGCTAGAGTGTCATGGAAAACTGTAACTCATACTAAAAAAGAGGGTGGTCTAGGGATAAGAGATCTCAACGTTTGGAATAAGGCATGTTGTCTTAAACTGATATGGCTCCTTTTCTTTCAAGGGGGCTCTGTGTGGGTTGCTTGGTACAAAAACAAAATCCTTATATGGATGTCTCAACAACTTCTGGACAACAAAACCTCACAAGAGTCATTCATGGCTTGCGAATAAGCTACTGAAAATTAGGGATGAAGTATACAATTGGATCAAACTGAGAATTGGTAATGGAAATACCTGTAGGTTCTGGTCAGATAATTGGTCCCCTTTTGGGAGCATACAAAACTTTCTCCTTAGTCATCGTAACTCTCGACTTGGTGTCCTTGAAACAGCGACAATCTCCAGACTCTATCGCCAGGGCAGTGGCAACTGCCACATGCAAGATCAGATACTCAATTAAACCTTCACGTTTATCTCACTACTGTTCAACTAACGGAGGAAGATGACTATTATGAATGGGAAATTGATGGGAAAGTGAGCAATCAATACGATACGGGTCAGGTTTATAGCAAGCTTAGAGAGGAATTACAAGAGGTACCTTGGGTAAACGTGGTCTGGAACACTGGCAAGATCCCAAAGCACAACTTTTTTGCTTGGTTGGTTGTCCTGAATAGGTGTCCAACTAGAGATCGTATATTGGGATGGGGACTTGTAACAGACCCGTCATGTCTTCTGTGTAACTTGAACATCGAGATTCGAGATCATCTTTTTTTTTTACTGTGGGTATAGCTAGTCGATCTGGTCCTCTGTTGCATTAAGATGTCTTCTCCAAGCAGATCGTCATTGGATTGGATCGCAGTTGCAGATGCGGAATCTCTCTGGAGGGAAATCGCGATGGAGGCTGATACTGTTGTGTTGGCAGGCGACAATTTATGGAATTTGGTCAGAGAGGAACGCCATACTTCATCGGAATATCTTTCGAATTGCTGATGCGATCTCCTCTGCAATTGACCTTCAAGTCTGAAATCGAATAGCTAGTTACAGAGAAGCGAATCCGAATCTCGCTTCGAAGATGCTCCAACTATGGTTCTCGACAAGTTCGACTCCAATCGTCTGAGAAAGCTTATGATTCGTGTTACTTTGATTAACTGGTTCTCCAATCGTCGGAGAAAACTTCCTCTCCTTCGTCGACAGTTTTTGACTTATGATTCGTGGGTTTCACTATTGGCATGGGCCTTGGGCTCAAATTCATTTTCTGGTTCAATTTAGATCATATTGCTGGTTAATTTGCTGATGTACTGGGCTTGGCCCATAAACTACTATAGCCTTAAGGGCTTGTAATTTCTCTTTTTCTCATGCATTAAATATGAAAGCCTTTGGTCAAAAAAAAAAACAATGGAATTCGCTGCAACAACTTCTTAACACGCAGCAACCAGGTTCTTCTGATCGTCTTTCCGGTATGATTATTGACACTGGTGCTTCTCACCATCTCACATGATCTTTGAATTTGTTGTTCAATGTACAACGTATTTTACCTTCTCCTATTGGTTTACTAAATGGAGACGTGATTATGGCAACACAACGAGGAAAAATAAGTTTATGAGAAACAGTGGTGTTGTCCGAAGTGTATTTTGTTGCAAATCTAACAAATACGTTGATAAGTTCTGTTACTGGCAAGACCATTTAACGAAGAAAATGATTGGAGCGGCTGATGAGTGTGGTGGAGTGTACTATTTTCGGGAAGTGTTTCGTGCTCATGTCAATGCTGTTGGATCAGTTCGCGATCAAGAGTTATGGCATAGACGTTTGGGACATCCTGCTGATTCTGTGATTTCTAGTTCGCCGAGCTTTGTTGGTTTAGGAGATGTTGGTTCAAAAACGAATGCATCTTACGACATTTGTATTCGAGCTAAAAAACCTCGGTTTTCTTTTCCTGATAGTAAAAACAAAGCCGAGAACATATTTTCTCTCATCTATTGTGACGTTTGGGGTCCTTACAACACTCCAGCTACTTGTGGTTCAGTATATTTTCTTACGATAGTTGACGATTTTTCCCGCGCAGTTTGGGTATTTCTTATGAAGTTTAAGAAAGAAGTCACAAGGCATTTGCAGAATTTCCTCGCTATGGTGGAACGACAATTTAGTAGCAAAGTACAGATGGTCCGTAGTGATAACGGCACCGAATTCATATGTTTGAAGAATTATTTCACTTCTCAAGGAATAATTCATCAAACGTCTTGCGTTGGAACACCGCAGCAGAATGGTCGGGTGGAACGGAAACACCGACACATTCTTAATGTCGCTCGAGCTTTGCGGTTTCAAGCTTCTTTACCAATAGAGTTTGGGGGGATTATGTACTTACATCGTGCTATTTCATCAATAGAACGCCCTCGAATGTACTTGATGGAAAAACACCGTTTGAACTTCTGTTCAAAAAGGCGCTACTTATGATCATCTTCGCATTTTCGGGTGTCTTTGTTATGCTCATAAGGGAACGCGACCTCATGATAAATTTGATGAACGAGCTACTCGTTGTATATTTCTTGGTTATCCATATAACCAAAAGGGTTGGCGTGTGTATGATCTTGCCCGACGTGAATATTTCGTCACACGTGATGTTGTATTTAATGAAGATGAATTTCCTCTTACATCTTTGCATGTTGATCTTGATCCGATGTCTTATGCGCCTCGTGATGTTTCGTTTAATGATGATGAGGTTGGTTGCATTGTTCCTGTCTCCTTGTTAAGGGGGAGCTCGGATGTGAACACAAAGGAAAGTGGTGTTGTGCACGACGAGTTGATCGATGCGACGAAAGTAGCGATTGACACAAGTTTCGATCGCGTCACATCACCACATCTTGAAACGATTCTCACTGTCCCCTCTACATCTGACCTTGGTCGAGGACACCGTGAAAAGAAAAAGTCGGTTTTGCTTGAACCATACGTCACTTATTCAGCTCAACAACTCCCCACTCACACTCACTCATCACATACCCAGCTTCAATCTTCTTCTGGTCTTTCAGGTACTCCTTATGCTATCGCTAACTATGTATCTTGTGATCGTTTTTCTGAAGGTTTAGCAAATATGATGGGGATTGATGCTGAACCGACGACATCTTTTTTGTTGAGGCTATGAGATCTGATCATTGGCGTAATGCTATGTCTTCTGAGATTAAGGCTCTCGAGGACAATGATACATGGACAATTATGGATCTTCCACTGGGAAAGAAGACCATTGGTAGCAAGTGGGTATATCGTCTCAAATACAAAGCAGACGGTAACTTGGAACGACATAAGGCTCGCTTAGTAGCTCTTGGAAATCGGCAAAAGAAGGGTGTTGATTTAAAGGAGACATATGCTCCGGTTTCTAAGATAACCACAATTCGTTGTTTCCTCAAGATTGCTGTGGTACGCAAATGGGAATTGCATCAGATGAATGTCCATAATGTGTTCCTTCATGGAACTTTGTCTGAGGAGGTTTATATGACTCTTCCACAAGGTTTTTCCTCTGACTTTACTCGCAAAGTGTGCAAACTTAAGGAGTCGATTTATGGATTAAAACAGGTTCCTTGCTGTTGGTTTTCTACGTTTCATGCTGCCTTACTTCAATATGGTTTTCGTCAATCTGGTAGTGATTACTCTCTTTTCTCAATGGTGTAAAATGGAGTAGATCTTTATGTCATTGTATACGTTGACGATCTGGTTATTGGAGGAAACGATACATTGACTATCGTTGATTTCAAAGCTTATTTGAGTGAATGTTTTCACATGAAAGATCTTGGACCACTTCGCTATTTCCTAGGGATCGAAGTTGCAAGACATGAAGAAGGGATATTTCTATATCAGCGGACTATTTTCTTGATATTATTTCGGAGTGTGGCCTACTCGGGGCGAAACCGGCGTACACTCCTCTTGAAGTAAATCATCATCTGACTGGGGTAGAAGACCAGTTTTACGGGGATCCTGCTCAATATCGTCGCATCGTTGGCAAGCTCATCTATTTGGCTCTTAATCGTCCAGGACCATCTTACGCGGTTCACATTCTGTCGCAATTTATGCAACAACCGCGAATCTCTCATTGGGAAGCTGCGATGCGTACTGTTCGTTATCTTCATGGGACTACTGGCCAAGGTATTATTCTTACAGCTGCAAGCGATCTTCGTCTTGATGGTTATTGTGATTCCGATTACGCAGCATGTAGCATTACTCGTCGTTCCTTATCCAGATATACTTTCTTGCTTGGGGTCACCTATTTGTTGGAAAACGAAGAAGCAAAATGTTGTCTCTCTTTCTTCTGTCGAGGCGGAATATCGCAGCATGTCTGAAGCTACTCGCGAGGTCAAATGGTTACGAGAGCTGTTACATTTCTTTGGAGCTTCTCAAATGGATTCAGTTCGTATACTCTATGACAGTCAATCTGCAATTCATTTAGCCTCCAATCTTGTTCATCATCAACGGACAAAGCATATCGAGGTTGGTTGTCACCACATTCGTGATGCTATCTTGGAAAAGATTATCATTCCAATTCATATTTCTACAAATGAACAACCTGCAGATGTTCTCACAAAATCGTTAGTACAGGCTCAGTTTGAAACGCTTCTTGTCAAGTTGAGCATTCTCAATCTTCACGCTCCAACTTGAGGGGGAGTATTGAGAGGCTCGGGATCTTTCCATATTTATTTAGTCAAAAGCGTGTTACATAATTCATGTATTAAAGTCAATAATTCTTGTATTAAAGTCAATTAGTGGTTCCTGTAATTAAGGGAAGTAGGTTCTCATCTTGTCGTATATATTGTATCTCATTTTCTTCTAATCAAACACATGCAGAAAACTCTTTTATAACTCTTCGCCTTCATCTCTCTCTCTCATCTTGTTCACCTTATCACAAAATCTTACAGGCAGGCTAATTGTGAACCTAGTT
This sequence comes from Eutrema heterophyllum, assembly GCA_002933915.1. Taxonomy (NCBI): domain Eukaryota; kingdom Viridiplantae; phylum Streptophyta; class Magnoliopsida; order Brassicales; family Brassicaceae; genus Eutrema; species Eutrema heterophyllum. Next base: position 480,749 of record PKMM01038587.1, on the reverse strand, counting down.
TAGGACCGGTCCAAGATCAGTTTGATCACGGCACTAATTTTTTTTTTTTTGACAAAGGGCCTTCATTAAACATAATTTTTTTTTGGGTTTTGGGTTTACACATTTACAAAATAAAAAAAAAGACAGAGGGAAAAAAAACAACTAGAAAAGCCCAGAAGGGGAAAGAAAAAGAAAAAAAAAAAAAAAGGAGAAAAGCCCAACACGGATACCCCTAATGGGTCCGGATTAGGAGCTAAACCAAAGACAGGAGAAGCCCAGAAGATCGACGAGACCGCGAGACAGGAACCCTAGATTCGCCGCCGCCGAAGCCAAAGAAAACCGGAAGGAGCCACCGCCAAGAGCAAACTAGAGCCGAGGAAAGAACCGCAGTGGGAGAAGAGACCATGCCTGCGGGAACCTCGCTAAACGACGTGGCCGGAAACTCCCCAGAGGAGGATTGAAAAAGGGAATTGGAGAGAAGGGTGCCGAGCCGGAGCAAACCCTAAGGTGAGAGTGGGAGGAGAGTCCATACCACGCCTCTCACCGAGAAGATACCTCGTTGCCATAGTCAGTCGCCGCCGAGACCCCTTTCAAGACCCACCGCCTACGTCCTCGAAAACAGCAGGCTTACTCATCGGTCACCGGCAGTTCAAGCACCACTAAACTCCTCCTCACCTCTTCTCTCAGCCACCAACTCGAACCCAAACACTCAACGCAACCGCCGTCTAGAGAGACTCTAGACGGCGGAGCCGCCGAGAAGCCGCCAGCTTCAAACTCTTGAGGGGAAGCGTCGCCAGATCTTGTCCTCACCGGATCTGGGTCCGCATAGAGCCTCCACCTTCAGCCGCCGACAGAGCAAAGCTACCTCGCCGGAAAACAAAGGCCGCCACCAACTCCCGCTCCTGTAGAACTCCCAACCGCGGATGAAGAGCAAGGGCGAAGAGATCTACAAAACACGAGCCCTCTCACGGCTCCGGCGAGGAGCGCCAGAAACCGGAGAGGCAGATCGGAGTAGGCGAGAAGGAAACCCTAGGAGACGGAGTGGAGACGCGTGCTCTCTCTAGATGAGAGAGAAAACGCGTCGACTTTTTATCCTTTCTTTTGTCAGTTTTTGGATTCGAATTCGAGAACTCAGGGTCGAATAATGGGGGTTTTTGCCACTGAGCCAATGACACTTTTTGATCACGGCACTTTATTCTATACGATCCAACTTTTCTATCATTTATATCACGTTCACAAAATCTGTGGAGAAAAATATCCAACGAAAATCTGTAAAAAGTTGATCTAAAGATCATAATAAGAATTTTTCTCTATAAGAGAAAAATCTTAGAAGAGAAAATAGAAGATTTTTTTGTCCGAACGCTTGTGGTCAAGTGGTAAGGGACGGGCCTTGGACGCTACCACGTTCCATGTTTGATCCTCTTGCTATGCGAAACTAACACTCATTTGTTTCGGATACCCACACGGATATGGACCCATTAAAAAACTCGGGAGGAGACCTATCGGTGGGTTGTCCTTCTCCCAATGATTAGTATGGGCCTCTCCATAGGTTTGACATTATCGTGAGTCACAAAAAAAAAAAAAAAAAATAGAAGATTTTTTTTTTCTGACATAAAAAGTAAAAACCGAATCATTTTTGCTTATTTTGGGACAAGTTTTGGCTAGTATTTGGTTTCTTAAGCCTATTAATATCCCACGTATTATTTTTGTGGTTTACGATTGCAGTTTAAATGTTAACGAAAATTGTTTGGTTTACGACCTCCATAATTTACTATACTGGTTTAAATAATTCGTGTAGTTTGTAATAAGTGGCGTACCTTGTTATTCAAGTTACCTTAATATTTACATAAATCTCTTTGATCCCTCATTATTTTTTCTATATTTGTATTTTTATTTATTTCTTTCATTTTCTGCTCGTCTTAAACGGTTTCATGGAATTTGAAAGCGACTAAAACTACCGTCTATGATTTTTGAAAATTTAGTTACATTGTCCAATTTCTTTACGATTTTTGCAGTTAGGGTTCCTGTTCTATTATCTGAAATTCAAACCACCTGATTCACCCAATTCCTAAATCAACCCAACTCTAGTTAGTTTCTTTGTTCCTTTGTATGATTCAATTTCGTTAGAAAATGAAAATTCTCAATCTCATAGTTTATGGTCTACCTTGCAGTTGTCCTTTTATTTAACAAGAATTTGCACAAAGTAGAATCTGAGAATCCATTCCTAGGAATCGCTGGCTAAAGATCTCCGGACAAATCGACCTTTCATTCTCGGCCTTTTGTCTGCGTTAACCTTCCTAACCTCGTACCTTATCTTCTTCTCGAACAAACGGTTCTTCCTTTTATCTCTGTATCTCCAAACTCTAGCTTCTCTCTCACTTTTGCTGCTAATTTTCTTCTCCTCTATCCCCTGCAATCGACATCCATTACCATAAGTTTCTTTATATAATCTGAGGTGAATTTTCTCCATTTGAAAACATTTTTGTAACAACTTATAACAAAACATGATGAGATTAGAAGAAGCTTACTGGAGGAACTAGCTGGAAGTTACTTGTGTTGTTAAACTCAGTTTGGTTTATCGTTGCTCCTCTTGGAGATTCTTGTTTATCCCAAGCTGCTATAACATTTTCGTAATTAAGCCTAAGTAACATGTTCCTCTGCTTTGCATTACTCTCATAATCTTCATTTTCTTCTTTCTTTGTTGTAATCGCGATGACATTGTCGTAATCTTTCTTGCAGCTCATCAATGATTGTTCAGGACATGTTTCATCTCCATCAGTTTTAGCTTCTCCATCTTCATTGTAACATAGATCCTCCATTGCATCATTTTCATCTTCAAAGTTGAATTGTCTCGTTGTTTCTTCAGAGCCATCATGGTTGCTCAAGAAGAATTCCATCTCTATGAATCCCTGAAACTCTGGCACAAGAGAAGTATCATCATCTTCATTTGTTTCTGGTATGAAAAACATTCCTTCGCTTCCAATCTCGGGAACACGAGGGTCTTCTCTTCTTCTCTCATCATCTATCTTTTGTTGTGGCTTTTTCTCACAACGGGCTCTAGGTGTTCTCGCTTTTCTTCGGAACCCGCTGTGCCAAACCGGCTTTGATGTTGTTCCTTGAAGCACATGATTTGATATTTCATTTGTTCTAAGACAAACTCTCTCGTGTTTTGTCGCCACTTGGTTTGCACAATGCACTGATTCATCACAGAGATGGCACAAGAAAGCATCGTCGGACGCACAATACCAAACCGCGCGTTTGTTCAGACACAGTTCGCAGGCTCGTGGCGCCTTGACATCTTCTTGGTGCTCCGGAATCATAATTTCTGCGACAAAACATGAAACAGAGTTAAAGAGAAGAAAGCAAATCAGAAGTAGAGACTTGGCAATAAAAAAAAAAGCGCTTTATCAGGTAAACAAAACAGTAACGGTTTTATACTTCTCTCGAATTTGATACTTTGGTGACTTTTCATGAGCTAAGAACAAAAAAGATCTTAAAGTGAGAGAAAAAAGGGGACAATGAAGAAGACAAGGGCTAAGAAGGATGGAGAATAATGGGCACTGACAAAGGATTGTTCTTAGGTTATATAATAATCTTTTTCTCTGGAGTTAGACAAAGACATTTAATCTCTAAGATTTTTTACTGAGTTCTTTCTTATGTCCGTAAGGAGATTAGAGATATGACTTTTAGGTGAAGTATTTGTGTCTTGTTTTATGTCTTAATATTCTATTATTCTTGAATCTTAATGAACATACTTATATAGAGCAGACTAATCCTGGAAGTGATTAATTAGAATAGACAGAGTTTAGGTTAAAGCTAGTGAAATTGAGAAGGTAAATGACTTGGTGTATTATTGAAGTGTGGCCATATCCATTTTTGTTGGTATATACAAAGGGAAAAGACACTGTACTGATGATTTTGGCTTCATATACCGAATTCGATCCAAATCTTTGCGATCTTATTGGTCAGACTTGGATTATGTTTTTGGGTCTTTTATTGGTTCTTTTTCTTACCCATTCTCTAAGTTTTATCTTTTTGTTTGTTTGTCTTTTGTTTTCTGACTCATTTTGTCTGTGGTCCACTGGTCCTTACCAATCTTTATCACTATTTAACATATGATAACAGTTTCCCATTAAAGTTTGAACTACTAAAATTTTAATGAATTATTTCTCTGTTTTTTTTTCCATTAGAGACAATACTAAAGGTGTTTTGTGGAAATCTAGTCCTATAATTTTGAATTGAAGGTATGGAGGACTTTTTACAATTAGTCTTGGTGAACATAATTAATTGTTTCATAAGGTAAGGTCTCAATAAGATATAATTTGCAATCATAAACACTTGTAACAAACAAGTCATATAAATCAAAATAAGAAAGAAGAGGCTACATTGGCTTAGTAAAAGGTACTTGAGAATTTCATTATTTCGTGAAACCGGGGCTCAATGTACAACAGAAAGCCGTAAAACAACGAACATTATTTCAAAACCCGAGGCTGAGCTCAACGAATTGGACGCAATTAGTCCAAGGATACGTCCTAGTCCAATTAGCAAATATGTTTTCGGAAACAGAAATGCATAAATCAAGCAAAAACCTTCATAGAGAGCAATTAACTTGCGACAGAGACTCCATTTATGTCCGGTATAATCAAATCTCTCTCACTCACCTGTTTCATTGGAGCAAGAAGAAACTTTTAAAATCTCTGAACCAAATTAAAAAATCTTCGAAATCCATATTTGAACTTTGTACAAGTTCTCACCAATCAAAACCTAAATGCTTGAACCTAGGGATGTTAAAATGGGCCAAAAATTAACCGGCATAAACATGCCTGTTTTGTGAAATGAGTCTGTTTAGGCCCGTTTATGAAACAATTTTTCACGGATCTTAACGGGCCAGCCTGTTTAAGCCCGTTTATTAAACGGGTTTTTATACATGTAAACAGACAGCCAGTTTAGCCCGTTTAAGTTTTTTTATAATTTTTTTAATCTCAAAACGACACCGTTTTTTGATACTTCTTGAGTCTCAAAACGACTGTCGTTGTCTTGACTCGTGAATGAGTTTTGGTGTGTGGGTTTGCCAGAGAATCTCCGGCGACATCTTCTCATCTTCCAATTCGCTCGTCTACGGTTTCGCTTCTGCTTAGGTTATCTTCCGGCGCCGGCGAAGGCGACAGCAAAACTGGTACGTCTAATTGCATCATTCTCTCTTCTGAGTTGGTTTGAATTTTCGATTTTTGATTCCACTTACTATTTTGATAATTTCTTACCTATTCTATTTTGGTTTTCTCATTTTAATTCTGGGTTTTAGTCTAACCTTCGAATTAAGAAGTGGATGATTCGATTTATGTGTCTGTGAGTTTTAATTTTGCAGAATATGAAGGTAAAATTTTCAGATTTTCAAATTTTCCACTTTTACTTTAACACTAAGTCATATTTTAATTTGTAGATACCACGGAAATTGCCAACAACATTGACAACGAATATGGTAGAACAGTGTCAAGTAGCTCAGGAGTGGAAAGTTCAAAAACATGATATTAGAAGTTTTCTTAAGCGTGACAATGTTTTTCGTTGTGTTAAATCTTTTATTTGTGTTTTTATTAATTAACTTGTTTATAATCGAAGTTGAATGTCCATCTTAACAATTTATAACAACAAAAAAAAGCTATTAAAAATTGAATAAAAAAAAATTATATTTTCGTTAAAAAAAAAATGTTTCGACCAAAAAAAAAATTTGGATAAACGGGTTGTGTTAATTCTGGAGTGTCTAAACGGGCAGGCCTAAATATAAACGGGCCTAAACGGGCTTGGGTTTAAACGGGCCGGACCCACCCGTTTTAACATCCCTAGTTGAACCCAATCCAGTCCAAAACATGTCCCATCTCTTTAATTAGCAAATGTGTTTTACGGAAACAAAAATGCATAAATCAAGCAAGAACCTTCATGGAAGAGCCATTAACTTGCGACAGAGACTCCATTTATGTCCGGTATAATCAAAGCTCTCTCACTCACCTGTTTCATTGGAGCAAGAAGAAACTTTTAAAATCTCTGAACCAAATTAAAAATCATCGAAATCCATATTTGAACTGAGAGAATTTAAGAATAAGCCATAATCCTAGTGGAACTTTTTGTGCAAGTTCTCACCAATCAAAACCTAAATGCTTGAACCCAATCCAGTCCAAAACATGTCCCATCTCTTTAATTCATCAATGAAAATCCGTGACTAGGTTTAACTCTATTGCCAAGTAAAGATGGACACGAATGCAAACCGGATTGGTATCTAATCTATAACCAACCGTATGTCCCCAAAATGTTCCAAAACTGAGAATCACACCAAGATCTATCAATTCATTTAATACAGTCCAAAACATGTCCCATCCCCTAAATCACCAATGAAAATCCATATGACTAATTTTACGCTCTGTGATTGCAAGCAGATCGATATCAACAATCACCCACATGCGTCTCCAATTTCCCCTAAAACTGAGTCACTCTAATATTTGATCAATTCATATATATACGCAACAATTACACCAAATTTTCTCACAAACCGATTCATATAACTAGTAAAAGATATTCCGTTCTCTTGAATAACTAGTAAAAGACTCACAAGAAATGTTAAAATTTCTAATTCCCTTCTTCTTTCTTCTTCTTCTTCTTCTTCCTCAGTTTAAACAAGAAAGGTAGTATTGATCAAGTGCTTCTAGCAAATACAAACCAGAGCTTAACAACAGCTACTTACCTAAGATCAATCATGCGCACAACATTATTCAGCTTCAACAGCCTCCGGTTTGGGACCTGGTTTGACAAAATCAATATACCAGAAAAAGTTCAATTCATACATCAAGCAAAACAGGCACTATTTGAGAATCTGAGACCAATCTCCACATTGCATTCAACACTCAAGACACTATAAATCGAGCTCAAATTTCAAAGATAAGAGGACCAATTCATCGAGACACTATTCGATTAAGAAAAATAAAACCCTAAGGATTCTCAATTAAGTGACAGAGAAGGTCGGAAAAAAAGCTAACCGTGGAGAGAGATAGGACGGTGGTCTTTGCCCCATCCGACGCCGCGAGTAGCGTCTAGATACTGCTGGACGAGGTGGCGACACTTCTGGTAATGGTTAACGCCTTCGACGCGGTAACACCATTTGAGCTTCTCGCGCAAGATCTTAGCCTTCTCGATATGGATCCACTTCTCACGAACTATATGTTCCCTCATCTCCACCATCGCAACAGGATCCTTGTACGGGTTTTCCGGATCGAAGCCATCCGGCGCCGTCTCTTCAAACTCCGGCAATCCCTTCTTCCTCCCCATTGTTTTGTTCCTTTCTTCTGCGATTAGCTTTAATTCGTCTTTGGGTTTGTAGACTGAGTTTTATGTTTTTGTGGTTTTATTGGGCCTTTAATTCTCTACAATGGGCTTCACAACAAATGACGGAAATATTTTTAAGTTTATGGTATTACGATTAGGATTGATTTCACTAGATCTTTTTAAAAGTGACGAATTCCTTTTTTTTTCTCAATTCAATTTTGGTTCACTGGAAACACGAAATTTATTAGAAACAGGAAAATATTTTGGGTTACTAAGGACTTCTAGCGAAATCAACCCATATAATTATGAGTTAATTTATGAAATAGCACAAGTGAATTTAAATATGCATCCAATTTTGATTTTCACATGTACACCTAATAATAAATATTATAATCTACAATAAAATTTGAACATTTCAGTTTGTTTTAGAACATCTCCAACCATTACTCCACTTTTCATTCTAAAATAAAATAAATCAAAGATGGTTTGAGTTATTTTTCAAACCCATTATTCTATTTTTTTACTCCAAAAAGAGTAATCTAAATATATTCATTTCAAGTTCAACATGATTGTAATTTTTTACTTTTTAGTCTTGTTCGAAAATTTGCTTGGCGCTAGACGCTAGACGCTCGAGGTAGGCCTAACAATTAATAACATAATCGGAGATTAATTTTTTAGTCTTTACCCAATTATATAGTTATATAATATTTGTGCAGAAGCGGCTCAAAAGTGGCAAAAAAATTTTGGAACCCTGTTCAAAAAAAATTTTGGTCTAAAAAAATTGGCTCTCAAAAAATTGGCTCTCAAAAAATTTGGTTTAAAAAAAAAAAAAAATTTGGCCCCTGGCAATGTACACCTTGCACCCCCTCAAAACCGCCACTGTACTTGTGCATGGAAAAAGTGTTAATCTAACTTGGTCCAGTTGGTTAGGAGCATGATTAAACCCCAAAGAATCCAAGTTCATCGTCCAAAATCTACATATATATATATATATATATATTGTGATTTTAAGAGTTTTTTCAATGAAAGGTAAAAACGTAATTTTGTCATCATCTTCTTTCTTCAACATGCGATATGTCTGCAACCCTAGACGCAGCCACCATTGATTTTAATTATACACATATATTATTTGATTTTGCTCCTTTTTTGTTTTTTTATAAAATAATTTTGACCATAAAACCCTAGATCCAACATATTTCAACCGATTTTGACCATAAAACCAAGAGAAATACTATAGTTTTACAAATATCTCTAATTTTTCTTCCCATTATACCAAAATCACGGCAGCTCCCGACCGCCGAACGCTTAATTGCGGCTGACCGCATTTTAGAATATACGTTTTTAGTAATATCTTGTATTTCTCCAAATTATGAAATCCACACACTTATATTATTTATTTAGCAATGATTCATTAAAATTACTATGTTGTTTCAATTAAAAACTAGATTCTAACTTGCGTGCCCGCACGAGATAAATTTTTTTGTAAATTAAAATTTGTAATATATAAAATTTGAAATGAGAAATAGGAAATAATTTAAGTGTTCTACGAGAAATAATAAGAAGTGGGAAATAAGAAATAATGAGAAATAACACTGTTTAAATGTTTGACAACATGTTGAATACATGTTTGGCAACAGATTCAATTTATTAAAATAAATAGTGGTGTTAATTTGGAAAAAGATTCTAAAAGTGCCCATGTTTTAATAGTATATATTATTATAGAAATAAAATTACATTACAAAACATAAATAAACACAAAGAAAAACAAAGAAAAAAAAAACAAAAAATAGTAGATTTTTTGTTTTGTTTTGTTTTATGCAATATCATTAGTGTCTTTCTCCCACACTTAATCAGTAAAAACATTTCAAAGTGAAAATGACTTTAATTTTCATTATTTATGACTATCCTATATCAACCAATAAATTTTTGAAACCTGATATTATCATCCTCCATTATTTTGAACCTCAAAGGTGGAGCTTATCTTTTGATTTCAGTCGGGCATCCATATCACACTCATATTCGATTAACATGTTATGTAAATTAAACACTCCGAAGGCAAAGTTCAACATATTTCTTATTTCATAGCAAAAAGAAAAATTGGACTCTTTGGCTTGTGAATAATTTGCACCATTTTGGATATATACAATCACCTAAATAGTTAACCAGATAACTAAAGAATAATACTTGATAATATTGTTTAAGTATAAAATAAGAATATCTAAAATTAAAAGACTGTTTTATACATATATATATATATGTATATATATATGTATATATATATATATAATAGTTCAACTCTAATATGGAGTATACATCTTTATTATTCTTTTATAGAATTAGAAATAGAATGCGGATAATTTTTTTTATTCCAAAATAGAGTTTGAAGTGGGATTTGGAATGGAATTGGATATATTTTATATTGGTGTTGGAAATAGAATATGATTTGAAGATTTTATTCTAAAATGGAATTTGGAATGAGATTTAGAGTGGAGTTAAGAACGTTTATAATGAAGTGGTGTATTAAATAAATCGCATGGAACCACTCAAATACTATAAGTTTATGTTTTATGATTTTTTCGTTATTTTGGGGAAGCAATCCACCTATACAAGAAGCAACACGTTGAGTGTCCAGAAAACACGATGGAAGGGTGTTTTCGAGGACGATCTGACGCTCAAATCAATAAACAAGAGAGATAAGGACCAAAGTTTTTGCGTCAGATTCGAGAGAATAAAAAAATAGGGTAAAATGGTTATGTGACTTTGGGCCAGAAAAAGAGGGTTGGATCCACAAAGTATAAGGATTTAAGAGACTATGTGTGGTGAAGAGAATGGCAGAGATGTGAGATTGGAGGTGATCCCGGCCAAGGAACGACAAGAGATAAAATGTTTTTCAGTGCCAGGGAATCTGGGAAAACTTAAGTCTTTCGAGAGAAAAAAGGGTGTGCGTGAGTAGTAGAACATTTAGGTTAAAGTATGTCCCCTGTCTCCGGGGATTTCATGAGACTTTTATAAAATATACATGCCATGAATTGTATACTGGGTCGTATTTCTCTAGATCATGTCAGGTCATAAATAGTCTGAGCTGGCTCCTTTGTACGACGTGCTTGATGTACTCGGTTTTTACCGCTTTCTAACATATGTTTTTGTGTTGGTTTAGAGTCTTTTATTGAGTAAAGGTGTGTTTTTAGACATAATGGAGAAAATGACATCATTATAAGACGTATATAATGATGTCATTTTCTCCCAAATATATCGTATTAAATCATCAGGTAAATCTCCCAAATATTTTAGTTTTGTGTTGCAAAAGGTTTTGGTTGCAAAATGTGAAACTGGTAATGCAGAGTCAGGCAAAAACGTCTGAAGTTTGGCATTCGTTGAAGGTCTTCACACCAATGGATCGAGCTGAATTTTGACACAAAATAGAGCTGTGAATTAGCTTTCATTTTCAAGTGGTTTGAAGAAACTCCAAAGGTGAGATCAAGAGTTATACCTGATTTACTGAAGACAGGTCAATCTGCCTCGCAGAAGAAGCATGCGTAGAACATGGAGGTTTGCATCGACCGATACACACTTGCATCGATCGATGCAAATGTCCAAGAGCTTCCATATCGACCGATGCATACCTTGGATCGATTGATGCACTTCCCAGACGAGAAAAGCAGTTTCTAAACTTCTTATTTTGCCCTAGAATCATCATAACTCAACCTAATTCGACCCAAAACATATATATACTTATTTTTCAGCCTCTTTGAAGGCTACGCTTTATTTTTCTACAGACTTTTACATCTTTTTCCTTGGAAAGGCGAATCTCTGACTCTGCAGGCTTTTGAGAAGATTTATGAACCCTAGTTTATTATTTATATTGGATTATGGTTTCTTTTTTTTCATCTCTTTGTGGTTTCTCTGATTCTATGTTTGAGTAATCTCATAGTTAGGTTTTAGGGTTTCAAGAGAATTTCATGAATTGTTGAATCAGATTTGTTAGATTATGGATATACCATCTAGTTTTTATCTATTGTTGTTCTTAGTGTTGAAACTTGATTAGCTACCTAGTTTCTGATCTTAGGTTGTTTAACGCATCAAAAGTGTTTGTTTAAAAGCCTAAAAGAACATAGATGAGCAAAACATCTTTAACCAACGAAAGCTGATGTTAATGCGTTTTGTGAACATATCAAACTCGATCTTAATACATGTTTAGTTTCTTGAATTCAAATGACAATTTAGAATCATAGGTTATTAGGCATAGTAATTAATATTACGACAGTAGATTAATAATAATACAGTGTTTTGAGTTCTATAACGTGCTTAATGATTTCCCTCTTCGATTCTCTGATTTATGATTCTTGATTTCCTGCGAATTACCCGAAAACCTAGCGTTTCCCTCCATCGAACTTACATCGTTTTACTTACATTCTTAATTTTAGTTCATTCATTAAAACAACAAACATTCTCATTCGTCTTAGCTTTACTTTCTTTCTTCATTCTCGTAGTGTAACACTTGGTCTCTGTTGATTCGATCCCTAAATACTATTTTGATTGTTGTGCTCTTGCAGTAGAGTTTTACGGTTAAACTCTGAAGTGTTTCAATGCTTTAGTGCTTTAGTGGTTTTTCTGCATCTAACCTTGCCAGCAAACGGCTCTCTCCCACGTTGAGTCGTCATTGCTCTGTACCTCACGGGTTTGGCGCGGTGTGGTATGCATGTCTCATACTGCACGCCTCTCGAGGTTATGTGTTATCTCGCTTTCGTCTGTCTATTTCTCTATTATCTATGGAGGGAAATGAGATAGAGACTCGTATGAGCTAAGCCACTTTGCCTCCCGATAACCTGGTAAGGGGTACCAGGTTTCTTCTTACCTTCATGGGTACTGCTACCCGATTGTTCGAGATCCTACCTTCCCAGGCATTGCTACCCGATTTATGTTGGTTTAGTGGAGGACCTGACATGTACATGTCTGAATCACTCATCTTCCTACTACTGCACTCTCTAGGTAATAAGGCACGAGTTGGTAGATTCAGGAAAAGGTGATTCCTTATCACTTTGGGACTACTCATCTCCTTACTTCCTGCTCCCACTATTCGAGAACGATTTTGGGAGAAGGTGGTGAGATATAACCTATCCTAAGGCCTCGTAACCACACCTCTTAAAAGTGGCACACTTTTAGGTTAAATGGTTGTCTAATCTATGGCGACACGTTCCTATAATATGTCATAACATGTCCTATAGTTCGATCACTTAACCCGTAACTACACCCTCTCTAAATGATGCACTTTTTGGATAAGTGAACGCAATCTATTATGATACGTGTTACCTTTTGATTCGCCGATCTCATAAAGAATTATTTATGCTCAACAGTTTATATGAAATGTTTCTTAATAAATAAGTGATTTTTTTTTTGTTTCAGCATGTAACTACACTATAAATTAATTATCTTGAAAAAGCTAACAAACTTGTGAATGTTATGAATAATAAATGAATTTAAAACAATTCGAAACATCAATATTTGGAAAATGATATACCATTTATTTTAGTAATAATAACATTTAAAAACGTAAATATATATACAGTAAGAAATTGAATGATAAAGATATAATGGCATAAATAATTTAAAACGTGAAATCATATATAATGATGTCATTTCCCCCCAAATATCTCTATAATATTATTTAAGAAGACATTTTTGAAAATGAACTTTGTTTTGTAAATTATTACATGAAATGCCATTACAAATAACAAAGAATAATTGAAATAGGAAATGATATAATAATCTTTTAAAATTATTGATTATAATATGGAAAATATATATTTTTTATTAAAGAGGTTATTTATTATTTATTTTCTTAATTATTTTTAATACTATATATATTAAAATAATAATCAATCCATATATTTTCAAATAAAAAATATATTCAAAATCTTGCTATATTTTTCACTATAATATATTACATTTTATTTGAATATATATAAAAACAAAAGTTGAAAAATATTTTACTAATTATATAAAAAGTTAGACACAAATATTTTAGTTAACTGCAAAACGGGTTAAATGAACAAATTATTATAAATTGACAATTTTATCTACAATCATTAGTTAGTCATATTGTAAAATTCAGATAAAAACAACTTTTTTAAAATTCAAAACAATTTCTTTAAAAAACATTATCTCGTGCTATAATTAGCGCGGGTTAAATGTTAGTATCATATTAAATCATCAGATCGGGCCATATACTTTAAAAGTGATTAGGTTGAAGACTATTTCCCCGCATTCATATTGACAAAATTAAGAAAATGACCTCACACTTACGGAATTCCAAGTTTCAGTTGTTTATAAAATTTATCGTGAACTCATATTGCATAATTTTGAATTAAACTATAAGGTGGAATTTCGTCTTTTTACCGTTGGCTGAACGTTTCATATTTTTAAGATAAATATCACCTTCTACTTTTAGTGTAAATAATACGCAAATTGCAGGATATGACCAATTCAAAGTTGTTTTATAGTGATTGGAAAAAATGCACAGTTCACTTATAACATTTCATGAAAAGAAAAATTGCGATATGTGTGATTCTAGAAAGCTGGAAAAGAGGTAGAGAACAAAACTGAAAAGTAAGAAGAGCAAGTGAATCACTTGAAAGTTATTCCATGGTAGGATTGACATTAATTCTAGTTACAATACCAAACTCTGGTCTTGAAAAAAGATCCAAACCAAATTTTACTCTAATTATATTTTAAGAAACTATGGCTAAATCATTTCATGTATGTATACACATATTTCTGTGGGTTGGTAAGATTTTATCAACCACTCATCACATAGTAATTTTATTAACTCTTTCGTAATTAATTTTAGCCTAATTAACTAATCAAGCCAAATAAGTCATGTAGCCAGGAAGGTTCTATGGCTATACCTTAATAGTATATTTTAATTTTTATGAGTAATTATTATGTTATGGATACAATACTTTTTAATTAGTATGTAATGAAATTTTTTTATATGGGTTTATTAATTGGATCGGGTTTTAGTATGGTGTTGTGTACTTGTGTAGAAGTAAGTATAGATGTTTATAAATACTTAGTCCCAAACCTAAAAAAATAATATAATGAACTTGCATTTAGTTGTAGCCTTACACATATATAGGCATAATAAATCAGTATTTATGACGAATTTGCAATCATAAATAAATTATAGTAACTGATCATCGTATGTAGACGACCGAGGCAAATGTGAGAACATTTCTTGTAGCAAACATCGTTACCAATTTTATAATTTCAATTTATCTTCTTAGTTTGATCGAAATAGCCGGCTTGGTGTTATCGACGACGGTGACAAACTGGTACGGAAGTCGGCAAATGGTTTGACAGAAGGAGTGACAAAATATTCAGGTGGTAGTAGCGGATTTGTTGATAGTTTATAGAACATATTATCAGGTAAATTTGTAGCTTGTGATGATTTGTATATCAGTATAACGATAATTTCTTCCACTAAATTTAGTTTTCGACTATTTTTTTTATCCATGAATATGATATATATAAATAAGAAAAATTCTAGGTGGTAGTAAGAAAAACATTACACAAGATGTTGACAAAAAAACTAATTAAATTAACAAAATCTGATCTTACCTTTATTTATTCTGGTTAGCCAAGACCAACGTTTTTTGTTTTTAACGGCTAATTCATTAAAAGAGCATAGTGTTACATGTCCGATAAAACAGGGGAGACGTTTCGGAAAAAACATGTCCGTTTAAGCAGTTTCTGACATTGAGATGTGGTCTCCAGATTTCGAGAAAAATTCTTATGTTTTACTTGGCAGCCATACATAACTATCACATGCTCCTCTTTTGCTCGGTCTAATGGAGAGTATATCCGAGACATACAGAGGAAGGATTTCCATGATCTTTGCTCTATTCCATTCTTGTGTTTCCTCAAAGAATCATCTTTAAAAGCACGGTTGGAGGACCTATAGGTGTATACGAACGATAGAGAGAGCCACATATCATTCCAAATAGATGTGTCATTACCGTCTCCAATCACTTTCCCTATTTTTTATGAAAGGAGGTCTCGACCAATCAGGATCCCACACCATTTGTGCGATACAATAGAAGGGGCTTGCGCCTTAAGCAAAGGTGTGTCTTTGCAATACTTCCCAAAGAGAACTCGAGCTATGAGACATAATGGTCGTTTGAGAAGGCGCCAACTTAATTTGGCTAGAAGGGCATCGTTGAATCTTTGTATTTCTCTAAAACCTAGACCCCCATCTCTCTTTGACTTTGCTAGCTTAGACCATGTGATCAAGCACATCTTTTTTTCCTGTTATTGAATCCCACCAGAATCTAGTCAACGCCGTTTGGATCTTTTTGCATAAACTTGCTGGAAGTTTAAAGCATGTCATTGAGTATGTGAGAATAGCTGATAACACTGATTTTATCACGGTGAGCTTCCCGACATTTGATAAAAATCTAGTAGACCAGTTGATGGCTTTCTAACAAATCCGATCTACAATCAATGTGAACAAGTCTTTTTCCCTTCTCTCTAAGTTTTCCGCTAGTCTCAAATACTTGCCTTGGCCTCCCTCCTTCTCAATACCAAATTTACTTTTTAGTGGGTTAATCAATTGACCAAATGCTAATTCATACGATTTCAGAATCTTTAAGAGAGCTTCACAACACGAGATTTTTGTTTTGCGGAAAAACATGGTGTCGTCAACAAATAGTAATTGATTTATTCTTGGACTTCCCCTTAAGACACGAATTCCGAAGAGTAAACCACTATCTTGAGCCTTTTTGCATAACTCCGAGAGAACTTCTCCACAGAGAATGAAGATATAAGGGGAAAGTGGATCTCTTTGGCGAATGCCTTAGTGAGGAATTACCAATCATTGAGCTGCTCCGTTGATAAGAAATGAGTAAGAGAATGTGGAGATACATTCGACGATCCAGTTGATCCATTTGGCGTGGTAACCAAATCTCTCCAAAACTGTCATGATGAAATCCCACTCTAGCCTATTATAGGCATTACTCATGTCACTTTTGACAGCCATGGAACAATGTTTTGTAGCGCCGTATCCTTTGAAAAAGTGCAGCGTCCCGTGAGTGATGAGGACATTGTCGGAGGTTGCTCGTCCGGACACAAAAGTTGATTGGGTTTCGGAGATGATGTCATTGAGGACTGGCTGTAAACATTTAGTGAGGATTTTAGAGATTATCTTGTAGTACACGTTGCAAAAAGCAATTAGTCGTTAATCCGAGACAGATTTTGGACTATGGATCTTCAGGATTAATCGAACGTGTGTACTTTTGATTGATCTAGGTACGATGCCAAATGAAAATATTTCCTTAATCTCGTTTATAATCTATGTTCCAATCACTTCCCAATTAGTTAGGAAAAACCTAGCGAAAAAGTCGTTGGGTCCATGAGCTTTATCATGATGAATTGAGAATAACGCAGAGTGAACTTCTTTTCTAATCGGATCGAAGATCAATTTATCATTTGTTGCAGAAGAAATGCAAGGTTGAAGAGGACAAGCTACTGTTTCTGAGCAGTTGGTGGATCTCGAAAGGAAGAGGTCTTAGAAGTAGAAGCCAATGACTTGAACAATCTCCTCTTCCTCAAAAACCGCTCGACCCTCATTGTCTTCAATGGTTAAAAACTTGTTAACGGTTCTCCTTCATTGGGTAATAGCATGAAAAACCCAGTATTTTTATCTCCAAGAGTGAGCCAAAGAGTTCTGCTTCTTTGTCTGACGTACTCCTCCTCTTATTTATACGCCTTTTCAGATTTTGATTAATTTCAAAGATCTGAGGTTCGTCATAGATT
This sequence comes from Eutrema heterophyllum, assembly GCA_002933915.1. NCBI lineage: Eukaryota > Viridiplantae > Streptophyta > Magnoliopsida > Brassicales > Brassicaceae > Eutrema > Eutrema heterophyllum. Next base: position 463,649 of record PKMM01038587.1, on the reverse strand, counting down.
TGTAAAGAAATTTCCTTCTCCATATTTTCTTTTTCCAGCGCTATCGCTATTTGGTTTTGGGAGGATGATCACGATTCCATTGTGAGATTGCCTTCATGCAGTTTAAGATTATTTGTTCCACTATATTCAATTGTATAACATGCCAAGCAACTTCAATAATCTTTGTGATCTCATGGTTGTTTCTCATTCTCCTATCATATCTGAACAAACCACACTTTCCCGAACCAACTGGTTCAAAAAAGGAGACCACAAGACGGTGGTATGATCCTTCACAGTTTAAATAATTGCATCGACCAATGGGGAACATATCAGCCCAAGTATTGTTGGATAACGCTCGATCAAGTCTACAGTGGAACAAGTGTGTGTGTCGGAATCCACGCCTAGAAAGATATTTTCCGTTCGTAGGTCATAAAAATCACATTGTGAAAGGAAAGCTCGGAAGTCGCAGAAAGTTCCTTCCACTCTGATTGAGCCTCCTGATTTCTCTGAGTTGTCGGTGATATCATTAAAATCACCAGTAAGGTACCATGGTGCATCTTCGAGATGAAGAGAGGTTGGTGAATTCAGACCAAAATTCCTTTCTCTTGGATTAGTGAGGTTTACCATATACGAATGTTGCGAAAAAACTGCTTCGTTTGTTAGAGATTTTTGAATCAATAAAGTTTTTACACGTAGATAAATTTTCCAGTTCCAAATTCATTTTCCAATACAGAGAAAGACCTCCACATCCAGGGCTATGAGGTATTACAAATCTATACGAATATGAATCTAGAAAATCCAGAGTATTGAGCACGAAGTCGTCACTATTCTTCGTCTCCATGAGGAATAAGATGTCAAGAGCAATAGAATTATGCAGCTCATTTAGTTAATGAACTATTAAGAGATTCCCCAACCCACAACAGTTCCAACTCACAACTTATAAGGAAGAGAACTTCGCGGATCCTGAAAATCCGCTACCTCTTTTAAGATTCCTGGGATAATGTTAATACGAGGTATTGTTATGTTTGTTCCTTGGAGTATCTCCTCAGTCTGAGTTATCGCTATTCTGAGAAGGTGAGTTGTGAGAAATCTAATTCCCTAACTATCTCGAGAATGGAGATGCTATGCCATGGGAGGCTCTAGAGCTTGGTGAGCTTCAGACTTGATGAGCTTTCATCTTGTGGGAACATGCTCCAAAAATTAGGTTTGGAGCATACTTCGTCGGTTTCTTTGAGGGAGGGCGGCCTCTTATCTTTTTTTTGGAGGTTTAATGCAGGATTCTTCAGCAGTCACATGGTTAGCAATAGCTTATCTCTCTGTTATCACTTCTCTGGGCTGGGAACTTTCACCTTGAAGGAGAGCGTTTGCTGCAAATATATTAGATGCAGTCTCTGCCATAAGCCCCCTCTCTTCTCCTTGGATGACACGTTCATGTCTTGTAAATACAGAATTTTAACCTTATAATAAACTACTGCAAGTGCATAACAAAATGGGTATTAATCTAGGGATCAAATCTACAAGGACCAAGTGAAACATTACGAGATTGCTGACACACCGAGAATTAACCCCGGCATGGGGTTTTACCCTTTATATCTAAGCCGCAAGTGCACAACACACGAAGTAGTATTTAGGGATCGAATCCACATGGATAGACGTTGTCGATTTCTAACTTATGTCTAGACGTATAATATGTTTTGGGTTTTTGTCACGGTCGTATCTATGAAATCTAAACTAAAATATGTTTTGAGAGAGTCCTTCAACGAATGCAAAACTTCTGACGTTTGTGCATGATCATGCATCTCCATATGCTCATTTTCATCCAAAAAGGCTAATTTCCTCCCAAAGTGACCTAAACCTGAACATACTCGATAAAGCACTAAAAGATTCTAAAAAGACACTCTGACTCAATAAAAGACACAAAACAAACATTAGAACCTAGTAAAATTCACATGAAATTTTCCTAGCCTCACCTGTAACGAGAGCTTCCAAGACAAATAATGGCATCACATGTAATTTTCCTAACCTTGTCATTGGGGTTTTTTTTTTTTTTTTTAAGAACATGGAGAGGAAAACTATACTTTCACATAGGTTGTCTTTGTCAGATACAAATGAGAAGTCAAGCTCTGCAGACACCAATCACAACGATGAGGTAAAATGAAGAGCTCAGAAGCTAGCTCAGACTATCTAAATTCTTATGGAAACATGGGTCTCTCTGATTAACTGTTCAACATTTGGATTTTTCATAAGTCTGATCATAAACTAATTCTGCAATAATGGTCACTCAGATGAAAAGTCAGAACAATAAATCCGAGAGAAGGATCATAATATCCAACAAAGTTTGACTCAATAAAACATTGTCTGACTAAAAAAAAACAACAAAATGACTCAAAAAAAACAAAAGAAAGAAAACATTGTTAGTAACGACAAGTACCCTCCCCCAAATAAACTAAGAGAAAGGCAAAACAGACTCAAGAACAATAAAAATAAAAAGAAAGATGCCTCCCACCAAACGCTTGTTTAAAGTCGTTAGCTTGACTTCGGTCTCAGATGTTAACGTGATAATCAAAAGGTTGGACCAACACACCTTTGGTCATTCTCTTGTTAGGGCAAGAAACAAATTGTGCAACATGGCACACAACTACCCATGGCAAAGAGGCATAATTCACATCAAGAAAGTTTACTACGAATATGGCATATATCTTAGAATTTTCCTTGATGGTGAGATGCTCATGAGGATCAAATGCATTTGATGGAAAAATAAAGTCAACTTCAGGTTTAAACAAGTTAATTAATCACAAAATAGTCAATTTCATCTCCATCAATCATGTAAAACACAATATCCTCATTCCTTGATTTCATCTCAACCTTAGGGTCATCTATCTCATTCAAGATCTTATCTACATCAAGCACATCCCCTAGGTAAGACTTTCCAAGAAGAGATCTAGATTTCTCAGGCATTGAAAACTTAAACTCGAGATCATGAACATTCAAAATACATAGATAATTAATATCAAAAACATACTTCCATGGTAATCTCTAGCAAACTTTTCTACTCTTAAGGAATCTAGTCTTTGAGACTCACAGATTAAATCATAGCATTCATCAATGAGCACAGAAGTATGCAAACTAGAAGCTACATCTTCAAAGCAAGGCAAGGGACTATACTCATAATTATAGATTTCAAAGGTTGAGTCAAAAATACCTTATAGCTGGCATGGTGGAACCTAATAAATTATCTCTTCAAGTGCATGAGCTACCATTATCTCAGACATTGTGAGCTCCCTTCCTTCAAGTGTTGCCCGATGTGAGATAAGGTTTAAACGGATCATAGCTGCTAGTTCACTCCTTTTCATTGTTGGGTTCTCTTCATGAAGCTCATCCAACTCCACTTTCTATTCTGGTGTGAGTACACTTTCATCAAATGGTGGCTCCACGTATGGCTCATCTTGAATGTATTCTAAAATGTGGCATCCTTTTTTTATGGCCAATCATTGTAATCCATGGCCATCAACTATAAGAAACAAAATGGAAGAAAATAAAAAGCTAGTAAAAGTCAGTGTCTTAGTTTGAACTTTAGACCCGTAGGTAACGCAATTGGTCCCCGGCAACGGCACCAAAAAACTTGATACACAATTTTAATCCTATAATAAACTACTGCAAGTGCACATCAAAAGTTGTAGTAATCTAGGGATTGAATCCAAAAGTACCAAATGAAACACTATGAGAATGCAAGAGAAAAGTAAAGTTAAGACGAATGAGAATGTTAGTTTAATGAATGAACTAAAATTAAGAATGCAAATAAACTAGTAAGTTCGATGGAGGGAAACGCTAGGTCTTCGGGTAATTCGCAGGAAATCAATAATCACAAATCAGAAAATCGAACAGGGAAATCATACTATTCTTGATAATCTAATATTCTAAACCGTCGTTTGAATTCAGGAAACTAAACATGCATTAAGATCGAGTTTGATATGTTCACAAAACGCCTTAACATCAACTTTCGTTGGTCAATGACGTTTTTCTCATCTATGTTCTTTCACGCTTTAAAAAAATACTTTTGATGCGTTAAAAAACCTAAAATCAGAAACTACGTAGCTAATCAAGTTTCAGCACTAAGAACAACAATAGATGAATAACTAGAAGATAGATCCCTATTCTAAACAATCTGATTCATTGATCCATGAGATTCCTTCGAAACCCTAAAACCTAACTATGAGATTACTTAGGCATAGAATCAGAGAAACCACAAAGAGATGATGAAGAAATCATAATCCAATAAAAATAATAAACTAGGGTTCAGAATTCTTCTCAAAAGCCTGTAAAGTCAGAGATTTGTCTCTCCAAAGAAAAAGATGTAAAATTCTATTGAAAAATAAAAATGATGAGGTAAAAGGAAAAGCTCAGAAATTAGCTCAAGCTTTTGAAGTTTTGTGGAAACATAGATGCCTCTGATTAGCTGGTCAACTTTTAGATTTTCCATTAATCTTGTCTAAAACTAACTCTGCAAACAATGGTTACTTAGATGCAAAATCACATAAGAAATTCAAAGGTCGTGATCATCATCTCCAACAAGTTTTGACTCAATAAAACATATTGACTCAAGAAAAACATCAAAATGACTCAAAATAAAACAAAAGGAAGAAAATAACGTTAGTAACGACATATACCCTCCTCCAGACTTACTTGATATACTTGGTTTTTACCGTTTTCTAATATATGTTTTGGCACTTCTTTTGAGTATTTTATCGAGTCAAAGTTGGTTTTTAGAGTCTTTTAATCCTTTATTTAGTTATCTCAGGTAAAACGGCGTTTAAGGAAGAAATTAGAGTTACGTGGGCAAAAACGCATGGAACCGAGCATAAAATAGCAAAATCGATCGATGCAAGGAGTGCTTCGATCGATGCGATATCATCAGAGAATTTCAAATCGACCGATGCAAGACCGAAGCCGATCAATGCAAACCCATCAAAAGATCTAGAATCGATCGATGCAAGGTGTGCATCGATCGATGTAACATGCTCAGAGAGTTTAGAATTGATCGATGCATGTCGCCGAGAAAAAAAAGGAAATTTATGATTTTCCTGTTTTGCCCTAGAAACTGCTTTTTTAACCTAATTCGCCCATAGCCTTATATATACTCTATTTCTAGCCACTTTTACGGCACCGCTTTATTCTCTATTCAGACTTTTGGCCATTAATCTTGTAAGCATTGGAGAAGAATCTCTGCATCTATTGAGAAGAAGTCTGAACCCTTTTCTCTTTAATTTATTTATTATGATTTCTTCTTCATCTCTCTACTTTTTCTTTGTTGCTATGTCTGAATAGTTTCATAGTTAGGTTTAGGGTTTCAAAGGGATCTATGAATCATTGAATTAAACACATATAAGGATTTATCTTTTGTGGTCTTCGCTTATTGTTGTGTTCATTGCTTAGGCTAAACTGATCACTTAGTCTCTGATCTAGGGTTTAACATATTCATCAAAAGTGTTATACGTTTCTAGAAAGAACATGAGCGAGCAAATCGTCCTTAGCCAACGAAAGCTGATGTTAAGGCGATTCGTGAACATATCAAACCTACTCGTTAAGGCTGATCTAGAATTCTAAATTCAACGACAGTTAGAATCTTAGGTTGCTAGATTCAGTGATTAATACCACGACAATAGATTGGTTAAATATTTATGTTTGAGTTTGAGACTTGCGTTAAATCGTTCCCTGAATAGTTGTCTGATTTGTGATCTCTGGATTCCTGCGAAGAAACTCTTGACCTAGCGTTTTCTCTTATTGTATTTACACCGGTTTTTTTAGTTATTTCATTAACTTTGCAATTCAAAGTAAATTCTCATCTTAGCTTAGTTTCATCTTGTGAGCATTGTAGTGTAACCTTGGTCTATGTGGATTCGATCTCATATATATTATTTTGATAGACTGTTCTCTTGCAGTACTTTTATTTGTGTATTCTAGAACCTCGTTTCATTACTTTACACCGTCTCGGTGTGAAAATAAATCAAGAAGAGGATGGAACAGACTCAATAAAAGAAGAATAAAATGAAATAAAAGAAGAGAAAACTTAAGATATAGAAAGATACTGGTGAATCAGTGGTCCTCTGAACTTCTGCTCGCATCCTGTCCTAGCGTGCGCCTCCTCCAGGGAAATCTCGCATCGGAAGGGTGTGAACCATTGGTACCAGCAACATTAGACATTCGTCCAGCAACGTCATGCGTTAACTCGAAGTCGTGCATGCCAGCAGCTGGCTCATCATCACGATCATCGACAGTGGCAGGTGCCCTAAAACAGGAAGGTCTCCTGGGAACCGGTATCCTAGCAAGTGCTCCATAAATCCTTTGGAGCATAGCATTGTTCTTCTGCGATCCCCCACTGACATATTTCCACTTCTCTTCATCGTCTGTCTCGAACGGGCAAGGTGTGAGATGGTACTCACTACAATCTGGAGGAAGAAGATACTTTGTCTGATCAGCTGTGTCAAATGGGGCACTCTCAGGAAAATACTCCTGTCTGTGAGAAGCGAATGCTCTGGGAGATGAGCAAGAAGGTCTGGCGATGCTCCTCTACGTCTGGTGGCATCCAATTGATGTTCACTGTATCCTCTAATGTGGTCAAATCTTGATCTGGCAGCTGAAAATACATGATCTCTCTGTCTGGGTTCTGAAACTAATATACGAATTTTGGCTTGAGGATATGACAGTTCTGGAAGTACTTCTCGTGCATGCAAGCCAGCTTAACCCCGGAAGACTGTTGTGGTATGTTGAAATGATCAAAAATGGGCATATGTTGAAGAGTGTCCCTTCACTAGCGACAGGTTCCTTCGGGTTATCATATCGCAGCTCAGACGACGCCAAGATTTGGCTAGTAAGATCAGCGTCGAAAAACTTGGTGAGATATGTGGCTAACCATCCCAAGCCAACACGTTCAATCAAAGTATTGATGTCCCGCCGGATACTCATCGAAACCAGTGCATGGGTGCTTACAAAATTCATGGGGCACATCTCCACGTTTAGCAACCCATTGTAGAACACACTCTCATACTTGCCCCATTTGTTGGAAAATGTCCGGTTTGGTATGCATTATCCTTTTGTATCTCCTTCTTGGACATTGCCGAAACCGGAAAAGCCAATCCAGCGGGTCTAGGCCAAGGTGCCTTGCTCTCAATATCACGTTCGTGTCCCTCAATATCACGTGTGTGTCCCTTTCCCTTATCCTTGTTCTTGTCTGCGATATTTTTATGCTGGTTAGTCTTTGCCATTGCCCTGCAAAATGAACATCAAAAAATTTCAGAATGAGTTCCTAAGTGCAATAATTAGCACACAATCATATCAAGATGTTGTTTTGGGATAGCAAATAACCATATATCATAATCAATTAGCCACAACTATTCATCTCAACAACTCCATTCCATGATTCGCGATGCGTATGAACTTTATTAACCAAGACATTCTCAAAGACTTGTAAATTCATGGAAAGTGAGGTTTCATGCATATGCAATGTGATATATGGCTAAAAATAAACTCAATTCCACCAAGAAACACGTCAAATTCGCACATGAGCTTGGGTAAACCCGAAATTCTTTCGAACACACAAACCCTAGATTTTGAAATTTTTCACAAATCTCTTCAATCAAAGAATTAGGGTGGTAGAATTCATGCCTCAACAGCCTAGCAAGGTAAATAACACAAGATATCTATTCATGGATTCATAAATCAAAGCAACAAACCTTGGGTGATTTCCCCTACGAAAATCACAACTGTACTTTGCTAATTGCAAAAACTGGGTTGGGGGTTTTGTAGAGCAAGAAAAATTGATGCGGATAGACGTCAAAATCATTCAAATCCGTGGAGAATCAAAGAAGTTATGAAGGATTGAAGATTTTGTGTTTGTGAAAAATGTATAGCATCGATCGATTTTTAATGGGGATAAGAGAGAGAAAATCGGGGAAGAAGAAGAAGAGAAGGGAAACCCGGTTCAATTGAAGAGAAATAAACCGGAATTACTTACATGGGTCGGCATTGATCGATGCAATGTATGCATCGATCAATTTCGACTTCTCTGGTCGCCTTCCATCGATCGATGCATCTTCTGCATCGATCGATGTCCATTTCTCTGACCCCTTGGCATCGATCGATTGTCGATTCTCTGAGCAACCTGCATCGATCGATACCCAGGTGCTATCGATCGATTCCGCCTTGTTCGACCCTTTTTTTTTTAACAGAAAAGAAAAAATAAAAAACCAAAAAGGTATTGTTCTATTACTTAAAACAAATATATACACTTACCGGTGGGTTGCCTCCCACCAAGCACTTGCTTTAAGTCATATAACTCGACTCCTTGTGTATTCTAAGGTGTTGATGGATCTAAAAAGCTCGTATCTTCCTTAGCATGTTTCGATCTCTTTCTATGGGCCTCTGTGTCTTCATCCATGCCTAGACCATCGTCAGAAACGTCCTTTATTTCGCACCCTCTTTTGCTTCTGATCGTGTAGCGTATGCGTTTCGAGGTGAAACCGGGGGGTGCTGCTAGGTAGAAGGTCTCTTTGTCGACATTCGCAAGGCACATTCTCTTGTTTAGCCAATCCATAATAGCTCATGATGTTGATAAGAATGGTCTTCCAAGTAGTAAAGGTTCATTCTTCATACCACGTATTCTTCCTACTTGAAAATTGACCGGGACTATGCAATTCCCAAATTTTAGGGGGAGATTCTCGATCATGCCAACTATGGTGGTGGTTAAACCATCCGCAAGTCCGATTCGCATCTTTGAGGGTTTCATTGTGTCGATTTTCAAACGCTTTACATCTGATTCTGACATTAGGTTTATAGCGGCTCCCAAATCACATAGAGCATTGTCGAAGTAGGAGCCAAAAATTTTGCATGGTACGACGAAACAACCTGGTTCTTCGAGCTTGTGCAAGGTTCTGGGCATAGACAGTGTTTTCCTAGCTTCGTCAAACAAGTTTTCGATCTCGTACTTATCTTCCTTACTATACCAAAAGAGCCCCCTCATTTTTGGGTATTTCTTCCATGTTTGAGCGAACGACATATGGAATGAGATTTCCTTCATAATAGTATGGAAATCATCTATCATCTCCTTACTTATGGATCGAGTTTCCCAATCTTCCTGTCCAAAAGGCTGTCTTCTACCCGCAATTGGAGTTCCCTTGCGTGGTCTTTTTCCTTTGATCCTCGCAGTTTGCCTTATCATCATGCATTGATGATCTATCTTTGTTCGGGGCTTGTTGTCCATGTCCCTCCGAATTCTTGGAGAAGTCTCTTCCTCAGCTAGGAGAATCACAACGTTGCAATGCTCGGTTGGAGCAGGAATTGTCTCTACCGAATCGGTTATGAGGTGAAGGTTAACAGTATCTTCGACATGTCTGCTTTTGAAGCGTCTTGAGTTCCTCGTAAAAGTCAGAAGACATGTCCCTAAATCCTATAGTCTTGCCAAGGAGATCATTATATCTTCCATCCATGTTGAAACAAATGTTCTAGATTGATTCCTCCGCTTGCTTTTGCCCTTCGTAAAGAACATGAATGGTCGAATAGGCCTCTCTTCCTTGCCTACCAATCTCCTCCATTCTTCTCTCAACCTTGTGTGCCTTAATCGGAATGCTGCCAAGAGTTGTAAATGTAGCCGAGAGGCTCTCCCTCAAGTTCGTGAATTTCTCTTCAAAGTTGTCTTCCATAAGCTCCATGGATTTGTTGACATGATCGATGAGAATTTGGTTTTTCTCAATCTCGTGGGTTTGCTGCAACTGCTCTTCTATCTGTTTCACCTTCTCTTCAAGTTTTTGTACTTGGACGTATATAGCATCAAACTTCCCACCGAGATCGTTTTTGATATGATCCAACTTTGCATCAAGCTCAAGCGAGGACACATGCTGATTTTCTAGTAGCGTATGCATCATGGTCTCTAGAGACTCGTTGGGGATGGTATCATAGGCGTGAGGTGATATTTGAGGTCGTGGCTGGTGGTAGTGATGGATATACCCTTCATGATCAAAATCGCTCCAATTCTGATTTTGGTGCGAGTAGACTTGGGTTGGTCGGTTTGTGTAGAAGCCTGGCATTGGGATGTAATCACCAGCGGATCCATGGTGCATAAGTGACCATCTATGAGCTTCATGAGAGAGAGGAGATCAATGGCCATTAAAGTAACCATCGTTTCTTGAGTAGTAATCCATCTTAGAGAGTCCCTGAAACACATGAGAATATAAGATATAATGTGTTAGTAGATCTTAGACTAAACTTCAAAATTTTAGGATTTAAGGTAACGCTATTGGTCCCCGGCAACGGCGCCAATTCTTGAAACAACTTCAGGAATAACCCAAATAAAACACTACAAGAGAACATTGTATCACAGTAGTATAGATGAGATCGAATCCACAAGGACCAAGGCTACACTACAAATCTCACAAAATGAAACAAATCTAAGATGAGAATATGGTTTTGATTTGCAAAAGTAATGAAAACAATTAAAAGCAATATAAATTCAATAAAAGAAAAACGTTAGGTCAAGGGTTTCTTCGCAGGAACCTAGAGATCATGAATCATACAATTATTCAGGGAACGATTTGATATCGATCTTGAACTCAAACATAAATATTTAACCAATCCACTGTCGTGGTATTGATCACTAAATCTAACAACCTAAGATTCTAACTGTCGTTGAACTTAGAATTCTAGACCAGCTTTAACGAGTTGATTTGATATGTTCACGAATCGCCTTAATCAGCTTTCGTTGGCTAAGGACAATTCACTTGCTTATGTTCTTTCTAGCAACCTATAACACTTTTGATGAATAGATTAAACCATAAATCAGAGACTAAGTGATCAATTTAGCCTAAGCAATGAACACAACGATAAGCAAAGACACGAAAGATAAATACATATCTATGTCTAATTCAATGATTTATAGATCCCCTTGAAACCCTAAACCTAACTATGAAACTACTCAGATGTAGAGATTCTTCTCCCAAAGCTTACAAAATCGATGGCCAAAAGTCTGAATAGAAAATAAAGCGTTTTTTAAAAAAGTGGCTGAAAATAGAGTATATATAGGGTTATAAGCGGATTAGGTCAAAACATGCAGTTTCCAGGGCAAACAGGAAAATCAGGAATTTCCTTTTTTTTCTCGCCGGCATGCATCGATCGATGCACTCCTTGCATCGATCGATTTTGGACTTTCTGAGCATGTTGCATTGATCGATTTTGGATCTTATGATACGATTGCATTGATCGACTTCAGTTGTGCATCGACCAGCTTCAGACTTGCATCGACCGACTTGAACTTTTCTGATTATGTTGCATCGATCCATGCACTCCTTGCATCGATCGATTATGATCTTTCTTTGCTCAGTTCCTTACGTTCTTCCCCACGTTACTCTAATTTCTCCTTAAAACGCCTTTTTACCTGAAATATCTAAATAAAGGATTAAAAGACTCTAAAAACAAACTTTGACTCGATAAAGGACTCAAAAACAAGGGTTAAAGATAGGTAAAAATGCGGTTTATCAAATCGATCAATCCAGACGAGTCCGGTCGATCTGGAAAATGTTTGCAAAATGATCGGATTGCTCGATCCCAAAGGTGAATCGATCGATCCACTTGTTCCTTCCTCCACGTGCTTCTTTTACTCATCGGACTGGACTATCTTCACGCAAACTGGAATAACTTCTGATTGCACCGTTGTAATGGCCTTAAACCACTTCCAAATGAAATCTAATCCATTGCTTTATCTTGTATAAAAACTTGAGCTCAATCCATTGGTGGGAAATCCTTCAACGAATGCCAAACTTCTGATGTCTCTACATGATCCTGCATCTTCATATGCTAATTTTCATCCAAAAAGTCTCATTTCCTCCCAAAGTGACATAAAACCTAAAAAGACTCGATAAAGGAATAAAAGACTCTAAAAATAACTTTAACTCGATAAATGATTCAAAATAAAAGTTAGAAACCAGTAAAAACACAGTTTATCATCTTGATGCACTTTCTATAGAATCTCCACAGTTAATATATTGGATGGAAACCTCTTGAAGTTCTTAGTACATCTCTTAAACGGTTTGGAGGGTGGGAATGCTTCCCTATCTATGTTTCTCTCCAAAGGAGGATGGACCATTTGAGAGGATTCCGAGTGTTGAGAACTGTTGTGTTTTTCCCTTAGAGTCATTTCTCTCTAGAATTGGTGAGGAGGTGAACTATGAGAGTTGTGCAATGTAGCTTTGTGAACCATATGATCTCTCATGTCACGGTTGGGATCTCTTCCACGTTGGGGCTGGTGTCGAGAGGCAATACGTCTCTCCCTTTGGTAAGAGTGAGAATCATCAGGGCTTTTTTGCTCCAATGTGTGTCCAGTACGCTCCATTTTATGTTCCTCACGAAGTGGTTCATGTTGGTTCAGAGGAGACTGTGAGTGGGGGTTATCCGAGTTCTTTTGGGAGGGCCTCTCACCAAAGAATCTCATGTATATGTCTCGGCGTTGGCTGAAGTGTTTTCCTTTTTCTCTGGTTGAGTTGTTGGAGACCGGATGGGAGATTGCTTGAGACTTCTCGCTGAATTTCTGCAAAGGATCTCCGTTTCTCTGCTTTTTGGGAACAGTTTCCTTGATGAGGGGTTGTAGACCGTTAATCGTTACCCTGAATTTTATTGAGGTTAAGGTGAGATTATAGCCTTCAACGGTTCCTAGCTCCTTTCCGATTTTGTAGATGAATTCTTTTTTTTCAGTAGTGTAACAGGATCCCTTTGAGTCTGATCCAAAACATGATCTGAGAGGGGAAGCTTGGAGAGGATAATTGGTTCCCATTGTTGAAGGATTAGTATCCACTTCACGAAATGATACGGCCAATTATCGAGAACTTTCTAATAACCTTCCCCTTAAAGTCCCAACGTTTTGAGATGAAAGGAGTCATGGCCTAGAGACGTTGTTCCGCTAGATTTGTTAACCTTCCGATTAGAGTCAGAGCATTCTAAACAATTTGATATAACCAACGTAAATTGATGTTCCCAACTATTTCTTTGAAACTTCGGATACCTCAGCTAGTAGTAAAATGCTTTCAAAGCCCTAAAACCAATTTTGCGCTAGATTGATGATATGTATGTGTGTGTGTGAAAGACAAATGTAACATTATTATTGGGAGTTTCTGGGTTTCTCAATTTAAGTGTGAAGTGTGAACACAGTTTTAAACGTAAACGTAAATTATATTAAAATTTAATTGAATAGTATTTTAATTAGACCAATCATAATGACAAGTGTGATGAGAAGAATCTTGTTTTTTTTTTTTAAGTTTCTCAAACGAGAAGCGTCACAAACTCTACTAGATATTAGGGGATACAACCGATGTTGATGCTCTAAAGGTCAAAGGAATGAAGAAGAATTAAGAACCCATGCTGTCATTAGGGTTTCTTGGTGGGTAGAAATTGGTAAAGGTGGTTGGACTAGTATCTCATACACTTTTGTTATTGTCTTTTCTATTTTGACAGCATTAATTGTCTTTATTATATTACTAGGTGATACGCGGATAAAAGATAAATTATATTAGATTCTTGAATTGATAACTCGCGTAAATATGACCCGTATGATTATATTTTTAATTAAGACTCATGTTTAGTTATATAGATATTATGTTTTGTTAATTATTCACAATTAAGAAAATTCGAAATTGATTCATATTATCCATAAATATGGTAAACATTCCCTCTATATGAATAAGAGAGTTCCAAATGTAATTTTCTAACCTTAATTTCTTTTTTTGTTATTTTTTCTTATAGGAAAATTTATATTATTACATTGTTATTTTCCGTTTTTTTTTTCACATGTCACGATCTCGCGAGTTAGAATCTTAATTTCAGTTATTATTTTATCATTTTATTCAGATTATTACTTTAACACATGTCGCGATCTTAATTAACATTGACAATGTCATGATCTCGTGAGTAAGAATTATCCTACGTGTCACGCTATTTTTTCTCTTAGTTTACTTTATATAAATTTATAGTTTATACATTTTTTTTATTTTATAGTTTCTATTTTTCTCTTACTTTATTTTTTTATTTTATTAGTTTCTATTTAAATAAAACACAATTTTTTTTTTTTTTTTTGTTATTTTGTCTTATAGAAAAGTTTATATTATTGCATTGTTATTTTCCCGTACTAATGATTATCAAGATATAAAGCTAGATAATATAGTTTGATGCTAATATAGTTTGATAATAATGGTCTCATCAAACACACACGTACTAATAAATATGCATGTGACGAATTGCATATTTGAATTCAAAATGGATTAAATTGTTTTGAGATTACCATTTATTTTGCATATTCAAATTTAAATCATATTAAATTTTATATTCAAATCTAATCATATTAAATTGCATATTCAAATATAAATCAAATTAAATTAAACTTTTCAAATCTAATCATAATAAATTGTATATTCAAATCAAATTGCAATAAAACTGTATATCTGCAGGATATTGTCAAATCAAAATAATATTTAATAAATATATTATTCCGCGCATGACGCGAATTACTACCTAGTATAATGTAATCTAAAAGGAAAATCTTGACTTCCATATAACATAAAAACTGCACAAACATTTTATGGAAATCATATATACCAGTGGATTACTACATTATTCATATATCAAAGATTCATAAAAGGTATGCACATTTGCATGTTTTTTCCGTCGTCTATAATTCCACCACCACACACGGTAAGGTAGTTTTGGTTGATGCATAGAGGAGAGACAAGGAAAAAGCTCTGTAAAGTAAACATGTTTTATGAATTATTTGCCACAGAATTAAGAAAGTTTGAAACTGAAATGTAACTCTCCCTTAAAGACTAACTTCCACAGAATTAACAAAGCTTGATGAAACTGAAACATAACTCTTCTTTTTAACAAATGTTTATAGGTTCCACTATAAACATTCGCCTCTTTTTATTTTTGCCTCTGGGATTTGAGTCAAACTTGGAACATAATAAACCAAAAACGGCATAGATGATCCGACTTCAAAATCAACTTCTTTCACTTTGTTGTCCTCTCCAACAATGCATACCATGGTTTTGCCTTTGTATACCGTGTCATTACAACACACGAGGACTTTCTTCTCCTCATCCACCAAGAAACTTCCGTCATGCCGAAAACGAAGTCCAGGAAAAGCCATCAAATTCAATGCGAAGACCATGCTCCACGACACCACTTTGGTTTCATCAATCTTATTTGTCACCCATATCTCTGCCTTTGATGTATAGTCGCGCATTAATAACACGGAAAGTTTCTCCTCTCTAACAAGGGTTAGATACAGAGTTTGATAAATAGGATATTGATATGGAACACAGACGTTCAAATCTTTCTGTTGTATAATCAAAACTGATTAAGAATGTGTCTATCTTTTTTTCATATTTAGCAATCCAGTAAGTCTTTCCCTTCAAAGTCACGCCCCAAAGAATACACCCAAATTTGTAGTCGAAAGTGACATCAAGAATCCTCCATGAATTAGTCTTAAACTCATATATTTCAAATTCGTGCTTATAATAATCGTCGTCATAACTCCTGTGTCTCAATATTTTGTAGCTATTATCGTTGGATCTTTTGTCTTGGTGGGATCCGAGAGCATAGTCATCGTACTTGTTGTAACAATTTCTATGATGGATCCACTTGGTTCGACCAGTACATGGGTTCCATACCACGAGCCTAGTGTTGCTCTCCTTGGTGACGCATAACAATAAGCATAACAATAAGCCGTCGCAGTGAGAGACTTTAAATATCTCGACTTGATGTAAAAAACTAGAATGAGGGTTGATTAGGCTAGATTTACCTGTTACCTTTACATGTGGAATTCTATGGAGATCGATTCTCATCGAACACACCCTAGACTCCTTCCACATGTGAATCAGAAACTGCTTTGCGGCTTTATCCAAGTGTTTTCTTGTGAATCTCCTATCGTTGAACAAACGGTTCCATCGTTTGCAAGTAGATTGTAACTGTGTCAGAGATGTAGCCGGAACGCGAGAGAGTATCTCCTCTAACAAATCCTCTGGAAGTTCCGACATTGTTAGTTAGGGTTTTGGTATATTTCACGTAATATAGACGAACAATTTAAGTTAAATTATACTGAAAGGTCATAACTCTCTTTTTTTCCTCTGAAAAAACCTTTTAAAAAAAATATATATATTATATTATACTGTCCCAAACCGGGAATAGTGACTGGTTACAAAGAAGTGAACCGGAGTAATTTGAACCGAACAAAAATTGAAAACCCTAATTGAAAGTCAACGAAAACCGTCGATAATTGAAAGTGAGTTGAGCTTGAACGTTCCATTCCGCCGTCAACCAAACAACACCGGCAGCTACAAAAGAGGAGCTTTGCGGCCGCTGCCTATCCGTCGCCGACAACCGGAGAGCTGACCCCAGCCGTCAAGTCCGTACCGGCGAGCGTCCTGATCCCAGCAACCTCTCTTTCCGATGTGTCGATTTCCGGGAGAAGAAAACTTCGGCAAAAACCGGAAATACCACCGCAAAAACGGAAAAAATTCATAGAAACACCGAACTGTGAATCCGATAACCCTCAACAAGACACCAACTTGTCGATTCCATCATCTGAAACCTCGATCCGGCGAAGGGAGACAAAACAATCCGATTACCACAAGAAGGAAAAGCTTACCCACTCGCTGCCGTCGAAACTGTCTGGCCACATAGGTCGAAACCGACCACCGCAACACCCCCCTCCACTCGCGGTGCCACCCACCTAACCGGGACAAACGATTTCCGCCACGGGCCGCGACTTCTAACTCCGCCGCCGATATTTCTCGTCCTTGCTCACACCGCCGGCCTCACAGCAGTTCCGGAGCTCAGATAAAAAACAAATCGATTCACGCCGTCGCTTCCGCCACCGCACTGCCTCGCCGCCCCGGCTGAACCACGCCTCAGCACCACCGGAGATGAGACCGTCGACCTCCGAAGAATCCTTGCAACCTGCACCTTTATTTAAGAACAGCGAAAATAAAAGGAAACCTCCCCCACACGTCGCCGGCAAGGGAAACCGGACGGCGGAGAGGGGAAAACTCATATCTGTTTTTTTTCTCTCTAGCTTCTCTCTTCTTTCTCTCTCTAAGATTAAGATTATTTTTTTTGTTTTTGGGTAGTGTGTAAAAAAAAAAATAAAAAAAAACCTCTTTCCTTTTTCCGGTTTGGTTTCTATTTTCTAATTTTTCCTTTTTCCTATGTGGCTGTACCGCTGAATCATGAGCACACAAACCTCTAAAGCAAGGGAACCACACCTTAAGACATTCACCACAAACACTTTCTGGTTTTGCTTTGATGTACAAACAACATTTGGGAGTAAAGATAAGGTTTAGAGGGAATGGTAGGTAGCGTAGACATGCTATGCTCACATTACATGTGTACGTGTTCATCAGTCATCATGTGATAGATCCCAGTACAGATCGATCGAATATCGATCAGAAATAAAAACACGAGCTAAGAACGATTTTCTTTTTCAATTTTCAAGTCCGATTCAATATCTTTACCTCAAGATCTTTAAATACAACAGAGAAGCAAACTAGATCGATCACGATCCTACAAAGTTGAGGTTACTTCTCCTATGACTTTTTTTGTCAACTCCTATGATTAAGCAGATAATTAAAGAGTTAATTAACAATACATTGTTAATTATTCGATCCCATCATCATGTATGATGTAGTCAACTAATTTATGATATAAAAAAAGGTGAACTCTTATGCTCAAGTTCAGTGCAAGACACGGAAAGCACATACATAGACCAATTGAAAAGTTGTACAATGCAAGAGACAACTCACAAAAGGACTATTAGTAAAACATCGATTAATTATCTTCTTTAAACTTAATAGCGTCGCTTGAGTGTTCACCATCATCACTAACACAATGATCAGTCTGTTTGACTAGCTACTTACTGACATTGAGCTCGAGCTTGCGCAGAGCGGCTTGCCTAAATCGACCCCCCCCGCATCAGAGCCTCACTACAAGACGTTTTTGCCACTACATATATAAAGAGTCGCAAAAAGGAATTTAAGACTATTTTACGACTACATGTTGGCGTGGCAAATGCCGGAGTCGCAAATTGGTTGCACAAGAGCGACTAATTTGCGACTCCAATTAAAGTCCTAAATTAGTGACTACAACTACAACTAACTCAAATAGTCGGCAAATTATTGAGACAAACAATTGAACCCTTATTAGTTGGTAAATTTATTGGCAAAGTAGTCTCACTCTTTTGTAAACATTTGCGACTTACTGTACTCATAAATTGGTATCAAATTTTTGTGACTATAAGTGACCTCGTACCATAAACGTACGTAGTCATTGATTAGTCTCAAAATACAGTGACTAATTAGCGACTTCGTTATTAAGTGGAGTGACAAATTCATTGCAAGATTTTGTGACTAATTAGCGACTATGTTGTTTATGTGGAGTCACAAATTAGTCGGATTAGTGGTTATAAGCGATTACATTCTATATTTTCATTTATATTCGAATGAATTACGAAATAATATTTTTTAATCTAAATTTTTTAAATTTTATATCTGAATTATATTTTTTTGTAATTCTAAAAACTTTTAATTTAAAAGTTAATGGGTCTGTTCGTGTATTCGCCGTTGCGATAGCGATCGTGACGGAGCAAAACAACGGTGGTGGAGCTTTGAGGTGTCGCTGAACAGAAGACGCTGTTGGATAAGCTTCAACACTATTAGACATAGGAAATTGGTGTAGCCTAAGATATCCTTATCAAGTTGGATTAGGATAAGAAAGGCTTTGAGATTTCCTAGTAGGATTAGGAGTTATCTAATACTATTAGACATAGGAAATTGGTGTTGCTATATATATTGATGTCGAGTTATGGCATAATGGGCAGTGCCTTTGGTGTTTAGTTTTGAGCTATTTTCTAAACATAATAAAATAGTTATTCTTAATACAAAGGCTAAATACGTTTTTAGATTCTGATATTTGGTATCAGAGCCTTAGGTTTGTGGTTTCGTTGAGGCAACCACGAAGATCCTAAAGATCTCCAAACATGGAAGTCGCTAAAGTCGGACGAAAGGAAACCGTTCTGTCTTCGATACAATGCCATATGCTTACGACCACGAATTACACCGTATGGGCGATGAGGATAAAGGTTATGCTGTGAATTCATAAGGTATGGGAGACAATCGAACCAGGATCAACGGACTGATAAGTGTATATTTTGCATGTTTTTAAGGTTTAGGTTCATATGTTTTTAGTTCCAATTTGTATAGTTTTGGGATATTTTCATGCATTTAGGGCCAACTTGAACCTCAATGCATTTTAGATGTCCTAGGTTGTCTTTGCATTCTTTTTGGCTTGTTTGAGCCATTTTCAGGTGTTCTTGGAGTCATAGGAGTTGGAGGAGTGAGGATAGCCATAAAAAAAGGTCATTGCGGAATACAGAGATGCAAGATCAGGTTGAGACGTCAGACGTTTGGCATTGGATGAATGACTTTCCACCGATGGATTGAGCTCATATTTTAACACAAGCTAGATAAATGGATTAGATTTCATTGGGCAGTTGTTTGAGGCCATTCCAACGGTGAGATCAAGAGTTATGCCAATTTTCGTGACGACGGTCCAGTCTGGCGAGCAAGAGGAGCGAGTGGAGAAACAAGCCAGATCGATCGATTCACAAAGTTGGATCGATCGATCCCAAACATCGAACATTTCCCAGACCGACCTACAATGCCAGATCGATTGATCTCATTATTTTTGGGATCGATCGATCCCCTACTTTGACCATTTTCTGGGCCGAAACCACCCGAAGTGCTCTAAATATCGACTCAGAAGAAGGGTTTCCATTGAGATTTAGCTTCTGCGATCTTCATAAAAGTCGTAGATAATTGCGTTAGCTTTCCAATGGAGGTGGTTTCGAGTCATTACGACCTGTGGTTCAAGAGTTATGCCCGATTTAGTGAAGACGTATCAAACCGAAAACTAGTCTCTTAAAAAAGTGTAAAAACGTCACTTTCTCTACTTCACCTAATTTTTGGTGACTTTGGACGCCCAAAGCTGTATAATTATTGGTCTTTGGACCAGATCTATGTATCTTTTATCACTTTTAACAAAAACTCTAGAGAGAAAACCTTGTTCTTGATTTGAAGATTTGTAATCCTAAGAAGATCTAGTGAAGTTTTCTTGAATCCTCTTCTACTTTTCTTCTTATTTTGCTTATGGCTTTCATTTGTACGATTTATATTTGTGATTTAGCTATGTGTGAGTAGTTCTTTTAGGATTCTTGGGTGAAGTAGATTAGGGTGATTCTAGGTTTGTTCTTGATATTTAGGAGTTAGATTACTTGAAATCCTTGTTCATTAAGTGTTCTTAATGCTAGATTGACCTTGATCTAGTTGATCTAGAACCTAGGGAGTTTCATCACCCGGAAGGTGTTTGATGAAAGTCTTGAACGAATTTAATGAGTGCTTTTCATATCTTAGCCAACGGAAGTTGTAGTCTAAGGTGAATTGTGGCTATTTAGACTTGTGTTCATTGCTTGTTAGTCATAGAATCGCGAACGGACGTTTATGACGGTTTATGACTAAGAAAGGGGTTAATACCATGGACGTGGATTAATCTTTAGTGTGCTCTAAGGTCTAAAGAGGTATTTAGTCGAATGTTTGAGCATCTTGAATAGATTAAAGGATCACCCGAGTCGTTAACTTTACCCGAGAATTCGTTTGTTTAAATCGATATTAAACGTTCTTTTAATTACTTTGCTTCTCGTTTATGTGAATTGAAATTGTGTCCTGTCATTTATTAAATTTCTGTATGTTTCACTTGTTCGATAAAAACCCAACCCCAACTATCGCTTAGATTAGATAGCGTCTTGTATTCTTAGTGCGCCGTTCTTATTTCCTTGTGGATTCGATCCCAAAGTGCTCCAATGACATGCAATTAGATTGAGGCATTGTGCACAATGGGTAATTGTGCGGACCGTAAAAAATCACTATCACGGACTCCAACAAGAATGATATCGCAACATGATTAATCTTTCAATTTATCCCGGAGACTCTGATCTTGCAAGTCGGTGAGCAAAACTCTTCTAAAAAAATATGGGAAGTGATCAAAACCCGTAACTTAGGCGCCGAACGTGTCAAAGAAGCACGACTTCAAACTCTAATGTCCGAATTTGAAAGAATTAGGATGAAAGACACGGATACAATCGATAACTTTGCGGGAAAGCTATCGGAACTCGCATCAAGATCAGCTGCACTCGGAGAAACGATATATTGACGAACCAAAGCTAGTTAAGAAGTAAGGGAGTTTAGGGGCAAAACTGGAACAACGTTCCTGGAACATCATTCCGGCGGAACAGGTCACCATAGACCACACTTTCCTCATCGATACTTTCAACCGGCACAGACAGGTCACACAGACCACTACCTCCCATATGTCGAGCAAGCTTCATCGGCGTACACTCTTCAGGCAAAGACTCACCCCGAAAGTGATCCGCCCAAGCACATAATCTGCCATAACAAGGACTCCCACCCAGTGGTGGAGCCAGAAAATCTAATCACCGGGGTCATAATTTTTTTTTTTATTGGGGTCAATTTACTATGATAAAACCATAAAAATAGAATATCATTGGAGTCAATATTTTTTTTTTTGACTAGGGTCAATTTATTTTGACTGAATATCATTGGCAAATTTTTTTTTGACTGAATATCATTGGGGTCAATATTTTTTTTTGACTGAATATCATTGGCAAATACGGTTATCGCTATCCTTAAACATGCATACTAGGTTCTTGCAAACATCACACAACCATAACATGACAATCATCATCAATCAATCATCACCTGCAATCATCAGACTGTAGATTTGTATAAGCGGAATAGAGAGAATAGAGAGAAACTTGTATATATTTCTCTCTGATTTGTACAATAAGATACAAATATATAGAAGTAGAAAGAAAAAACTAGCTGTTAGGAAACTAGTTGTTACGGTAATAAAGACAACAACCCGAGCTTTTTTATATNGAGAGAGAGAGAGAGAGAGAGAGAGAGAGAGAGAGAGAGAGAGAGAGAGAGAGAGAGAGAGAGAGAGAGAGAGAGAGAGAGAGAGAGAGAGAGAGAGAGAGAGAGAGAGAGAGAGAGAGAGAGAGAGAGAGAGAGAGAGAGAGAGAGAGAGAGAGAGAGAGAGAGAGAGAGAGAGAGAGAGAGAGAGAGAGAGAGAGAGAGAGAGAGAGAGAGAGAGAGAGAGAGAGAGAGAGAGAGAGAGAGAGAGAGAGAGAGAGAGAGAGAGAGAGAGAGAGAGAGAGAGAGAGAGAGAGAGAGAGAGAGAGAGAGAGAGAGAGAGAGAGAGAGAGAGAGAGAGAGAGAGAGAGAGAGAGAGAGAGAGAGAGAGAGAGAGAGAGAGAGAGAGAGAGAGAGAGAGAGAGAGAGAGAGAGAGAGAGAGAGAGAGAGAGAGAGAGAGAGAGAGAGAGAGAGAGAGAGAGAGAGAGAGAGAGAGAGAGAGAGAGAGAGAGAGAGAGAGAGAGAGAGAGAGAGAGAGAGAGAGAGAGAGAGAGAGAGAGAGAGAGAGAGAGAGAGAGAGAGAGAGAGAGAGAGAGAGAGAGAGAGAGAGAGAGAGAGAGAGAGAGAGAGAGAGAGAGAGAGGAAAGTCTTCCAGCAGGATTAAGATCATTAAGATATTTGACTGCATATTTGGAGGAAAAAAATCAATGGAGGAAAGTCTTCCAGCAGGATTCAGATTTCATTCGACAGATGATTATTTATCTCGGAAAGTCTTGGATGTCAGATTCACGGCTAAAGCTATCCTCGACATTGATCTCAACAAGTCCGAACCTTGGGATTTACCAGGTTAATACTGAAGATATATACATGTTAGTGTATTGATTTTCTCCTAATATATATATATATATATATCAATTGATGTTCTCATGTTTTTATGGTTTTTATCATTCTGAATTTTTGTTCGTATTTTGTTTGACACATGTGCAACAGTATCAATAATATTTCCGAGTTCTTATATTACTACTAGGTAAATACCCGTGCCGCATGCTCTATTTTTAATCGAATTTTGAATTTGTTTTAATTGATTTAATGATATGTTTTGCCAGTTTTTTCAATTAAATAAATAGAAAGATGAATATTTTTCGATGCATATTTGAAACATATTTTTGTTTTTTCGAATAAATTATATATTATCAGTATTAAATATTTATTTATCTGTTTTTGGGCATCAAATTTTAGATATGTAGAAAGAGTCACCATTTTTGAAGTATTTTATTTTTATTAAAAATCAGTCAATTATATAAGAAGCAATTTAAGTTTTGAAACCTATTTGCATAAGCGCTTGAGTGTTATAACTTATATGTGAGTTTTAGATTACCCTATTTAAAAGTAAATAAATTTGTCATTTCATATGCGATGCACATCTTGTCTCAGTTCATGCAAGCTCCATGTGTCTCTCAATGGGATACAACTATGCGAATAATAATTATCTTAAAGGCAAGACAGGACAAGGAATTTTTCTAAGTACTCATTCTGATCTCTTTCTTTTTCTGGGATATTGTGATTTCGATTGCATTGCTTGTCCAAATACCCGGTGTTCTCTTTCTAGCTATATATCTTCTTGGTTGTTCTCTGAGTTTTTGAAAGATAAAGAAGCAAAGCAATCGATAATTTCTAGGTCTTCGGCTGGGGCAGAATACATATCAATGATGGATGCTAATAGGGAACAGATGTGCTTTCGTGAATGAATGACTTTCTTTGGTGCTCAGCAAAAAAAAATCATGCTCCTTTTGATTGTGATAGTCAATCTGCACTCCATCTTGCTACTAATTGGGTTCTTCTTCAACGTACAAAACATATTGAAAACGATTCTCATTTTGTTCGTGATGATGTTTTAGTAGGTCTAATGTAGCTGATGCATATTTCTACTAAGGAGCAACCTCACCAAACCTCTTGATCATGTTCAATTTGAGTCGGTTTTGGTCAAGTTGGGTATTCGTAATCTTTATGCTCCAACTTGAGAGAAAGTATTGAAGATATTTGTATATATTACATATTTGTGAATTATTTTATTGTAATATACTAATTCTAATAGGTTACGGTGGTGATTGGTTCACCCGCTACCACCCACAAAACGTTATGTTTGCGGATGGTAGCGGTTGATGGCGTTTCGGAACAATCACAAAAAACGCTTTGTATCACTCTGTACTGCTTGGAATCGCTCATTTTCAAAAGCTCCATCCCGCAAGCTTTTGCGTTTGCGGTTGTGGGCGGTTGCGGGTGAGTTAAAAAAAAACTCATGTTGAAATAAAGGAAAAAAATATATAATTAATTAGTCACATTCATTAACCCTAATCATTCTAAATAATACCTAGTTTTAAATAGTCTTATATATATATATCTATATCACGTTCATTAACTCTAATCAATCTTCTCTAGATTTGTCACATTACTTAATGCAATTTTAGGTGATGAACCAGATGTATGAAACAATAAATATTTCATTATGAAATTTATTTGATTTTCAATAATTATTTGGTGATTTATGATGTTTTTTCATTATATATCATGTTGAACATTTTTTCTTTTAAAATAACAATAATATAGTTTTTGTGATTTTATATCGTTTTAATAATTATATGTTTATTTATTTTGGTAATTTTTGGCTAACCGCTGTCGCACCCGTTGGTTAACCAATCACAAATCTCCCGCAAACGCACCATTTCCAACTACTATACCAGTCGTAGAAATCGTTCAATAACGCTTGAAACCACACAACCGCCCGCTTTTGCAAACTCTCGCACCCGCACCTGCACTCGCTGCGTGTAAACCAGTCAGACCTTAAGTTAAATATCTTATATATATATGCCCTTTAGGCTGATAAATTTAATTGTCTTCTTCCGCTAAAACTCTAACAATTAGAAATGAAAATCAAATTTTATTATGCCACTTGTTTCTGTTAAATAAATAGAAAGATGAATATTTTGAATTGTAAAAGAAAGTTTATATGAATCAAACTGAATATAGTATTATTTCCATGTTTTTCAAGTAAATAGTATATGTAACACGTAGGTTAAAGATTTCTTATGTTGCTTTTCTTTTGTTGTTTCTAGGATTACGATCCTTACGGATTTTCTTCTCCTTTTTTTGTTTTTGTTAGTTTGTTCAATTCAAATGTATTTACAATATTTTAATTTGCAATACACCTAAATGTAACAATACATGTGTCAAAATATAATTTTAATCGTAAGAAAATTCAATTATAGTTGTGAAAGGATGTTACAGTACAAGAGATAACACAGAAACTAATCCTTGATATGGAGCGGACAATTCCTTTCAAGGGGAATGAGCCGAAAGAAAATTCTCAAGATCCTTTAGATGATGAAAGCAAAATGGTGACCGGTGAACACTACAAGAAAACATGGTGTTTTCCGACGGATTTCCGACAGAATTCGGACGAAATTAACATCTGTTGGAATTCCGTCGGAAAATAGTACCCGTCGGAAATCCGTCGGAAATTTCCCACGGATTAGTGTAATTTCGCAAATCCGTGGAAAATTTCCGATGGATGTTATCACCCTTTCGATAAACCAAAAAAATATTTGTTAAGTAACATCCGTCGGAAATTTCCCACGGATTAGTGTAATTTCGCAAATCCGTGGGAAATTTCCGACGGATTTTCCGATGGATGTTATCACCCTTTCGAAAAACCAAAAAAATATTCGTTAAGTAACATCCGTCGGATATTTCCCACAGATTTCCCACGGATTAGTGTAATTTCGCAAATCCGTGGGAAATTTCCGACGGATGTTATTACCCTTTCGAAAAACCAAAAAAAAAATTGTTAAGTAACATCCGTCGGAAATCCGTGGGAAAATTTCCGACGGATTTCCGACGGATGACCAAAAATGTGGTTTAGGGTATAGGGTTTAAGTTTTTTTTGTAGAAATTGTAGAGAAACAATTTTATGATGTATATACAATAGTTTCAACTTGTCAAATTTCAAAATAAATGTGTGTTATAGATTTTATAAAATTTGATGGAAGTGTTAGTATATGTTAGAGTATAAGGTATAGTAGATGTTATGTGAAATGTTTAAGTTTTATGTTGTAAAATTAATAAACTCATAGAAAGTCTTTAACATTGAAGAACTAACAATTTTTTTTGAATGAAACAAGAAGATTAGGGATAGTTATACCATATCACGTAACCTTAAACCTTAAAATATACCCTAAATCCGTCGGAAATTTCCGACGGATTTCCGACGGATCTGGGTCCTTCGATACGTGTCGGTTGACGGCCCAATAGAAACACATGCATGGTATATTCTCATATCCGTCGGAAATCCGTCGGAAATTTCCCACGGATTTTAGTTTTTTCGAGACCGCGGGAAAATTGACCGCCTAAATGAAATTTTTGGGAATCCGACGGATCCATCCATCGGAAATTGATATATATCCTAAATCCGAGACGGTTCTTCTCATTTCTCTCTTATCTCTCTCTCTCTCTCTACCGATCGATTCTCTTAACTCTCTCTCCATCTTCTTTGATTTCTTCTCAACTCCCTCTCATCTATCTCTAATAAACACAAATCTAAACCCAAATCTTCATTTCTAATGGATCCAAACATGTAAGTCTCTCAAATTCATTTTGTATATTAAATTTCATTGTTATGTATTGTTGTTTATTGAGTATAGGATGATATTTAGTGTAAATTTAGGTTTTAGGTGGTTAGAAAATAGGATTGGAATGAGACTGGTTGTTGTTAGGTTTGTTAAATGTGTTTTTGTGAGATGAAAAACGGTTTAACAATTTTTTCGATTTTTAAAAAACGTTTTTGTAATTTTTCGAACTCCTAAAAACGTTTAACAAAATATTTGAAATTTAGAAACGTTATTTTTGGAATTATCTACCAATTCAAAACATTTTTTCTAATTTTTTTTAAGCTTAGAAACGTTAGTTTTGGAATTATCTACCAATTCAAAATGTTTTTCTAATTTTTTTTAAGCTTAGAAACGTTTTTTTTTTAAATTATCTAGCTATTAAAAACATTTTAATAATTTTAAAAATTATGAAAGTTTTAGAATTTAAAAACGTTTTTTGAAAATTTTAGAATTTTAATGAAAGTTTTAAATATTTTAGAACATTTGAAAATTTTGAAAATTTAGAATTTTTTATGAAATTTTTGTTTTTTTTGAAATTTTAGAAATTTTTATGAATTTTTGGAATTTTACAATTCAATATACTAACGTTATTTTTTGTTTCTCTTAGGAATAACAAGAACTCTCTCCGTTTGGGCTCCAATGGACGCAATCGTTCTCGGGGTACGCCTCGTAACGATATGCTTCGTAGTACAATGACGAAATCGAGAAGCTCAACCAAACGGTGAAAGACCATGACGCGAAGGTCGAGGAGTTGGAGTACGCACACAACTCAACCCGAGAAGAGCTCACGGATATGAAGAAGATCATGAAGAACGCATTCCCATCTCTTTCCGAACTAAATTTTCTATGTTTTTTTGTTTTATCACATTTTATGTTTTATGAATTTTTTTTGTTTAATGAATTTATTAATTAAGAAATTTTTATATTTATAATTGATTTTCATTAATTAATTAGATTATTATTTAATATATTAAAAATTTTTGAATTAATAAAATTTTAAAAAACGAAATTATTTACTTCCGTCGAAAATACGTCGGAAATCCGTCGGTAATTTCTGACGGAAATCAATTTCCGACGAGCTGGAACCGACGACTAAAATCTGTCGGAAATCCGTCGGAAAAGGCTTTATCCGACGGATTTCCGACGGGAACTGCCGTCGGAAAACGCATGTTTTCTTGTAGTGGAAGATTCATACACAAATAATGAACCAGAGGGAGAGTGGACCAAAGTCAAATCTAGCTCACCTAAGCGAAAAGATGAGACGAAACAGAATGAAAGTATCACCGTCTCGCAAAACGGTTTCGATGTGTTGGGTAATATCCGCGAGGAGGGAGAAGTAGAGGATACTAGTGTGGAAGTTACAGAGATCATTCACGAGGAGAATGAGGAACCTTCTGATAATGATAAGCATGAGGAGAAGGAAGTAAAATCAGAAACTGGTAAAGAAAAGAAAGAGGAAAATTGAGACATTCCAAAGGGACATGATCGACCATGAAGTAGTCGCAGTCGATCGAGGGGTCCAGATAAACCATGTGTAAACCGTAAGGAGGCTGGAATTCAAAGCTCAACAAAGCTTCCTCACGGAAGTTATGACGTCATTTTTCTCTTGGAACACGCGAGGGTTCAATAAGCCTCGCAAACATGACGTAGCGCGTCGTTGGATTCAAGATAAAAAACCATCTTTTGGGTGTTTTGTGGAAACAAGGGTGCAAGAAGAAAACTCGAAGAAAATAATAGATTACGTTATGCCTAGCTGGTCCATGAATACAAATTACGACTACCATAGGTTGGGTCGTATATGGATTGTTTGGTCAAGCGAGGTGGAGATCACACCAATCTTTAAGAGCTCGCAACACATTACCTGTACGGTAAACGTGATCCATTCAAGAACTAGATTTCTGTGTACATTTGTATACGCTTCAAATTTCAGAGAAGAGAGACGAGCTCTATGGTCTGATTTATGCAACACACGAACATCACTACAGCAAGTTCAAATGCCTTGGATCATACTTGGGGATTTTAATGAAATCCTATCTACAAGTGAGCATGCAAGACACCTGGATTACAAAACTCACACGGTTGGAATGACTGATTTCCAGAATGTTGTTTCGTGGTGCGAAGTATCTGACATTGCTTCCTCGGGATCAATCTACACTTGGATAAATAACCAAGACGCCAATCCAATTGGTAAGAAACTAGACCGAGTTCTAATAAACTCGGATTGGTTAAATCAATTCTCGCAATCACATGCTTCCTTTGAAGCTGGTGGAATATCGGATCATTCGAGATGTGTTGTTCATCTTGACGGCACAATGGCTACTCATCGCAAGCCGTTCCGATTCTTCAACTTTATGTCCTCTCATTCGCTCTTCCAAGCAACAGTTCTCGAGAGCTAGACAACTACATTGAATCTATACCATTCGAGAATGGCATTGAATCTATTCCAACAGAAGCTTAAAAAGCTGAAATATCCTCTACGAGAGCTAAACATAACGAAATACGGAAATCTTCCCAAGCGCACAGCTGAAGCTTATACTCTATTTTGCACAGCACAAAACAGAGCCTTCGATGATCCCTCAACAGAAAATATGGCAGCGCTTAGTGAAGCATCAGATCGTTGGAGTATGCTTGCTGGTTTAAAGGAAAAAAAATTTCAACAGAAATCAAGAGTGTAATGGCTGAGATGTGGAGATCATAATACAAAATACTATCATCTGGTAGCACAAGCAAGAGCGTCCTATAACGCAATCAGGAAGTTGATCACAGAAACAGGTGAAGTAATAACAAATATGGATCAAATAAAGTCTGAGGCAACACATTATTTCCGAAACCTCCTACAGCAAGAAGGGACAACAAACAATGAGGTCGATTATATAGATTTTCTTTCTAATCTTTTTGAATATCGATGTTCTTTGGAAGTTGGAGCTAAACTTGTTGCCCAGGTCTCGAGTAAAGAAATAAAAAAAGCTTTGTTCTCCATGCCTAGTAACAAAGCATCTGGTCCTGATGGATACACAAAAGAGTTCTATGTTGCTGCATGGGAAATTATTGGACAAGACTTCATTGTGGCGGTTCAATCTTTTTTCATCTTTGGATTCATGCCGAAATCTACTAATGCCACACTGCTTGCTCTGATCCCCAAGAGATTGGATGGTACATGTTTGACAATGAAGGACTACCGACCAATATCTTGCTGCAACATGGTTTACAAGGTAATCTCAAAAATCCTTGCTAACCGCCTGAAGGTAACATTACCGGATTTCATTGAGCCAAACCAAAGTGCGTTTGTTAAGGGTCGTCTACTATTGGAGAATGTTTTGCTAGCTTCGGAACTAGTAAAGACTACCATAAGGATTCGATATCACAAAGAAGTGCTATAAAGTTCGATATTTCGAAGGCTTTTGATACCGTCCAATGGTCCTTCTTTATGGCTGTGTTCAGGGCAATGAACTTCCCGAAGATTTTCATTCATTGGGTATACCTTTGCTTATCAACGGCTTCTTTCTCTGTTGTTGTGAATGGGGAGCTAGAGGGATTCTTTGGAAGCAATAAAGGTATCAGACATGGATGTTCTCTATCACCATATCTATTTGTCATGGTGCAAAATGTTCTCTCTCGGATGCTAAATCAAGCATCGGATAATGGCAAAA
Source organism: Eutrema heterophyllum (assembly GCA_002933915.1). NCBI lineage: Eukaryota > Viridiplantae > Streptophyta > Magnoliopsida > Brassicales > Brassicaceae > Eutrema > Eutrema heterophyllum. The sequence continues at coordinate 433,345 of PKMM01038587.1, read as the reverse complement.
TTGGAAGGCACCCTCGTTGTAATCAGGTTCGTGTTACTCATTTGAGCTTCGCTGATGACATTCTTGTCTTCACAGATGGCTCATCCTCGGCGCTGCTAGAGACTTTCAAACTGTTTGATGAATTCACGAAATTATCAGGTCTAAGTATTAATGCAAGCAAATCAGCTTTGTTTGTCGGGGGTCATGTAAACCAAGACATAATAGCAACCGCTGCTGAGTTGGGTATCCCCATTGAATCGCTCCCAATACGATACTTGGGGCTACCATTGACAACGAAGACAATGACAAAGAATGATTACGCTCCTCTAATAGACAAGGTGAAATCGCGGCTGCTTTCTTGGACTAGCAAGCAATTATCTTATGGGTGTAGAGAATGGAATATTTGCGGAATCAATTGATCAAGAGCTGGTCAACCCTGTAAAAGTCAACGATGCTTTTTCCGCTTCCTCCACTACAATTTTTCCAGTCGGCGGCAATGTGTATCCACATGGGTATGCAATTGCATTGCATTTAAAACTCTAAAATTCTGAATGTGTTTTTTTTTGTTCCTTAAAGCACAAGAAAATTACAAAGCTTTGTCTTTTGTCATTTTGTTGTTGCAGGCTCTATTTCACACGGATTCTTGTTGGAAACCCTGAAGATGGACACTACTTTCGACGGGGCAGCTCAAGGACATGTTCTTCCACAACGTGGAATACGTCAAGGAGACCCTCTTTCCCCATTCATCTTCATCCTCTGCGGGGAAATCCTCTCGGGTCTGTGGAAAAAAGCTCAAATCAGCGGCTTACTTCTCGGGGTTCGTGTCTCTCAAGGTAGCCCGGCTATAAATTATCTCTTGTTCGCCGAAGATACCATGTTCTTTTGTAAAGTAAAACCACAATGCTGCAAAGCCTTATTGGATATTCTGAAACTGTACGAAGCAGCATCTGGCCAAGTAATTAACAGTGGAAAATCCTCAGTAACATTCTCAAGGAAAACTCCCCAAGAAACTAAGGATCGAATAATGATTATGTTGGGAATCTCGAAAGAAGGAGGTCAAGGAAAGTATTTGGGTCTTCCTGAGCATTTTGGCAGAAGGAAAAAAGATCTCTTTACTCAAATTGTTGACAGAATCAGACAGAAATCGTGCAACTGGTCCACAAGATCAAATCAGTCCTCTCTGCTATACCCACATACTCGATGACCTGTTTCAAGCTTCCCTCGAGCCTTTGTAAGAGAGTTCAATCTGCTTTAACCAGATTCTGGTGGGACTCAAATACGGGGAAAAAGAAAATGTGCCTCACTTCCTGGAAAACACTCGCCAAATCAAAGAAGAATGGAGGGCTTGGCTTCCGTGAAATCCAGAGTTTTAATGACTCTCTGTTAGCGAAACAGAGCTGGAGGATTCTTTCAAATCCCTCCTGCCTCTTAGCTAAGATTTTGATTGGGAAATACTGCAAGGATAAAAGCTTTCTAGAGACACAAATCTCCACATCTGCATCACATGGCTGGCGCAGCATCCTTATAGGTCGAGACCTGCTCAAGTTACAACTCGGAAAAGCAATCGGGAATGGTAAAGATACCTCTATATGGCATGATCCATGGATTTCAATGGCCCACCCACTGCGACCTATGGGACCTGCAAATGAGAATACCATAGACTTAACGGTCTCGTCACTGCTGACAGAAGACAACTCGTGGGACAAAGGAAAAATCATCGAAATCTTACCAGAGTATGCTCATCATATCCTCTGCCTCAGACCAAGCCAAAAAGGTACCGCCGACTCATATGTATGGATTCCGAACAGATCAGGGATCTAAACTTCGAAGTCGGGTTACCATGTAGCCATGACAGCAAAATCACCCACGGAGGAGTCCCCTTCACCGGATATAAACTGGAACACATCGATTTGGGCGGGGAAATTCTCCCAAAAGATGAAAGTTTTTCTGTGGAAGGTGGCCCAGAATGCCCTTCCCGTGGGCGAGAACCTTCTAAACCGAGGCCTGCTAGAGAAACTCCCCTTGTATTCATTGTGGCGACTTGGAAACAACGAAACACCTTCTCTTCCACTGCAGTTTTTCACAACAAGTATGGAGGCTGGCCCCTTTTAAACATCAATTTGAATCGCTACTCATCCTTGATTTTGCGACAGGTCTAGAGATCTCAAAGCAGATGGTTTGCCTCCCACCAACGGGAATATGTTCGGGTCCTCTTTTTCCCTGGCTCTGTTGGGCAATTTGGTCTTCTCGGAACCACCTGCTGTTTGAAAACAGAGTTTTCTCGCCGACGGATACGTTTCTCAAAGCTCTAACTGGTGCACGTGAATGGCAGCATGCGCAGTCACCTGTTAAAAACCAGCCACCAAATGCTAGCGGACGCATCCCTTCCCCAATCAGTCTAGCGGTAATCTGTATTCACACCGATGCGGCCTAGAACGAGTCAACAAAATCTGCTGGGTTTGGTTGGATTCTCTACAGCTCACCAAATTGTGAAATCGGCAGAGGTAGCGCAGCTGAAGCCTTTGTCTCTTCTCCCCTCATGGCAGAAACTCTAGCAATTAGAGAAGCCCTTCTCCACGCACTCAACTTGGGCTTCTCCAAGATCTGCGTGAAATCTGATGCTCAGGATCTCATCCGAGCAATCAACTTTCGGGAACAAATTAAAGAGCTTTACGGACTCTTTTTTGATATTTCCACCCTTGTATCTTTGTTCCTCTCTATCTCCTTTGTATTCATTCTGCGCTTGTCCAACTTAGAGGCGGATGCTCTAGCTAAATTTACCCTACAAGATTTCTCTGCATCTCCTGCTTCTCTGCAATCGTATTCTTCAATATTAATGAATATGTTGTTCAAAATAAAAAAGGACACTACTTTCATCTTGATATCGATACTGGAAGTGACTTGACTTGGATCCAATGTGATGCGCCTTTACCTGAAACTCAGATTATGTTTTTTGATTATTTGAAACTCAGATTTTGTTATTTTTCTATAATATGATAATCATAAATATGCTTTATCATTTCGCTAATAAAATATTTACTTAAACGAAAAGGAAAATATTCGAGAATCATAGATACAATTTTGATTAATGAAATAAGATAAATCAATTTAGGAAAAGAAAGGATTTATTTAAACGAAAAGAAAAATATCCGATAATCATAGATACAATAAATTATATTGTCGACCACAAACATGGGCTTGGGCTGTGCTACTCTCCACGTCCGTCTCTGGTCCACTCCCATTTTTTTCTAATCACATATTATTTCATTTTCTAATCACAAATTTGATTAGAGGTTAACTAATTTTAAATTTAAAACAAAAAAACAAATACACGAATAAACAGATAGGGGATTCAAACCTCCCACATGTGAGAAGAAATTTTAGATCTCGAACCAACACAACTACTGTATATTTTTTTGTAAAACAATCGACCGCTACGTATATATTATATTGTTGACCAACAACACTGGTTTGGGCTGCTTCCTTTCAGGCCAGACTCTGATCCATATCTCGTTTTTTTTTTAATTATGGAATATTGCCTTATTTAATTATGGAATAACCAATCAGATTATATTATTTTCACGAACCAATCAGATTATATCGTTTTCATTAATCAAAACACAAGCAAAAAGTGACCTTTGAACCACATGCCAGCTTGCTTCTCCTTTAATATATATGATATACAACATAATAAACTCACAGAAATTAACAAATAACAAAAAAAAAACAAGATCGTTCGTTTGGAAATATAAAAGTAGGAACGATTCATATATAAATTGAAATTCAGTTAACGGAAAAAAGTGGGTGATAACATAAAGAAAAGAAACCTAATAAACCCTAAAACAAAAACAAAAAAAACTATTACGTAATGAACATGTGAGGATGCAAAAGTATTTATAGGGTTTAAGTATTTTCTATTTTTTGTTATGATAATTTCATAGACATAGAATATTCTTTTTTGATTATTTGAAACTCAGATTTTGTTATTTTTCTATAATATGATAATCATAGATACGACTTTATCATTTCACTAATAAAATATTTATTAAACGAAAAGGAAAATATTCGATAATCATAGATACAATTTTGATTAATTAAATAAGATAAATCAATTTAGGAAAAGAAAATATTTACTTAAACGAAAAAGAAAATATCCGATAATCATAGATACAATAAATTATATTGTCGACCACAAACATGGGCTTCGGCTGTGCTACTCTCCACGTCCGTCTCTGGTCCACTCCCATTTTTTTCTAATCACATATTATTTCATTTTCTAATCACAAATTTGATTAGAGGTTAACTAATTTTAAATTTAAAACAAAAAAACAAATACACGAATAAACAGATAGGGGATTCAAACCTGCCACATGTGAGAAGAAATTTTAGATCTCGAACCAACACAGCTACTGTATATTTTTTTGTAAAACAATCGACCGCTACGTATATATTATATTGTTGACCAACAACACTGGTTTGGGCCGCTTCCTTTCAGGTCCGATTCTGATCCATATCTCATTTTTTTTTTAATTACGGAATATTGTCTTATTTAATTATGGACTAACCAATCAAATTATATTATTTTCACGAACCAATCAAATTATATCGTTTTCATTAATCAAAACAACAGCAAAAAGTGAGCTTTGAACCACATGCCAACTTGCTTCTCCTTTAATATATATGATATACAACATATTAAACTCTAAGAAATGAACAAATAAAAAATATAAAAAAAACAAGATCGTTCGTTTGGAAATATAAATGTAGGAACGATTCATATATAAATTGAAATTCAGTTAACGGAAAAAAGTGGGTGATAACATAAAGAAAAGAAACCTAATAAACCCTAAAACAAAAACAAAAAAAAACTATTACGTAATGAACATGTGAGGATGCAAAAGTATTTATAGGGTTTAAGTGTTTTCTATTTTTTGTTATGATAATTTTAGACATAGAATATTCTTTTTTGATTATTTGAAACTCAGATTTTGTTATTTTTCTATAATATGATAATCATAGATACGACTTTATCATATCGCTAATAAAATATTTACTTAAACGAAAAGGAAAATATTCGATAATCATAGATACAATTTTGATTAATTAAATAAGATAAATCAATTTAGGAAAATAAAATATTTACTTAAACGAAAAGGAAAATATCCGATAATCATAGATACAATAAATTATATTGTCGACCACAAACATGGGCTTCGGCTGTGCTACTCTCCACGTGCGTCTCTGGTCCACTCCCATTTTTTTCTAATCACATATTATTTCATTTTCTAATCACAAATTTGATTAGAGGTTAACTAATTTTAAATTTAAAACAAAAAAACAAATACACGAATAAACAGATAGGGGATTCAAACCTCCCACATGTGAGAAGAAATTTTAGATCTCGAACCAACACAGATACTGTATATTTTTTTGTAAAACAATCGACCGCTACGTATATATTATATTGTTGACCAACAACACTGGTTTGGGCCGCTTCCTTTCAGGTCCGATTCTGATCCATATCTCATTTTTTTTTTAATTACGGAATATTGTCTTATTTAATTATGGACTAACCAATCAAATTATATTATTTTCACGAACCAATCAAATTATATCGTTTTCATTAATCAAAACAACAGCAAAAAGTGAGCTTTGAACCACATGCCAACTTGCTTCTCCTTTAATATATATGATATACAACATATTAAACTCTAAGAAATGAACAAATAAAAAATATAAAAAAAACAAGATCGTTCGTTTGGAAATATAAATGTAGGAACGATTCATATATAAATTGAAATTCAGTTAACGGAAAAAAGTGGGTGATAACATAAAGAAAAGAAACCTAATAAACCCTAAAACAAAAACAAAAAAAAACTATTACGTAATGAACATGTGAGGATGCAAAAGTATTTATAGGGTTTAAGTGTTTTCTATTTTTTGTTATGATAATTTTAGACATAGAATATTCTTTTTTGATTATTTGAAACTCAGATTTTGTTATTTTTCTATAATATGATAATCATAGATACGACTTTATCATATCGCTAATAAAATATTTACTTAAACGAAAAGGAAAATATTCGATAATCATAGATACAATTTTGATTAATTAAATAAGATAAATCAATTTAGGAAAATAAAATATTTACTTAAACGAAAAGGAAAATATCCGATAATCATAGATACAATAAATTATATTGTCGACCACAAACATGGGCTTCGGCTGTGCTACTCTCCACGTGCGTCTCTGGTCCACTCCCATTTTTTTCTAATCACATATTATTTCATTTTCTAATCACAAATTTGATTAGAGGTTAACTAATTTTAAATTTAAAACAAAAAAACAAATACACGAATAAACAGATAGGGGATTCAAACCTCCCACATGTGAGAAGAAATTTTAGATCTCGAACCAACACAGATACTGTATATTTTTTTGTAAAACAATCGACCGCTACGTATATATTATATTGTTGACCAACAACACTGGTTTGGGCCGCTTCCTTTCAGGTCCGATTCTGATCCATATCTCATTTTTTTTTTAATTACGGAATATTGTCTTATTTAATTATGGACTAACCAATCAAATTATATTATTTTCACGAACCAATCAAATTATATCGTTTTCATTAATCAAAACAACAGCAAAAAGTGAGCTTTGAACCACATGCCAACTTGCTTCTCCTTTAATATATATGATATACAACATATTAAACTCTAAGAAATGAACAAATAAAAAATATAAAAAAAACAAGATCGTTCGTTTGGAAATATAAATGTAGGAACGATTCATATATAAATTGAAATTCAGTTAACGGAAAAAAGTGGGTGATAACATAAAGAAAAGAAACCTAATAAACCCTAAAACAAAAACAAAAAAAAACTATTACGTAATGAACATGTGAGGATGCAAAAGTATTTATAGGGTTTAAGTGTTTTCTATTTTTTGTTATGATAATTTTAGACATAGAATATTCTTTTTTGATTATTTGAAACTCAGATTTTGTTATTTTTCTATAATATGATAATCATAGATACGACTTTATCATATCGCTAATAAAATATTTACTTAAACGAAAAGGAAAATATTCGATAATCATAGATACAATTTTGATTAATTAAATAAGATAAATCAATTTAGGAAAATAAAATATTTACTTAAACGAAAAGGAAAATATCCGATAATCATAGATACAATAAATTATATTGTNATATATATATATATTTAAATCTCATACATATATGTATTCGTTTCAAGAAAAATAATAAAATATGTTTTTACTAATTAAGTAATAAATTATAAATATTTTAATTTAATAAATTATTAAACTATTAAATATACTTTAGTTGATTAAAAAAATTAAAATATTATAAAGTTAAAATACCATAAAATTAAAATATTTTAGCTTGATTGAAAAATTGAAATATTTTAAATAGATTAAAGAGTTAAAATATTACTAATATCCACTAAAATTATATTTAATCTTAGAGAGTTAATTAAAAATTAAAACTTAATCGAACACATACGTTTAGTCAATATATCTTTTGTATATATTTAACAATTAATGTATTAATTTCAGCATACGGACTTGCAATTAAAAAATTTTAATCACATTTTATAATTGTATTCATATATAAAAAATCAAAAACTTGAATAAAAAAATTTCAACCATTACACATTTCAGTTTTTACATCGTATTGTGCAACTAAAACTATATTGATCTTATTAATAATAATGTCGCTCTGTGTATGACGCGGTAAAATCACAACTACTATTTTATAGAGAAAATGCATCAAAGTAACCTCGTCAATAAAGAATATTACTAAACTAACTTCTAGGGAGGGAGGGCTTACTAGACTAACCTCACAAAGTTGGTCAATGTCTATTTTATCCATATGTTGTATTTTATTACGAGTTTGCCATTTTCTTTTTATTTTCGATTTATTTTTTAAGAAAAAAAAAACTGAAACTAACCTAAATAAAACACAAAAACCTAGATCTCATTAAAAAAAAAAAATTCAATATCTCTTTCTCTCTCGAGACCGACGAGCTTCTTCCTCCTCTTTTTTTTTTTTTTTTTTTTTTGAAAAATATCTTCTTTCTTACCCAGATCTTCATCTTCTTCCTCCTCCTTCTTACCCAGATCCTTCGTCAATCTCCGCAGTATTTGAGCTCCAATATTTCCTCTTCCCAGCTTCCTCTCTCTCTCTCTCGTTCGCTCCGCGACGAACCCTAAATCGCGCCACCTTCATCTTCTGAACTTGTAACCACGGTCAAACAGCCGCCGGAGAACATCCGCCTTCATCAACGGCAACCGCGGATGGTACCGTTACAAACGTGGCGCCGCCACCGAACACGTGCTTGTCGAAGTTCCTAACATTGTTTTCATTAGATTAATCGTTTTTTGGGTTGAAATGCTGCTTCATGAGGTACGCCCACCACTTGTTCGATAAAATGCCGCTAATGATGGTAGATTTATTGGCAGATTTTCATTTGCGGTAGATGTGTTTAATACATTGCGGTAGATTTGTTTAATACGTTGCGGTAGATTTGTTTAATAAAGAGGTTGCGGTAGATTTGTTTAATAAAGACGTTGCGGTAGATTTGTTATATAAAGACATTGTGGTAGATCTGTTTAATAAATACATTGCGGTAGATCTGTTTAATAAAGACATTGTGGTAGACTTGTTTAAAATCATGATGGTAGACTTGTTTAAAATCTTGATGGTAGACTTGTTTAAAATTTTGATGGTATACTTGTTTGTAGCTTCGTTGATTTGAGTTGCAGAGATACAGATCGGGGTTCGTCAAGTTGTAGATCCACCAGCTCTGCTCTGTCGCCTCCTTCAGGCAAAAACGCGTTTGATTCCCGACACACGATATGGTAGACTTGTTTTCAACGATTTGGTAGATTTGTTTAATACGTTTGTGGTAAACTTGTTTAATAAAATTTGGTAGACTTGTTTAATACGTTTTGGTAGACTTGTTTAAATTTTTGATGGTAGACTTGTTTAAATTCTTGATGGTAGACTTGTTTAAATTCTTGATGGTAGACTTGTTTAATACCTTGTGGTAGACTTGTTTGATACGTTGTAGACTTATTATCTGGATTTTTTTTTCTTTTTCTCCATTATGCGACGGGCGACGAACGACGGGTCTGAAGAGTCATTAGGCGATGCGATGGAAGGGAAGTCGAGATTTGTTTATCAAAAAATTTGTGTGTAGATTTGTTTACTACTTGAATAATGGCAAATTTGTATACTTGGTGGCCGATTTAATTTTAGGGTTTTGTAGATTTATTTGAATTGTGGCCGATTTGCTTGTAAACGTGGTTGATTCCCGACAGATATGCTCTGTCGCCTCCTTCCGGCGAAAACGTGGTTGATTCCCGACATACGATATGGTAGACTAGTTTTCAACGATTTGGTAGATTTGTTTAATGTGTTTGTGGTAGACTTGTTTTCAACGATTTGGTAGATTTGTTTAATACGTTGTGGTAGACTTGTTTAATACGTTGTGGTAGACTTGTTTAATACGTTGTGGTAGACTTGTTTAAAATCTTGATGGTTGACTTGTTTAATACGTTGTGGTAGACATGTTTGATACGTTGTGGTAGACTTCTTTCATGCGCTGAAATTTCACCTCCGTGAGATCCCCACTTCATCTTTAAGAGGCGTGATCCCCACTTCTGTGTCTTATCGCGTACTTACCTTCATCATCAAATCACAAACGAAAAACAACTCTATCATGAGGAAAGTTTTAAAGAAGAAAAAGAATGTGTGACAAGGTTTCAACACGTATGTGGCTTGATAGGGTTTTGGTTTCGAGGGTATAGTTGTTGGATGTTTGACAAAATCTGAAGATGAATAAGTCAAGCGTGTTTTTAGGAGCTTAAATAAGTATTTTATGTAGAAGTTTGTTTCCGTTTTTTCATTCCTAAAGTTTCTCTTTAATCGTTGTAAGGCTTCTATAAAAGCTAGTGTACTCATCTTGGTTCAATAACACGAAATCATTCAGACTACACTTCATATATTGAGAGCAAACTTATAGTTCTGGTTCCTTTAATAGTCAGTATTTTCTGTTAAAGTTTGTAGGTGTGATTTATTAAACTGATTTGGCTTTACTTTAATTCCATATATCGTTGTGTAGTAGTATTCTTACTCTAATGAATTAATAAAATTCGAAATAAATATGCCAATGAATAAAAAAGGAATTTCAAATTATTTTGTCTACAATATGGTGGTTTATGTGTTTAAGTGCAATATGACTAATTTAAATATGGCATCTAAATAAGGTTTTTGATATAGATCTAAAACCGCAAAAAGAATGCATCAAAGTGATATGGTTTTTAATGCACTTGCTAGTTTTTATTGCAAACCGCAAAAACATGGGTAGACTGTAAATTATAGAAGATTTGATTAATTATGGTTACTCACCGCAATAGGAGATAGAGAGAGAACACAATCAATCATCCATTGACAACTATATATCCATTAACAATACTTTAAACTTGTGATTTAAGATGAAATGAAACGTTAACCCTATAAAAAAATATTATTTAACAAAATAAATCTACCATCATTAAAATAAATCTACCATCAAACACTAAAAAATTCTCATACTTAGCATATTTGGGTGCATGGTTTTTTCGTAGATATGAGATTTAGTGTAGGGCAAAAACGTCATTTCTCATTCTGGAAAAAAGTCAAATATCTACCACCAAACAATGTCTATAAATCTACCGTAAAAAAAAGTCTACCATTACACTACAAATAAGTCTACCAACTGAAGGTTATCTGAGTAAATACCACAAGATTTACTAAATCTACCACCATTAACAATAAATCTACCAAATAATTTTAAATCTACCGTCATTAATATTAAATCTACCACCATTACAAAACGAAGGCACCGAGATGTTAGACGTTTTTATATCTACCACCATTACAAACAAATCTACCAAAGTTTTTAAATCTACCGCCATTAAAATTAAATCTACCATTGTTACAAAACGAAGTCACCAAGATTTTACATGGTTTTAAATCTACCGCCATTGTAAATAAATCTACCAACCCAATAAAAATCTACCGTTGCCAATACAAATCTACCGTCAAATAAACAAATCTACCGTCACGATAAAATCATTCACACTGATTAACTCTACCACCAAAATAAATAAGTCTACCGTTTGTATGATTAATCTACCACCATTGTCAATAAATCTACCAAAAAGTCAAACATACACCGTTAGTCAACGGTTTGGTCGTAAAGTCTACCAACTCATAAACAAATCTACCATCAAAGACAATATATCTACCAAAAATAAATATATCTACCCAGTCGTTAAAATAAATCTACCAATATAAGTCTACCAAAATTTAACAAATCTACCATTTTTCAAACAAATCTACCATCTATCAAACAAATCTACTGACCAAAATTTGAGTTGACCAAGATTATATAAGTCTACCATCAAAGAACGGTAGACTTTCGTTTTTTTTTTGCAAATGAATAGTAATGGCAATTTTGTAATTACGTTTTTCTCAACAAAGGCCATAAAGGTACTTTCGGTAATATGAAAAAAATTAGATTAGTCTAATAATAAAAATAAATGTAGGTCAAACTAATAATAAACATAGAAATAAAAGTCCATATAGTAATCTTCCATATTTTATATCTCCAATCATATAGTAATCAAGATTTACCACTCTATCTATTATGATATAGTCATATAGATATTGGTATAGCTCATATTCATATTGTACACATACTGTATATATATTATACATTTTTGTTAAAGATATATATATATATATATATATATATATTAAGATCATATAACTTATAACTTGATGTTTTATTAAAATCATATATGAAAAAATTGTTACATAAATCATGAGAGCGGGTACAAACCTAGTTATTTACATTCTCCAAAACAGATACTGTGAAGCATATGTCAATGGGCAAGAAGATATTTACAATTCATGAAGCAACCAAAAGAGAAGAGGATACTAGGTTGTCATTATCCATACTGAATTGGCAGAAAACTAAGGTGTTCTATCTGAATTTCAAGAAATTAAGAAATGAAAGATCATAGGGATTAGTGTTCCAATTCTACTTTGGCATAGTTATTCTTTCAATTTACATGGTAACATTAATAGCAAAATACTTTACTTATCTAGATAAATATTAATAGCATAAGAGTGAACCATCCTTTGACCCTCTAAGTAATAATGTATAATAATGTAAGACACAGCAAGATGATATACGGCTAACAGAGATGGATTTCAAGTATGTGGACTACAACTGATAAATTGATGAAACATCCTCAAGGGGCAAATCCAAAAAAGACACGTCTCACATAGAAATTACTTGCAAAATCTATGAGCATAACAAACATTTAAAGACTGAAGAACATAGACAAAGTCAATTCCTAAAATCAAACTTCTTTTTCTCCAAAATCTTCTTTTAACGCACTAGTCATATATAAGTAGTTAACCAATCATATCTACCTCCCAGTTCTTTCACCGCAATGAACTGCCCCTCAGTCAATCGACCATCCCAGCCCTGCAGGAAATAAATCCACTATACAGTAAGGTTCAGCTAAAGCAAAACTGGCTCAGCAACAAATCAAGCAATATGGTTAAGGCGTTTGCTTGAGGATTGGAAGTTTATCGCTCAAGAGGGTGTTCCTATCTACTGTGACGATAAATCAGGCATAGCAATTGGAAAGAATCCAGTCCAACATAGAAGAACGAAGCATATTACCACTTCGTCAGAGAGTAGGAAAGAAACAAAGACATCCAGCTACAATATTGCAGAAGTGAAGAACAATTGGCTGATATATTCACTAAAGCATTGGGAGGACAGAACTTTGAAGGATTTCGAGACCAACTTGGTTTGAGCAACAAAAAGGCAAGAGGGAGTGTTGGTTAATGCCTGTTTTGTTCTCAAACAAATTGAAGAAATCAAAAACGTGGAGAAGAAAGAAGACAAGTCAAAGAAGTTGCTGGACTCCATCTTTTATCATGTACTTTTGGTGTGTTAAGTCTGCAACCTTGCTTGTAATCATAGCTATATTCTAGAGCTAATTATGCCTAATGGGGTAGGTATTTTGGGGCTCAATGTATGCAGTAGGGGTAGAGAAACAGAGATTATTTCTCTGATTTCTATAAATATGTATTATGAGATGTTGTGTAATGTGTGAAAAAATAAGTTCCTACTTCTCATCCTTTCTCATCTATTCCATCTCTCTCTTAGAAATTCTTAAAACGTTTCCTTAGTTTTTGTTTCAGAACAAGAGATAAAGAGAGAACAAGAGAAGACGAATCTGACCTGCGATTTCCAGCAACATCCAACATACATCTATCTCTTTCGCTTTCACTTTCCATTGCCCTTGCTAGGGACGGTCGAACCGAACGAGTTAAAAAATGGACAGAAGAAATCACAAATCAGTGGCATGACTTCTTTCTAGGGCTGTCAAAATGGGTGGAAGCCCATGGGCTGTCCACGTCCAAAGAACATTAAAACAGAAGAAAACTGTTAAAAATAATATTCATATTTTTTATCAGTAATAGAAGAGATCTCTTCTATTACTGATAAAAAGTAAGTTTAATATGAATATTCAAATACGATTGCAGTTGCACCAAGGGGTTGGATCCGATAAGGTTTAGTCTCTTTCCTAACTTCTTTCTCAATGTACGAAATTAGTGCAAAATTTTCACAAATCATGTTCCCACATAGTTCCCCTTCTAGTTTGGGTACATCAGTTACACAGTTAAATCGGTCTCCGCCTATGTGCAATCCGATTCCACACCTTTTGATGTAATTCAAACCCCCAAAGATGCTAAATGAGTGACATTTGTGCCGTCCCTTTTGACGTAAGCGATCTTTTGGAGACACAAAGAAAGTCAGTTCCGGTACACTGTACAATCTGTACTCGATATCCAACCCTTCAATCACTCTCGCCGAGCTCACAAGATCGACATCGACATGCGCCCAACAATTAGATAATAATGAACCTGCCTGTGTATAAGCAGGATTCTGAACGTTGTTTTTTCACTCTCAATTATTCCAAGTCCTAGTTTGCCTTGTCTTACCGAACTGAAATCATGGGAAATTGCATGCTATAGAGTGAAATTAACTAAATGACAAGATACAGAAAGCTAAAAGATTAGTCTTTTGTTCATTGGCTGCACTAAACACTTTTGACATAAATGATCAATTCTGGTTTTGAAATTCCTTTAATCTATTTGAAATTCTAAGCGAGTTGAACAAAAAGATAAGTGACTTATTGTGCTGAAACTGGCACCGGACTGGTCCTACTACCTCAACTCCCCACCTGGCACCGAGATTCTTTGGCAAAGGCCCGACCTGAAATCAGAAGGGGAAAGGATTAAGATAAACATTTACGAGAATTAATAAATAAAATAAAAACTTACCCTTATTGAAGAACTCCAACCGAAAAAAAACTCTACAAAAAAAAAGTCAAAGGAGCAGGTGAGAGCAAAAAAGAGCGAAAATAAGTGAGATTTTCTTTTTCTTCTTCTTTCGATCGGATCTCCATCTTGATCGATGGAGTCACCAGCGGGCCATCCGCCTGGACGAGCCGAAGTCGTTACCGTCAACCAAAAGTCAGTGAAGCCAGTCTCAACGGAACCGGAGCTGGATCTAGTTACGAATCCAAAATCATCAAAATCTCAGCAAGAAGTCGAGGAAGAGTTGCTGCTGGTGTTACCGGAGATGGAGAAATCGGTCTTTGATCCACTGGAAATCGGATGTAAGGTTCTCTTACCTCAAACAGGTGTTGCTACATCTCACGCGATGTCGAAGGAGAAAGACCAGTTGGAATCCTGGGTTACGACAGAGGTCAAGGAGGGCTCTGCTTCAGCTCGTGGACCTACGGTGTCTGAAATCCCAATTAAAGAAGATGACGCTCGGGTCTCAGCTGACTCGGTCGCGGACAGCTCAAAGCCTCTGGCTGAAGGTGTTCAACAACAAGTCAACATTAAAGACAGTTCAAACTTGTCTAAGCCTTCTTATGCAAACATAGTGAAGAATCGTCGAAGCTTGAGTAGCTTCGATTTCGAAACAGTCGAGACAGATGAGATGGGCAAAATCATTGTGCTCGACTTCGTTCTCGAGGACTCACCTCTCTGCGAAGATCTTATAGTTGGCCGCTTTCTATCAACAGCCCCCACGTGGCCAAAATCCATGTAATTGTCAACAAAATCTGGACTCTAAGAGATAACACGATCCGAGTTGACGTCTTTGTGGTTGATGACCATACGATTAAATTTCAAAATAAAGGAGTCATCGGTACGATCTAGAGTACTTCGAAGGGGCATGTGGAACATCGCAGGTGTTCCAATGGTTGTGTCAAAGTGGAGTCCAATTGTGATGAGCTCAGGTTTTAACCCTATATGTAACTACTGCAAATGCACAGCAATACGAAGTAGTAATGTAGGGATCGAATCCACAAGGACCAAGCGTTACGACTATGAGAATGCAGAATGAAATTAAAGCTAAGACAAATTACAGATTTTTGTTGGTTTTATGATTTCGAAACTAAAGACGACAACTAAAACGATGTAAATTCAGATAAAGGAAGCGTTAAGCCTCGGGTGACGTTGCGGGAAATCACGAATAACGGTTAATGCATCTTAAACAGGGGTTTGCATTAAGAAACGTCTAGAACTCAAACCTAATAATAGATTAACCTCCTCTCGGAGTATTCATCCCTATGCTTAAAACTATGAGTACTAACTCTCGTTGAATTCAAAGGTTCTAAGCATGCTTTTCTAGTTCGATTTGATAAGTTCACAAGAACGCCTTAACATCAACTCCCGTTGGATAAGGACGTTTTGCTCATCTAGGATAATTCCGGCATCTAGATAAACACTCCCGTGCGCTAGATAACCTAAGATCATGAACTAAGTGATCAGTTTAATTCAAGCAATAAGAACACCATAGACGAAGAATCCACCGAATAAATCTCTGTTTAATCTATCATAAACCGTTAAATCATGAAATCCCTTAACACCCTTGGCTTAACTAAGAAACTACTCACTCATAATTGCAGAACAAATAGAGAGAGATTATCCTAGATGAACACATGATTAACAAAAACAGAAATAGAAGAGAGATTAAGAAAACTTCTCCAATATGTAGAATCAAAGGTTTGATTTCCAAGCTTACAAATCACCAAGATCAAAGAGAGTAGTAGAAAGATAAGTTGATATCATACATCTGGGATCAGACCCCTTATTTTTGAGTTTTGGGCGTCAAAGAGAAAGAAAAGTTTGGTGAAATAGTAAGAAACACGTTTTTTACACTATTAACAGGGGCTGGATCGATCGATCCTATTTTTTTTGGAGATCGATCGGTCTGTATCAGTCATAGCTCGATCCAGGAGGTGGATCGATCGATCCCATCTTTTTCTGCTCGGTTTCGCCGTTTTTCCGTTCTAGGCCTCCGGACTCCGTCCTGAAATGTTTTTACACCTGAAATGAATCCTAGAAGACTAAAACAATCGAAAAATACTCGATTATGTACAAAAAACACGAATTGGAAAACGTCAAAAATGCAACACATTAACTCCCCCAGACTTAGTCTTTTGCTTGTCCTCAAGCAAACAAAAATCTAAGAATAAGGAAGAAGTTTTGAAAACACAAGAACTTACCTTATCTATAGAATATCGCAATGACCCCTCAACTTAGTAATCCACGTATTGCTTCACCAAATCCAGAACATACCATTATGTACTTCTCCGCAGTTATCGCAGCTTTCCCAGATTTGCCCCACAGTCTCACAGATTAGTCTGAAAGCTATCATCGCTGGGTCTCATCTAAGATAACAGTGCCAAGAGCCTTCTAGACTCTTTCCCTTTCGATATCGTAACGAGCCAACCTTTAATCCCTTCGTATTTTTCCTCCCCCCCATACTTATTCATTTTATTCATCTAATTTTTTTTTTTTTTTAGATTAACGGTTCATGAGACTCGAGTATTGATGGTTTTTGCCACCGAATCCCCGGTTCACTTCCCGATTCACTTTCCTTGGCGATCTTTCATGAGACACGAGTATTGATGGTTTTTACCACCGAATCCCCGGTTCACTTCCGTGCCATTCGTATTATTTATATATATATGAATTTATTTTTGGGACCGGGAGAGGAGAATTATACTTTACACAAGTTGTCTTTGTCAGATACGAATGAGAAGTCAAGCTCTGAAGACACTGATCACAATGATGAGGTAAAAGGAAGAGCTCAGAAATTAGCTCAGGCTATCTGGATTCTTCTAGAGACGTGGGTGTTTCCGATTGGCCGGTCAACATCTGGATTTTTCATTATTCTGATTTAGAAATAATTATGCAATAATGGTCACTTAGACGAAGAATTAGAACAAGAATTCCAAAAGAAGGTTCGTAAATACAATGAAAAACACACACTTTTTTTTTTTTTAGACTCGACTAACGACTCGGGAAATGTAAAAACAAAATCCAAAGAAAGAAAACATAGTTAGTAAGTACCCTCCCCCAGACTTAGTTCACACCGTCCCGGTGTGAGAATAAATTGGAGAGAAAGGTAAAAACGTACGTAAACAAAGAAAATCAAAAGTGGATAGGACAATGGGTAGAAGGAATACGCTGCTCAGCGAGGGAGGTCGTCCGGGCTAACGCTCCTGCTTGGGCCAGTCCGTCGCCTACGTCGTGCAATGCGCGCATCAGGATCGGATAACTCCCCAATATCAGCGCTCTCTGAGGTCCCGTGTCCAGCAACAACGGGATCATCGTCCTCGGCTCTATCAGCAGTCGCGGTTGGCTCCGCTCGGAAACAAGGAGGGGGTCGTGGGCATCTGAGCTTTGCTAATGCACCCCAAATTCTCTGCATCATGCTGTGGTTCTTCTTTTGTGTCTCCACCATCCATGCTCTGTATTCCCCCTCAGAAGCATCTGTAGATAGAGGTGGAAAATCATACTCACCAGAGTACTCCGGAAGGAGCATCTCGATTGGGTCTCGAGGCTGCGATGTCTGCCCATGCTCCTGCTGAGTGTAGAAGTCTGTCACGAGATCATCCTCTAGGGGATGTTGTGGGGCGCTGGAGGTCCCTCCTCTGTGTCTCTTGGTGGCAGCTGCATCCGTGCATAGACGCTCTGGCAGAGGCAAGAACTCGATGTTGCCCGGACCGTTCACTGCAGTGATCTCGGGTTGTGGAAGCGCGCAGTGCTGGATCCGTCTATGTCGATCCGTGAACTCGTATATGTACCCGGTCTTGAGGACGTGGCAAGCTGTCAGATGTTTCTTGTCGATGTAACCAACCTTCTCCTTGCATTCATGTCCGCTGAAGTCAATCCCGTGGTGTATGAACAAAGGAGTAAGCAAACTCCCAATATTCTCCTTCTGTATCTGGTTAGCTAAGAACTGAATCTTCTTTGCCACCAAAGTCCGAGCGAATACCAGGCCCAAGTTCACATCGTATGGTGCAGGGAAGTGGAATTGGTAGACTCATGACACATGCTCCCCAATCCCGTAATGTAGCTAGAGTAACTCGTCAGTACGTGCTGCGTCGGGCTCTATCTTCGCAAACAGAATGTTGCTGATGATCTTGGCTACCACGCGAATGGCTGGGTTCCGAATCAAGGCCTGCTTCGCCGCTCTGGATTGGAAAGTACCTGAAGCAATGTGGTTCCAAAGTTCTCGCTGGTTTGGAAAATCGTCGGGGAAGTGAGCGCCTGTCTTCCGATGGTCGAATCCGTAGATCTTGCAGAGTTCCGTGATTGATATCTCATACAACAATCCGCTGCAGAAGTATGTCAATTTTGTGCCATCTACTCGTTCGTACCTCGGGTTGGCGAATGTGAGTCTAACGGAGGCTAGAAATTGCCGCACCAAATTAGTATAGACCGGATATTCCTTTGTGGCAATATGACCAAACCCAATCTTCTCTAGAATCGTCTCCACGTCTTGGCGAATTCCCATTGCATCCAGAGTTGCAGGGCAGATGATCTACGTAGGTTCCATTCTGACGCTAAGGAACCTGTTGTAGAACAGCGAATCGAAGTCATCCCAAGCGTCGCCGACGTTCCTTGCCTGATACCGCACGTTTTTGGCAAGATCGTCCGGTTGAATGCCCTTATTCATGTTTAAAAAGTAACTCTCGAACCGGACGCCTTCACGTCGAGGCCATGGCGGTGCGCTTAGTGGAGCCGCTTCCGAGCTAGAGGCCGCATTTGTACCAACTCGGCGTTGGTTTGTTTCCTTCCGTTTCTTTGTTGATAGCTGTTTGGGTTTGGATGGAGGAGCCATTGTCTGCAAAACAAACAACTTAAACATCTAAAGAGTTTGTACCCAAATACGATAAATGTTCCAAGAACGAGTTTTGACAAAATGATGATTTGGTCAAATTAAGCGTGCAGTCAGAGGAAACGCATTAGCAACAGTTTCAAACTCACATCAATCTCCATCTAGAACTTCCAATAATCCCAAATTCGACCACTTTCACAAATTTCTCAAGTTTCTCAAATCCTAAAATTCAATCTAAGCACACAAACTCTAGGCGTTTCCAACTAATACCCAACTCATAATCGGTTCATAGCATGTGTATAAAGCGTAGAACAATCAAAGAACAAGCTGGAAACATGATTTTGGTTTTCACAAATTTCAACCTAGAATTTTCGGACTGAAAAAGAGGAATTCGAGCGCCATACCTGAGCAGATCGAGGACGGCGATAGGAGAAACAGAAAGAGCTCGGAAAATCGAGTAGGATAGACCCAAAAATCGTTCAAATCCGTTGAAAAATAAGGAAGTTATGGAGGATTGAAGTTGAAATCTCAAAAACCTCTCAAGAACACTTGTTGCGAATTTTTTTATAGAAAAATGGGGTTTGGATCGAGTTTAAACGAAGAAAGAAGGAAGGAATACAGTTTTTCGGTTTAAATTAAGTGTGATTAAACCGGTTTTAGACCGAAAAATCGAACTGGCCTTACCTTAAGATTGGATCGATCAATCCAGACTTTAGGATCGATCAATCTAGCTTACCTCTTCGCGTGGATCGAGCTGCTGCGATCTGTCTCGTTTTGCTCGGTCGATCCAGAAAATCATCGCTTAATTGGATCGATCGATCCAAGGGGTGGATCGATCGATCCAAATCCCTTTTTTTTTTTATAAGAAAACTTGAAAATTCAAATTCAAATTCAAAATTAAAAATTAAAAAATTAGTGAAAACAAATCGAAAATGAAAATTATATACACTTACCGGTGGGTTGTCTCCCACCAAGCGCTCGTTTTTAGTCATTAGCTTGACTCCGGGGCTGTTTAGGCGAGAGGAGGATCACCGAGAGGAACGGTGTATTCCTCAGTGATTCCGTTGTTAGCGAAGTAGGGCTTAAGACGCTGACCATTGACAACGAATTCGCCTCCTTGTCGGTTATGTAACACGATTGCTCCGTAAGGACGGACTTCCTTAACCGTGAAGGGACCGGACCATCTTGACTTTAGCTTTCCCGGAAAAAGTCTCAAGCGAGAGTTGAAGAGTAGCACCTGATCATTGGCAGAGAAATTCCTCGGGATAATCTTCTTGTCATGATAACCTTTGGTTCGTTCCTTGTAGATCTTGGAGTTCTCATACGCCGTTTGGTGGATCTCATCCAACTCGTTTAGCTGAATCAACCTTCTTTCGGATGCGGCTTTGATGTCGAAATTTAACAATTTCACTGCCCATGCCGCATTGTACTCGAGTTCCACTGGAAGGTGACAAGGTTTTCCATAGACAAGGTGAAATGGGGTCGTGCCAAGAGGTGTCTTGTAGGCGGTTATGTACGCCTAGAGTGCATCATCAAGCTTCACGGCCCAATCTTTTCGTGTAATGTTCACCGTCTTCTGAAGAATGCTCTTTATCTCTCGGTTGGAGATTTCAAATTGTCTGCTCGTCTGAGGGTGATAAGGAGTGGCTACCTTATGTGTAACACCATTCTTCTTCAAGAGCTTCTCGAATAGTTTGTTGATGAAATGCGATCCTCCATCGCTTATTACAACTCTCGGAACTCCAAATCGCGGGAAAATGACAGATTTGAACATCTTAAGGACCACCTTGGAGTCGTTAGTCGGGCTCGCCATTGCTTCGATCCACTTGGACACGTTGTCCACAGCAACAAGGATACTTATTCCCGAAAGAAGATGGAAAATGACCCATGAAGTCGATTCCCCAACAGTCAAACATCTCAACTTCGAGAATAAAATTTTGAGGCATCTCGTTTCTTTTGCTGATTTTCCCTTGTCGTTAACAGGCGTCACACTTGGAAACAAAAGCGTGAGCATCACAGAACATGGTCGGCCACCAGAAACCGGCTTGCAACACCTTAGATACGGTCTTGAAGGTAGCAAAATGTCCCGCATAATTCGACCCGTGGCAATGAAATAGAATTCCCGGGATTTCTTCCTCCGAGACACAACGTCTATAGATACCATCGGAACAATGCTTGTACAAGTACAATTCATCCCAAAAGTAATGTTTGATGTCCCGCAAAAACTTCTTCTTTTTGTACCCCGCAAAACCGTCTGGCTTCACTTCTGCAGCAAGGAAATTGACAATTTCGCCAAACCAAGGGATTTCGGGAAGTTTACCGACCCGAACGAACAATGAGCTGTCATTCCGCAAAACCTCAATTGCATATACATTCTCCTCGGGGAGGTAGTCATTGATGGGAATCTCCTCGTCGATGCGCATTCTGGATAGATGATCAGCAACTCCATTCTCGATCCCCTTTTTGTTCTTAATCTTGAGATCAAATTCTTGCAACAACAACATCCATCGCAACAACCTCGGCTTCGAATCCTTCTTGCTAAGTAGATATCTCAATGCAGCATGGTCAATATGAACGATGACTTTAGAGCCTACGAGATACGTCCTGAATTTCACAAATGCGTACACGACCGCGAGGAGCTCTTTTTCTGTCGTACCATACTTGCATTGGGCGTCATCAAGAGTTATGCTGGCATAATAGATAACATGCACTCTCTTGTCTTTTCGCTGTCCCAAAACAGCACCCACTGCGTAGTCACTTGCGTCACACATCACCTCGAAAGGCAACTCCCAGTCTGGTGGTTGTACAATAGGTGCGCTGACAAGTGCTCCTTTAATCATGTGAAAGGCCGCCAAACACTCATCATTGAAATCGAACTTCACATCTTTGCACAGCAGCTGCGTCAACGGTCTAACAATTTTCGAGAAGTCCTTGATGAATCGTCTATAGAAACCAGCATGTCCAAGGAAACTCCTGATGCCTTTGATAGAAGTTGGTGGTTGCAAACTCGTCATCACCTCTATTTTGGCCTTGTCAACCTCGATCCCCTTCTCCGAAATCTTGTGGCCCAAAACGATCCCATTCTTTACCATGAAATGGCACTTCTCCCAGTTCAAAACCAAGTGTTTCGATCCTCACATCTCTTTAGTACCCTGCACAAATTAGAAAGACATTTAGCAAAGGAGGGTCCGTAGACAGAGAAATCGTCCATGAAAACCTCCATTATGTCTTCAATCATGTCGGTGAAGATTGACATCATGCAGCGTTGGAACGTGGCTGGCGCATTACACAAACCAAATGGCATTCTGCGATAAGCATAAGTGCCATAAGGACATGTGAATGTGGTCTTCTCCTGGTCATCGGGATGAATCGGAATCTGAAAGAAACCAGAATAACCATCTATGAAACAATAGTAAGGGTGGTTAGCCAATCTCTCAAGCATTTGATCAATAAAGAGCAGAGGAAAATGATCTTTGCGAGTTGCAGCATTCAATTTCTTATAATCGATGCACATTCTATGACCAGTGACAGTTCTAGTCGGAATTAACTCATTCCTATCATTTTCAACTACTGTCAAACCGCTTTTCTTAGGCACTACATGCACCGAACTCACCCATGTACTATTAGATATAACATATATGATACCAGCCTCTAGAAGTTTCATTATCTCTTTCTTTACAACATCTTTCAGATTCGGGTTTAACCGTCTCTGATATTCTACAGAAGTCATCGATTCATCTTATAGATGTATCCTATGCATACAAAGGTCTGGTGAGATTCCTGTAATGTCATCTAGAGAATAGCCTAGTGCTCTACGATATTTCTTCAATTCACACAAGAGTAAGGCAGTCTCTACGTTGTTCAGTTCATCATTGATGATGACAGGGTACGTGGAGTTAGGACCAAGAAATGCGTACCTTAGCCCAGTGGGAAGTGGTTTGAGCTCGAGTTTTGGAGCTGTCAGTTCGCTCCATGGATTGTCAATAGGTGCGGGAGACTCAGCAATTGGCGACTGCTCCTCATTTCCGTCAAGTTGGTGGTTGCAAACTCGTCATCACCTCTATTTTGGCCTTGTCAACCTCGATCCCCTTCTCCGAAATCTTGTGGCCCAAAACGATCACATCCTTTACCATGAAATGGCACTTCTCCCAGTTCAAAACCAAGTGTTTCTCCTCACATCTCTTTAGTACCCTACACAAATTAGAAAGACATTCAGCAAAGGAGGGTCTGTAGACAGAGAAATCGTCCATGAAAACCTCCATTATGTCTTCAATCATGTCGGTGAAGATTAACATCATGCAGCGTTGGAACGTGGCTGGTGCATTACACAAACCAAATGGCATTCTGCGATAAGCATAAGTGCCATAAGGACATGTGAATGTGGTATTCTCCTGGTCATCGGGATGAATCGGAATCTAAAAGAAACCAGAATAACCATCTAGGAAACAATAGTAAGGGTGGTTAGCCAATCTCTCAAGCATTTGATCAATAAAGAGCAGAGGAAAATGATCTTTGCGAGTTGCAGCATTCAATTTCCTATAATCGATGCACATTCTATGACCAATGACAGTTCTAGTCGGAATTAACTCATTCCTATCGTTTTCAACTACTGTCAAACCGCTTTTCTTAGGCACTACATGCACCGGACTCACCCATGTACTATCATATATAGCATATATGATACTAGCCTCTAGAAGTTTCATTATTTCTTTCTTTACAATATCTTTCAGATTCGGGTTTAACCGTCTCTGATATTCTACAGAAGTCATCGATTCATCTTCTAGATGTATCCTATGCATACAAAGGTCAGGTGAGATTCCTGTAATGTCATCTAGAGAATAGCCTAGTGATCTACGATATTTCCTCAATTCACACAAGAGTAAGGCAGTCTCTACGTTGTTCAGTTCAGCATTGATGATGACATGGTACGTGGAGTTAGGACCAAGAAATGCGTACCTTAGCCCAGTGGGAAGCGGTTTGAGCTCGAGTTTTGGAGTTGTCAGTTCGCTCCATGGATTGTCAATAGGTGCGGGAGACTCAGCAAATGGCGACTGCTCCTCATTTCCGTCAAGTGCAACAAAAGCTACCATCTTCTCCATCATCTTGCTGGAATCCAGCATCTTTGCATAACCCACTGTGTCCTCGCTCAAGTACCCAAATTCTCCCTTGGATTGGGTCAAAGCGATCTCAAGGGGATCATCCACCAGCATCTCATCTGATACTCCTTCAATGGCTTCAGAGACGCAGTCAATCCAAAATGTCTAACCATCGATGCTTGCCTTTTTCAGCATCCTATCCACTTCGAACTTCATTATTAAATCACCTAAATTAAGATCGATCTTGCCCTTCTACACATCAATAATGGCTCCAGCTGTAGCCAGGAAAGGTCGTCCCAAGATGAGAGGATCCTTTGGCTCTGTTTCTAGCTCAAGAACTACAAAATCCGCTGGTATGTAACCATCTCCAATCTTCACCGGCAAGTCTTCCAAAATACCGTGTGGAATCTTCACATAACGTTTAGCAAATACCAATGACACTCTAGCTGGCTTGAATGACGTGAGACCAAGGCGCTTAACAACGGAGTAGGGCATGAGATTAACGCTAGCACCCAAATCGCAGAGAGAATGCTCAAAGGTTAGAGGCCCAATTTGCATAGATAGTACGAATCTCCCCGGATCTTCAAGTTTATCGGGCATTCTACCTTGCAACACAGCATTGCACTCTTTAGTAATCACCATCACGCCTTCTTCACTTATAATCTTATTGGTGACCATGTCTTTCACATACTTCTTCAAAGCGGGAACCATGTGGACCGCATCGATAAAAGGAAGCCTCACCGAAAGTTTGTTCACTAGCGTCTTACACTTTGCTTGCTCAAGATCCCTTTGTGTCTTTTTTGGTCGTCTAGGGTAAGGAATTTTGGGCACGTAAACACGTGCTGGTGGAGCTACAAGTGCCTCCTCGACTTCTTGTGGTTTGGACGAGGAACTTGCCTCATCAACTACTCCATCGTCTTTCACGTCTACGATCTCGGGAATCTTTTCTTTTCCCTTAGACTCAACCACGGTTTCAATCTCCTTCCCACTCCTCAATGTGATTGCTTGAGCAAACTCATTCTTTGGATTTTGTTCCCATTTTCCGGGAACAACTCCACTAGGTCTTTTGATCGCTTCCGCCGTTTGAGCTACTTGAGTGTCAAGTTTCTTCACATGAGTTTGAATGGCCTCGAATTTGCTGTTGAGATCCTGATACATTCCATCTACCTTGACGTTAATCTCATTAGCCGTCTTCTGCTGATTAACCATCAATTGTTGCATCATCGCCTCAAGCTTAGACTCTTGGCTGGGTTAAGGATTGTTGAATTGCTGTTTTTGCTGAAAACCGCCTTGGTTTTGGAAACTATTCTGTCCTCGGTCTTGCCCGAACTGCTGTCTTGGCTGATAACCGCCTTGGTTCGGTACAAACTGTTTCTGCTGAAAACCGCCTTGTGCATATGGTTTCCGTTCCTGATTTTGCACCCCTGGCTGACCTTGGAAACCCTTAGAGAATATGTTAATCCCTTGATTTGGAGCGGTCGGTTTTGGCTGAAAACCAGTTTGTTGCGGATAAACTTGGTCTTCTGGATTTTCAACGTCGGTGCTTCTATATGAGAAATTGGGATGATTTCTGTAGTTCTGGTTGTAGTTTTTGTTGAAGAACCCCTGATTTTGTACGTAGTTCACCTCATCTTCGTACTCTTGTTATTTGATATATCATGGTTTTTACCCCTTTTAAGCAATGATATAAGTCCGTTTTATAGAGTCTTTATACTATTTTGCAGTGTTTTAGAGTCTTTTACAGGTTTTAGCACGTTTGGAGCATAATTGGAGATATTGGAGCTTTCTGGAGCATTTTGGAGCAAAACAGAGATCATGTAGCTGAGAAGCCGATTTGGAGCCCTTGTATCGACCGACACCACCTGGTGTCGATCGATACTGATACCATGAAAGAAGGAAGCGCATCATTGTCAGAGTATCGATCGATACCACCATGGTATCGGTCGATACCGTCGACCATGGGGAAGGAAACGCGACTTTTCTGAAGAGTTGAATTAATTGCAAAATTGCCCAGAAGACTTTATTATTTACAATTTAGCCCAAAACGTGTTTTAGCATAATAATTAGGTTTTTCAGCCACTTTTGTTGGCGAAGCTTTATTATTATTCTTGATAGTCTGAGAGAGATTTGTTACTCTGGTTTTTGGAGAGACAACTCTAAACTCCTGTTTCTTATTGATTTATTTGATGATATATTCAATCATGTTGTTTTCATTCTCCATGTCTGAGCAGATCCCTTGTTAGGTTCAGGGTTCTCATAAGGGTTTTCTCTGAATGTTAGGTTAATTAGTTAATTAGGATTCACCATCTGAATTAGTTCTTCACCATAGGTTGTTCCCATAGCTAATTCTAGGTTGACGAATCTAGAACTTAGATCTTAGGATAATTGGTTAGGCACGAGAGTGCGATTAATTACCTGACAGAACCTAGGGTGAGCAAAATAACTATTCGCAAAGAGATTTGGTTTAGTTGTTTTGTGAACAGATCAAACTTGAAATAAAAGCTGGTTTAGACTTTAGGATTCGCAAAGAGATTTGGAATTCTAGGATTTATACTTAGGTAGTTTTTGCAACGAGAGTTGGTTAGCTACACTTTAGTGATTTGAGTTCAAGAACCGCGCTAAATCTGAATCATGTTAGTCAGTTTATCTACATCCATTGAATTTCTGAGAAATACCCTGAGCCTATCTTCCTCCCATTTGACTTCCAACTTGTTTACTTTACGCACTTGCATTTAATTTCATTGATTGGTTTAGCTTAATTCGAATCTATATAATCTATTGTGTGAATTCTGGAGTTCTTGTGTTCGACCCCTACTTATACTACAACACTGCTTTAGTACTTTTTAGGGTATTAATTTGAGCATATCATTCTTGCTCAACACTCTATTTGTAGAGTCCTTCTTCTCTAGTGTCTTCACAAGAGTTGACAGCTGTTTGATTTCCTTTAAGTAGTGCAGCAATGCCATTAACCTTTTTGAAAAGCTCATCCATCCTTTGTGTTTCAACACCACTCACACGTCTCGTTCTATCATACTCGGGATTGCGATGACTTGAACTCGCAGAAAGATTTTCAATAAGCTCATAAGCTTCCTCCTTGGTCTTTGTCATGAAGTTACCATTGGTGGCCGCATTTAGACAATTCTTGGAGTCCCAATCTACTCCATCGTATAAGATGTTCAGCACTTGTTCGTCGGAATAGCCATGATAAGGGCATTCCCTTAGATATTCTCTAAACCGCTCCAATGCTTCATTGAAAGGTTCACCGCTGTTTTGTTGAAATTGAGTAATCTTGATTCTGAGAGAAGCGGTCTTGGATTTGGTGTAGAACTGATCCAAGAAGGCTGACCTAATTGCGTCCCAAGAAGTCAAAGAACCCGGCTCTAGAGATTTGAGCCATCTCGCTGCTCGATCAGCTAAAGAGAAGAAGAAAAGCTTGCACTTCAAATAGTCCGCAGGGACTCCATTTGAGCTTGTAGTGCTGAAAATTTCTTCAAACATTTCATTGTGGTCCATGGGATTTTCCAAAGCTTTCCCATAGAACAGATGTCTCTCGACGAGAGCAATGATCTGAGGTTTGATCTCGAAGTTCTGCCTTTGAATAGGCGGTGGACGAATAGCGGTTATGTCCTGGTAAAATTGGTGGGGAGTGTCAATACCCCCGATCGGTCTGCGTGGAGGCTGTCTTTGATTCAACTGGTGTTGAGCAGCAACAACTTGCCTCCGAGCTTCAGCTCGTCTATGGACATCAGCAGCAGCAGCTGCTTGGTTTGCATTGGCGTTTAGATCGCCATCGCCATCATGAGCAAGAGGAGGAGGGTTCAAGAGGGTCCCTTCCTCACCATACTCGTGATGATCGTCTCCATCAACAGGCAGATTTTGATTGTCCAGTAAGTTAGCCATTTCTCTTCTTTGCAATCTAGCTCTGTTGTTTTCTCGTTCCACTCTTGCCAAATCTTCGTTGTTCAACTCAAGCATATTTTCAGAGCCTTGGCTCCTGGTCATGTACCTGAGATGCACAGAAAAGAGCAACAATAAAACGAGTTAGTAACGACAAAAAGAAATTCTTAGTCTGAACTTTCGTCCAAGACTCATAGGCAACAATTGGTCCCCGGCAACGGCGCCAAAAACTTGATGAGCTCAGGTTTTAACCCTAAGTGCACAGGAATACGAAGTAGTAATGTGATGTGTTGCGTTTTTGACGTTTTCCGATTCGCGTTTTTTGTACATAATCGAGTCTTTTTCGATTGTTTTAGTCTTTTAGGAGTCATTTCAGGTGAAAAGGCATTTCGGGACGGAGTCCGGAGGCCTAGAACGGAAAAACGGCGAAACCGAGCAAAAAAGGATGGGATCGATCGATCCAGGAAATCGGACATTTGATCATACATATTGGAGAAGTTTTCTTAATCTCTTCTATTTCTGTTTTGTTAATCATGTGTTCTTCATCATTTCTCTGTATTTGTTCTGCAATCATGAGTGAGTAGTTTCTTAGTTAAGTGATGTGTTGCGTTTTTGACGTTTTCCGATTCGCGTTTTTTGTACATAATCGAGTCTTTTTCGATTGTTTTAGTCTTTTAGGAGTCATTTCAGGTGAAAAGGCATTTTGGGACGGAGTCCGGAGGCCTAGAACGGAAAAACGGCGAAACCGAGCAAAAAAGGATGGGATCGATCGATCCAGGAAATCGGACATTTGATGGATCGATCGCCGATTGAAGCGGATCGATCGATCCGAAGAAAAAGATGGGATCGATCGATCCACATACATGGATCGATCGATCCAGCTCCTGATAATAGTGTAAAAACGTGTTTTGAACTATTTCACCTAATTTTCTCTCTCTCTTTGACGAAAAAACTCTGAAAAATAAGGGGTCTAAGCCCAGTTGTAACATACACTCTGTATTTGGTACTCTTCTCTTTGATCTTAGTGATTTGTAAGCTTGGAAAGCAAACCTTTGATCCTACATATTGGAGAAGTTTTCTTAATCTCTTATATTTCTGTTTTATTAATCATGTGTTCTTCATCATTTCTCTGTATTTGTTCTGCAATTATGAGTGAGTAGTTTCTTAGTTAAGCCAAAGGGTGTCAAGGGATTTCATTATTTAACGGTTTAAGATAGATTAAACGGGGATTTATTCGGTGGATTCTTCGTCTAGGGTGTTCTTATTGCTTGAATTAAACTGATCACTTGATTCTCGATCTTAGGTCCTCTAGCGCACGGGAGTGTTCGTCTAGATGCCGGAATTATCCTAGATGAGCAAAACATCCTTATCCAACGGGAGTTGATGTTAAGGCGTTCTTGTGAACTTATCAAATCGAACTAGAAAAGCATGATTAGAACATTTTGAATTCCACGGGAGTTAGTCTTCATAGTTTTATAGCATAGGGATTGATACTCCGGGAGGAGGTTAATCTATTATTAGGTTTGAGTTCTAGACATTTCTTAATGCTAACCCCCGTTTAAGATGCATTAACCGTTATTCGTGATTTCCCGCAACGTCACATGAGGCTTAACATTTTCTCTATTTGAATTTGCACCGTTTTAGTTATCATTCTTAGTTTCGAAACTGTAAAACCAAAAAAATCTGTCATTCGTCTTAGCTTTAATTTCATCATGCATTCTCATAGTCGTAACATTGATCTTTGTGGATTCGATCCTAAAATGCTACAATCGACAACCGTTATGATTGCGGTATAGTGTGCATTTTAGTTATTAATTGACTTGGTGAAACCACACTGAAAATCATTAAGCCAAAGGGTGTTAAGGGATTTCATGATTTAACGGTTTAGGATAGATTAAACGGGGATTTATTCGGTGGATTCTTCGTCTAGGGTGTTCTTATTGCTTGAATTAAACTGATCACTTGGTTCTCGATCTTAGGTTATCTAGCGCACGTGAGTGTTCTCTGGGAAAGCTTCGGAGAATCCCATGGATCACGTTGAAATGTTCGAAGAGATTTGCAGCACTACAAGCTCAAATGGAGTCCCTGCGGACTATTTGAAATGCAAGCTCTTCTCCTTCTCTTTAGCTGATCGAGCAGCTAGATGGCTCAAATCTCTAGAACCGGGTTCTTTGACTTCTTGGGACGCAATAAGGTCGGCTTTCTTGGATCAGTTCTACACCAAATCCAAGACCGCTTCCCTCAGGATCAAGATCACTCAATTTCAGCAAAACGGCGGTGAACCTTTCAATGAAGCGTGGGAATGTTTTAGGGAATACCTAAGGGAATGCCCTCATCATGGTTATTCCGACGAGCAAGTGCTGAACATCTTCTACGATGGAGTAGATTGGGACTCCAAAAATTGTCTAAATGCAGCCAGCAATGGCAACTTCATGACAAAGACCAAGGAAGAAGCTTATGAGCTTATTGAAAATCTTTCTGCGAGTTCAAGCCATCGAAATCCCGAGTATGACAGAACGAGACGCGTGAGTGGTGCTGAAACGCAAAGGATGGATGAGCTTTTCGCAAAGGTTAATGGCATTGCAGCACTACTTAAAGGAAATCAAAAAGCTGTCAACTCTTGTGAAGACACTAGAGAGGAAGGACTCTACAAAGAGAGTGCTGAGCAAGAACAAGAGTACGAAGATGAGGTGAACTACATACAGAATCAGGGGTTCTTCAACAAAGGTTTCAACCAGAACTACAGAAATCATCCTAACTTCTCATACAGAAGCACCAACGTTGAAAACCCGCAGGATCAAGTTTACCCGCAACAAGGTGGTTTTCAGCCCAAGCAAACCGTTCCAAATCAGGGCGTGAGCATATTCGCTAAGGGTTTCCAAGGACAGCAAGGGATGCAAAGTCAAGAACGGAAGCCATATGCACAAGGCGGTTTCCAGCAAAAACAGTTTGTACAAAACCAAGGCGGTTATAGCCGAGACAGTAGTTCGGGCAAGACCGAGAGCAAAATAATTTCCAAAACCAAGGCGGTTTTCAGCAAAAACAGCAATTCAACAATCCTCAACCCAGCCAAGAGTCTAAGCTAGAGGCGATGATGCAACAATTGATGGTCAATCAACAAAAGACGGCTAATGAGATTAACGTCAAGGTGGATGGAATGTATCAGGATCTCAACAGCAAGTTCGAGGCCATTCAAACTCATGTGAAGAAACTTGACACACAAGTGGCTCAAACGGCGGAAGCGATCAAGAGACCTAGTGGAGTTCTTCCAGGAAAAGGGGAACAAAACCCGAAGAATGAGTTTGTTCAAGCAATCACATTGAGGAGTGGGAAAGAGATTGAAACCGCGGTTGAGTCCAAGGGAAAAGAGAAGATTCCCGAGACCGTAGATGTGAGAGACGATGACGTAGTTGATGAGGCAAGCTCCTCGTCAAAACCACAGGAACTCGAGGAGGCACCTGTAACTTCACCAGCACGTGTCTATGTACCTAAGGTTCCTTACCCTAGGCGCCCGAAGAAGACACAAAGAGATCTTGAGCAAGCAAAGTGTAAGACGCTAGTGAACGAGCTTTCGGTGAGGCTTCCTTTTATCGATGCGGTCCAGATGGTTCTTGCCTTGAAGAAGTATGTGAAGGACATGGTCACCAACAAGATTACAAGTGAAAAAGGCGTGATGATGATTACTAAAGAGTGCAGTGCCGTGTTGCAAGGAAGAATGCCCGAAAAACTTGAGGATCCGGGGAGATTTGTACTATCTGTGCAAATTGGGCCTCTAACCTTTGAGCATTCTCTCTGCGATTTGGGTGCCAGCGTAAACCTCATGCCCTATTCCGTTGCTAAGCGCCTTGGTCTCACGTCCGTCAAGCCAGCCAGAGTGTCATTTATATTTGCTGATCGATCCGTGAAGATTCCAGTCGGTATTCTGGAGGACTTGCCGGTAAAGATTGGAGATGGCTATATACCAGCGGACTTTGTGGTTCTGGAGCTAGAAACAGAGCCAAAGGATCCCCTCATCTTGGGACGACCTTTCTTGGCTACAGCTGGAGCCATTATTGATGTGCAAAAGGGCAAGATCGATCTTCATTTAGGAGATCTAATAATGAAGTTCGAAGTGGATAGGGTGCTGAAAAAGCCAATCATCGATGGGCAGACATTTTGGATTGATTGCGTTACCAAAGCCACCGAAGGGGTAGCAGATGAGATGCTGGTGAATGATCCTCTCGAGATCGCTTTGACACAGTCCGAGGGAGAATTTGGGTACTTGAGCGAGGACACAGCGGGTTATGCAAAGATGCTAGATTCCAGCAAGATGATGGAGAAGATGGTAGCATTTGTCGCACTTGACGAAAATGAGGAGCAATCGCCAATTGCTGAGTCTCCCGTACTTATTGACAATCCATGGAGCGAACTCAAGGCTCCAAAACTCGAGCTCAAACCGCTTCCCACTGGGCTAAGGTACGCATTTCTTGGTCCTAACTACACGTACCCTGTCATCATCAATGCTGAACTGAACAACGTAGAGACTGCCTTACTCTTGTGTGAATTGAGGAAATATCGTAGAGCACTAGGCTATTCACTAGATGACATTACGGGAATCTCACCAGACCTTTGTATGCATAGGATACATCTAGAAGATGAATCGATGACTTCTGTAGAACATTAGAGACGGTTAAACCCGAATCTGAAAGATGTTGTGAAGAAAGAGATAATGAAACTTCTAGAGGCTGGTATCATATATGCTATATCTGATAGTACATGGGTGAGTCCGGTACATGTAATGCCTAAGAAAAGCGGTTTGACAGTAGTTGAAAACGATAGGAATGAGTTAATCCCGACTAGAACTGTCACTGGTCATAGAATGTGCATCGATTATAGGAAATTGAATGCTGCAACTCGAAAAGATCATTTTCCTCTACCCTTTATTGATCAAATGCTTGAGAGATTGGCTAACCACCCTTACTACTGTTTTTTAGACGGTTATTCTGGTTTCTTTCAGATTCCAATTCATCCCGATGACCAGGAGAAGACCACATTCACATGTCCTTATGGCACTTATGATTATCGCAGAATGCCATTTGGTTTGTGTAATGCGCCAGCCACGTTTCAACGCTGCATGATGTCAATCTTCACCGACATGATTGAAGACATAATGGAGGTTTTTATGGACGATTTCTCAGTCTACGGACCCTCCTTTGCTGAATATCTTTCTAATTTGTGCAGGGTACTAAAGAGATGTGAGGAGAAACATCTGGTTCTAAACTGGGAGAAGTGCCACTTCATGGTAAAGGATGGGATCGTTTTGGGCCACAGAATCTCGGAGAAGGGGATCGAGGTTGACAAGGCCAAAATAGAGGTGATGACGAGTTTACAACCACCAACTTCTGTCAAAGGCATTAGGAGTTTCCTTGGACACGCTGGTTTCTATAGGCGGTTCATCAAAGACTTCTCGAAGATTGCTACACCGTTGACACAGCTGCTGTGCAAGGATGTGAAGTTTGATTTCAACGATGAGTGTTTGGCGGCCTTTCACATGATTAAAGGAGCACTTGTTAGCGCACCTATTGTACAACCGCCAGACTGGGAGTTGCCTTTCGAGGTGATGTGTGACGCCAGCGACTACGCAGTGGGCGCTGTTTTGGGACAGCGAAAAGACAAAAGGGTGCACATCATCTATTATGCCAGCAGAACTCTTGATGACGCCCAATGCAAATACGGTACAACGGAGAAAGAGCTTCTCGCGGTTGTGTACGCATTTGATAAATTCAGGACGTATCTGGTGGGCTCTAAAGTCTTAGTTCATACTGACCATGCTGCATTGAGGTATCTACTTAGCAAGAAGGATTCAAAGCCGCGGTTGTTGCGATGGATGCTGTTGTTGCAAGAATTTGATCTCGAGATTAAAGACAGAAAGGGGATCGAGAATGGAGTTGCTGATCATTTATCAAGAATGCATATAGACGGAAGGTTCCCATCAATGACTACCTCCCCGAGGAGAATGTCTATGCGGTCGAAGTTTTGCGGGATGGTTCATTGTTCGTTCGGGCCGGTAAAATTCCTGAAATCCCATGGTTTGGCGAAATTGCCAATTTCCTTGCTGCAGAAGTGGAGCCGGACGGTTTTGCGGGATACAAAAAGAAGAAATTTATGCGGGACATCATATATTACTTTTGGGATGAACCGTACCTATACAGGCATTGTTCCGATGGTCTCTATAGACGTTATGTCTCGGAGGAATCTTATTTCATTGCCACGGGTCGAACTATGCGGGACTTTTGCTACCTTCAAGACCGTATCTAAGGTGTTGCAGGCCGGTTTCTGGTGGCCGACCATGTTCCGTGATGCTCACGCTTTTATTTCCAAGTGTGACGCCTGTCAACGTCAAGGAAACATCAGCAAAAGAAACAAAATGCCTCAAAATTTTATTCTCGAAGTTGAGGTGTTTGACTATTGGGGAATCGACTTCATGGGTCCTTTTCCATCTTCTTTCGGGAATAAGTACATCCTTGTTGCTGTGGACTACGTGTCTAAGTGGATCGAAGCAATGGCGAGCCCGACTAACGACCTCAAGGTGGTCCTCAAGATGTTCAAATCTGTCATTTTCCCGAGATTTGGAGTTCCGCGAATCGTGATAAGCGATGGAGGATCGCATTTCATCAACAAACTATTCGAGAAAGTCTTGCGGAAGAACGGTGTTACGCATAAGGTAGCCAATCCTTATCACCCTCAGACGAGCGGACAAGTTGAAATATCCAACCGAGAGATAAAGAGCATTTTCCAGAAGACGGTGAACATTACACGAAAAGATTGGGCCGTGAAGCTTGATGACGCACTATGGGCGTACAGAACCGCCTACAAGACACCTCTTGGCACGACCCCATTTCATCTTGTCTATGGTAAACCGTGTTACCTTCCAGTGGAACTCGAGTACAAGGCGGCGTGGGCAGTGAAATTGCTAAATTTCGACATCAAAGCCGCATCCGAGAGAAGCTTGATTCAGCTCAACGAGTTGGACGAGATCCGTCAAACGGCGTATGAGAATTCCAAGATCTACAAGGAACGAACAAAAGCTATTCATGACAAGAAGATTATCCCGAAGAATTTCTCCGCCAACGATCAGGTGCTACTCTTCAACTCTCGCTTGAGACTTTTTCCGGGAAAGCTAAAGTCAAGATGGTCCGGCCCTTTTACGGTTAAGGACGTTCGTCCTTACGGAGCAGTAGTGTTGCGTAACCGCCAAGGAGGCGAATTCGTTGTTAATGGTCAGCGTCTTAAGCCATATCTCGCCGACAACGGAATCACCGCGGGATTCACCGTTCCTCTCGGTGATCCTCCTCTCGCCTAAACAGCTCCGGAGTCAAGCTAATGACTAAAAACGAGCGCTTGGTGGGAGGCAACCCACCGGTAAGTGTACATAATTTTCCTTTCCCATTTGATTTTCACTAATTTTTCTAATTTTGAATTTTGAATTTGAAATTTTAAGTTTGCAAAAAAAAAAAAAAAAAAAAAAATTTACAGGGGACGAGATCGATCGATCCAAGGGGTGGATCGATCGATCCATTTAATCGGCATTTTTGGGGACCGACCCAGCATCACGGGATCGACCCACGCTGCTCGATCCAGGCGCAGAGGTAAGCTGGATCGATCGATCCTCCGACATGGATCGATCGATCCAAACCCAAGTCAGTTCGGTTCTAATTTTTTTGGTTTAAACCGGTTTATTTCATTAAAATCTAACCGAAAAACACATTCTCTTCCTTCCTTCTCTCATAAAAATCGATCAAAC
Source organism: Eutrema heterophyllum (assembly GCA_002933915.1). Classification (NCBI taxonomy): domain Eukaryota; kingdom Viridiplantae; phylum Streptophyta; class Magnoliopsida; order Brassicales; family Brassicaceae; genus Eutrema; species Eutrema heterophyllum. The sequence continues at coordinate 397,281 of PKMM01038587.1, read as the reverse complement.
CCCTCTTTTTCTCTCAATATTTTTGACAAAAAGTGTTCTTAAGGGATTTTGGGTTTTCAACTTCAAATCTCCATAACTTCCTTGTTTCTCAACGGATTTGAACGATTTTTGGGTCTATCCCACTCGATTTTTCGAGCTCTTTCTGTCTATCCTATTGACATCTTCGATCTGCAAAGGTACGCCACTCGAATCTCTCTTGTTCAATCCGAAAGTTTTAGGTAGAAATTGTGAAAATCAAAATCATGTTTATAGCTTGTTCTTGGATTGTTCTATGCCTTATACATATGCTATGAACCGATTTTGAGTTGGGCATTGCTTGGAAACACCTAATATTTGTGTTCTTGGATTGAATTGTGGATTGTGGGAATTTTGAGAAATTTGTGAAATTGGTAGAATTTGGGATTATTGGAAATAGATGAAGATTGTGGTGTGTTTAAGGTTATTGATGGAATATTAACTTGATTGAGCGTTTAAATTGCACGATTCATCGTTTTGATAGATCCCGTCTTTAGAACGTTTATCGTATTTTTGTGCAAATCTCTTAAACGTATATGTTGTTTGTTTTGCAGACAATGCCTCAATCAAAAGGCAAAGAGCTGGCAAAGAAACAGAAGGAACCTAAGCAACGCCGGGTTCATACAAATGCAGCCTTTGGCTCGGTAACAGCTCCGTTAACCGCACCGCCATGGCCTCGACGGGAAGGCGCCCGATTCGAGAGTACCTATCTAACGTTGATAAAAGGCATTCAACCAGACGATCTTGCCAAGAACACGCGGTATCAGGAAAGGAAGGCTGGAGATGCTTGGTATGAGTTTGATTCGCTGTTCTACAACAGGTTCCTTAGCGTCGGAATGGAACCTACGAAGATCATATGCCCTGCAACTTTGGATGCAATGGGAATTCGCCAAGACGTGGAGACGATTTTGGAGAAGATTGGGTTTGGTCATATTGCCACGAAGGAATACCCGGTCTATCCTGATTTGGTGCGGCAATTCCTAGCCTCTGTCAGGCTCACACTCGCCAACCCGAAGTACGAACGAGTAGATGGGGCAACATTGACATACTTCTCCAGCGGGTTGTTGTACGAGATATCGATCCGGGAATTCTGCAAGATCTACGGGTTCGACCATCGCAAGACAGGCGTTCACTTTCCCGACAACTTCCCAAACCAGCGGGAACTTTGGAACCACATTGCTTCAGGTACTTTCCAGTCTAGAACGGCAAAGCAGGCCTTGATTCGGAACCCAGCCATTCGCGTGGTAGCCAAGATCATCAGCAACATTCTGTTTGCGAAGATAGAGCCCAGCGCAGTACGTACTGACGAATTACTCTTGCTACATTACGGGATTGGGGAGTATTTGTCAGACGTCTACCAATTCCATTTCCCTGCACCGTACGATGTGAACTTGGGCCCGGTGTTCGCTCGGACTTTGGTGGCAAAGAAGATCCAGTTCTTAGGGAACCAGAAACAGAAGGAGAATATTGGGAGTTTGCTTACTCCTTTATTCATACACCACGGGATTGACTTCACCGGACGTGAGTGCAAAACACGGATTGGTTACATCGACAAGAACCATCTGACGGCTTGCCACGTCCTCAGGACCGGGTACTTATACGAGTTCACGGATCGACAGAGACGGATCCAGCACTGCAAACTTCCACATCCCGATATCACTGCAGTGAACGGTCCGGGCAACATCGAGTTCTTGCCTCCGCCAGAGCGTCTACGCACGGACACAGCTGCCACCACGAGACGCAGAGGAGGGACCTCCGGCGCCCCACAGCATCCCCTAGAGGAAGATCCCGTGCCAGACTTCTTCACTCAGGAGCATGGGCAGACATCACAGTCTCAGGACCCGATCGAGATGCTCCTTCCGGAGTACTCTGGTGAGTATGATTTTCCACCTCTATCTGCAGATGCTTCTGAAGGAGAATACAGAGCATGAATGGTGGAGACACAAAAGAAGAACCACGGCATGATGCAGAGAATTTGGGGGGCTTTAGCAAAGATCAGATGCCCACGACCACCTCCTTGTTTCCGCGCGGAGCCAACCGCGAATGCTGACAGAGCCGAGGACGATGATCCCGTTGTTGCTGGACACGGGACCTCGGAGAGCGCTGATACTGGTGAGTTGTCCGACCCTGATGCGCGCGTTGCACGACGTAGGCGACGGACTGGCCCAAGCGGGAGCGTCAGCCCGGACGACCCACCTTGCTGAGCAGCGTATTCACTCTATCCACTGTATTATCCATTTTTATTTTCTTGCTTTTACGTATGTTTTTACTTTTCTCTACGATTTATTCTCACATCGAGACGGTGTGAAGTAAGTCTGGGGGAGAGTGGCTACTAACGGCGTTTATCTTCTTTTGGTTATGTTTGTTTCTTTGGATTTTGTTTTTACATTTCCCGAGTCGTTTAGTCGAGTCTAAAAAAAAAAAAAAAAAATGTGTGTGTGTTTTTCATTGTATTTACTAACCTTCATTTGTAATTAGTGTTCTAATTCTTCATCTGAGTAACCATTATTGCAGAATTATTTCCGAATCAGACTAATGAAAAATCCAGATGTTGACCGGCTAATCAGAAACACCCACGTCTCCAGAAAAATCTAGATAGCCTGAGCTAATTTCTGAGCTCTTCCTTTTACCTCGTCATTGTGATCAGCGTCTTCAGAGTTTGACTCCTCATTCGTATCTGACAAAGACAACCTGTGAAAAGTATGATTCTCCTCTCCCGGTCCCAAAAATAAATTCATCTATATATATAAATAATACGTATGGCACGGAAGTAAACCGGGGATTCGGTGGCAAAAACCATCAATACTCGTGTCTCATGAAAGATTGCCAAGGGAAGTGAGTCGGGGAGTGAACCGGGGATTCGGTGGCAAAAACCATCATTACTCGTGTCTCATGAACCGTTCTAAAAAAAATAAAATAAAAAAAAAAAAAAAAAAAAAGAGAAGATGAATAAAATGAATAAGTCTGGGGGAGAGGAAAAATACAAAAGAATTAAAGGTTGGCTCGTTACGATATCGAAAGGGAAAGAGTCTAGAAGGCTCTTGGCACTGTTATCTTTGATGAGACCCAGCGATGATGGCTTTCGGACTATTCTGTGAGACTGTGGGGCGAATCTGGGAAGCTGCGATAACTGCGGAGAACTACATAACGGTCTGATCTGGATTTAGTAAAGCAATACGTGGATTACAAAGTTGAGGGATCATTGCGATACTCTATAGAGAAGGTAAGTTCTCGCATTTTCAAAACCTCTTCCTTATTCTTAGGATTTTGTTTGCTTGCGGACAAGCAAAAGGCTAAGTCTGGGGGAGTTGATGTGTTGCGTTTTTGACGTTTTCCGATTCGCGTTTTTTGTACATAATCGAGTCTTTTCGATTGTTTTAGTCTTTTAGGAGTCATTTCAGGTGAAAAGGCATTTCGGGACGGAGTCTGGAGGCCTAGAACGGAAAAACGGCGAAACCGAGCAAAAAAGGATGGGATCGATCGATCCAGCTTAAGGGATCGATCGATCCAGGAAATCGGACATTTGATGGATCGATCGCCGATTGAAGCGGATCGATCGATCCGAAGAAAAAGATGGGATCGATCGATCCACATACATGGATCGATCGATCCAGCTCCTGATAATAGTGTAAAAACGTGTTTTGAAAAACTCTGAAAAATAAGGGGTCTAAGCCCAGTTGTAACATACACTCTGTATTTGGTACTCTTCTCTTTGATCTTGGTGATTTGTAAGTTTGGAAAGCAAACTTTTGATCCTACATATTGGAGAAGTTTTCTTAATCTCTTATATTTCTGTTTTATTAATCATGTGTTCTTCATCATTTCTCTGTATTTGTTCTGCAATTATGATTGAGTAGTTTCTTAGTTAAGCCAAAGGGTGTTAAGGGATTTCATGATTTAACGGTTTAGGATAGATTAAACGGGGATTTATTCGGTGGATTCTTCGTCTAGGGTGTTTTTATTGCTTGAATTAAACTGATCACTTGATTCTCGATCTTAGGTCCTCTACCGCACAGGAGTTTTCGTCTAGATGCCGGAATTATCCTAGATGAGCAAAACGTCCTTATCCAACGGGAGTTGATGTTAAGGCGTTCTTGTGAATTTATCAAATCGAACTAGAAAAGCATTCTTAGAACATTTGAATTCAACGGGNCTTTTTCATTTTACATTCCGTAGATCTATGACCGGGGCGCTTACAATTCCAGCAGACAATTTTTTGTTTATTGAATGACTTAGATTTATAATTATTTTTTGAATAATAATTATTAGTTGGTTTTTTGTAATTTTTATATTTTTGATAGTGTTTATTATCGTTATTATTATAACTATTGTTGTTATTATATCTATGCATTTTTCTTTGTTTATATTTTATTTGTTTAATTCTTGATGGTGGATTAGGTCTATTATAACCGTATTGTTCACAGAATGAACCCATAGTTATTCTAAATTTAAACTTGTCATTTCGTTTGTTATCTTTATGTTCTTGACATATTGCTAATCCTTCTTTTTTAACAAATGCAATTAATTGTCCATATGTAATGGTATTCCAATTAATAGGTTGTCCTCCAGAATAATCCTTTAATTTATTGATTATTCTTTCTCCTAAGAAAGATGGTAATCCTGAGATAAACCGTTCTTTCCAAAAGGGTTGATTACAATCTCGTCTTTGGAATATGTTTGTAATAAAAATATCTTTATACCATTTAAAATCGCCTAATGTTGGACATCTTAAATTTGTTAATATAAAATCAGTTTACGAACAGAATAATTATCAAAATCAATTATTACATACCATATCCAAGCAAGTTGATCATATTGATAATAAAATAAATAATAATGAAATCCAAATATCAAGACAGAATAAACCATTCATCCAACATCCCTTTTCATCAACAACACCACCAATTTTTAAACCAATAACTAGAGAAATTAAATTTCCTGCGAATGAAATATTAAAATCAATTTCGACTAGACTAGATAAACTAGACAAAGAAAAAGGAATAAATAATATAGATGAAGATGATATTAAATCTATTACGCAATCAGAAGATGATATTCAAGAAGTCAACAGGATAAGAACTAATCGGATGTCAAGATCACATAAACCATATTACCCACGTCATACTCCACTGGATTTATTATTCGAGGAACATCATAAATATTCTAATCATATATATACCGGCGAGGGTATACATGAATGGAATATTGATGGACGATCAGAATATGAAACAATGAATCTATTCCAAGAAATGGGAATGGCCGCTATAGCGTATAAAGCTAGAAATAATACCGATAAACAAGCATGTGTATTATTAATTTCCGGTTTTAATGGAGCATTAAAATACTGGTGGGATAATTCATTAGATACAACCACTCAAGATTCTATTATTAACCACGTCGAAATCAGACGAGTAGAAGATAACGAAGGTCTCTACGAAGAAGTAGAACATCAAAATGCTGTCGAAGTATTAATTCATACTTTAACAATGCATTTTGTATACCTATTCAACAGCCATCTGATAAATAGAAGGACAATTATTACTACAAGACCAACAAGTGGGACCCACAGCGGCACTGTTCACCACTGTTCACCACTATTCACCGACGACACGCGCTCAAAGTGTCGGCACAATTAATCCGAAGACACGTATCTACGCACTCAACACCAAGTGTCGGCACCATTCATCATACGACACGTAGCAAGATATTACTCGCTTCCTTCTTCTATAAAAGAAGACCTCGCATTATCAAACGGCACACGAGCAATTTTTCATTATTCTCTTTCTCTCACTAAAATCGCTCTAGCTTCTCTCTAAAGGTTTTAAGTTTAATTTTGTAAACAATTTCTTTTACTTCAAACTCTGTATTTTAAATTCAGATCGTTAAAAACGTAAATTTTTTTTTATGGTATCAGAGCCAAAAACGATTTTAACAAACCGATGCAAATTATTGCAAAGTTTTATTTAAAACGTTTTCAAAATCAAAAGATTTCCGTAAGTTTAAACTAGATCAAACCTATCTACTCAGATCCCTACCTTTTCTACAAAGGCACTGTCACTGTAGGTGTTCCAGGCTGCAAGCCCTGAAGAAGGCAGTAAGACCGTTGGCAAGCCCCAGTTGTGTCAACCTAAGAACCGGTTAGTATCTCTGTAGTATGTGTTTATCCCTAGATTAAAGTTATGGCGTCTCCGATTAGAAATTTTTTTAAACAAAAACAAGCAAGTTCTGCATCTAATACAACGATTAATTCACGAGAAATTATGTCAAAAATATCATCTTTTAATAATAAAATATCCAACAATAAGTTACCAAATATTAATCCTGAAAGTATATATCATATTGGCACTTTCGACTTTAGAACAGCTTATGCAATAAAAGATCATGAACAAACTTTATCTCTACAAATGAATTTGAAGAAATCAAATTACTATCACAAGTCTCTTTAGACAAGTATAGACAAAAGAAATTTAATTATATCCATTTCGGCTTAATACAAATAGCAATCAAACCTCTTACTAGAACGGGTATTGATTCTCCGATTCTTATGCTATTAAGAGATAATACACTGTTAAAATTTGAAGACTCGCTCCTCGGAGCAGTACAATCCAATTTACATAATGGAGCAGTTTATTTCAACTGCGCACCCAATTTCCAAGTAAGTTTAAAGGACCCAACTATACTAAATACTCTAGTATTAAATGTTCATCTACCAGAGATAAAATTTCAAAATGAACGACATGGATACTTATTAATGTATCGAATCTACTTCAAATTATCAACATCCGAATTTAACCCAAGATGTTTATTACAAGATAATAAGGGCGAAACTACTATATTAACGGTACATAGCAAAGATACGCCAAGCGCAACTTACGCACCTAAACAATTAAAATGGAACGAAATAACTATCCCAGAACAATGGAAAATTGAGATTACTCAACCAATCAGGAATTTCGAACAAAAAAATATAACAAAAATAACCGAACAAAAAGACGGAAAAATATTACTACAATTTGGATCATTTCGAGAGCCACTTCCACCAAGGATAAGTTCATATCATTCAAGAGCATCTTGCTCATATCTTTCAAGACATTCCTGTTCTGAATTTCAATCTGAACAACCTAGTACGGACTCAGAAACAGAAAGTGTAAATCAGAACGTTAAACAAGAAGATTCAATAAAATTCAAAGCACCTATAGCTGCACCAGAAATATATCCAACATCACCTACTCAATCAGATTTTCGAGAAATCAATGTAATAAATAAAGAATATGAAATTGATAAACAATATATTAAAGAAGAATTTTATTCAGTAGAAAATAACGAAAAACGTAATTGGTATTTTCAAACGTTTACTAAACAAGAAACAATAGAATACAGAGAAAAATGGTATAATTCTATGATACTAAAAGAATTAAATATCCCATTTTTCGTATGGTTCGAAATATATTCTATAGCCTATAACATCAATTACCCATTTAAAACAATTAATACAAGTTCATCCTTAAGTCAAATCTGGGAACAAATTGATGGAAGTAAAGTTAAATCTATACATCCACCATTAAAAGACCTTAAAATAGGTACTCAGGATCACCAAATAATTGCTAGGCGCTTTAAAACTGGAGCCAATAAAATCAACTCTGATCCAGTAGTCATGCAAGATATAAAATCAGTTTACGAACAGAATAATTATCAAAATCAATTATTACATACCATATCCAAGCAAGTTGATCATATTGATAATAAAATAAATAATAATGAAATCCAAATATCAAGTCAGAATAAACCATTCATCCAACATCCCTTTTCATCAACAACACCACCAATTTTTAAACCAATAACTAGAGAAATTAAATTTCCTGCGAATGAAATATTAAAATCAATTTCGACTAGACTAGATAAACTAGACAAAGAAAAAGGAATAAATAATATAGATGAAGATGATATTAAATCTATTACGCAATCAGAAGATGATATTCAAGAAGTCAACAGGATAAGAACTAATCGGATGTCAAGATCACATAAACCATATTACCCACGTCATACTCCACCGGATTTATTATTCGAGGAACATCATAAATATTCTAATCATATATATACCGGCGAGGGTATACATGAATGGAATATTGATGGACGATCAGAATATGAAACAATGAATCTATTCCAAGAAATGGGAATGGCCGCTATAGCGTATAAAGCTAGAAATAATACCGATAAACAAGCATGTGTATTATTAATTTCCGGTTTTAATGGAGCATTAAAATACTGGTGGGATAATTCATTAGATACAACCACTCAAGATTCTATTATTAACCACGTCGAAATCAGACGAGTAGAAGATAACGAAGGTCTCTACGAAGAAGTAGAACATCAAAATGCTGTCGAAGTATTAATTCATACTTTAACAATGCATTTTGTAGGAAATCCAAATGAAGAATTAGAAAGTAAAAAGATTATATTAACAAATTTAAGATGTCCAACATTAGGCGATTTTAAATGGTATAAAGATATTTTTATTACAAACATATTCCAAAGACGAGATTGTAATCAACCCTTTTGGAAAGAACGGTTTATCTCAGGATTACCATCTTTCTTAGGAGAAAGAATAATCAATAAATTAAAGGATTATTCTGGGGGACAACCTATTAATTGGAATACCATTACATATGGACAATTAATTGCATTTGTTAAAAAAGAAGGATTAGCAATATGTCAAGAACATAAAGATAACAAACGAAATGACAAGTTTAAATTTAGAATAACTATGGGTTCATTCTGTGAACAATACGGTTATAATAGACCTAATCCACCATCAAGAATTAAACAAATAAAATATAAACAAAGAAAAATGCATAGATATAATAACAACAATAGTTATAATAATAACGATAATAAACACTATCAAAAATATAAAAATTACAAAAAACCAACTAATAATTATTATTCAAAAAATAATTATAAATCTAAGTCATTCAATAAACAAAAAATTGTCTGCTGGAATTGTAAGCGCCCCGGTCATAGATCTACGGAATGTAAAATGAAAAAGAAAATAAACGAAATATTTCAAGATCAACCTGATATTCAAGAAAAGCTAACTAAGTTATTAATATCTGATTCTGAACTAGAAGAGGATAGTAGCAGTAATCATTCAATAAATGAAATAGAAAATTCAAGTGATTCTTCTACCGAATCACAAGAGTTATCAGATAATTTATGCAATTGTAAATTAATTAATGTAATAACTAAAGACAACGATAAACAATTCTTACTAGATATAATAGACAAAATTGATGACCCAGATATCAAAAGAGAATATTTAATAAAATTAAAAGAAATAATAAGTCAGGAAAATCAACTATCCACACCACAACCATTCAGTCTAAACAAAATATTTGAAAAATATCCAACTCAAAGCTTATTCAAACAAGTAACTACCGGCGAGTTACAAAATGAAGTTAAGCAAATAAAATCTCAAATTAAAGAACTACAACTAACAATTAATCAGCAAAATTTAAAACAATTACAAATAGATGCACGATTATCATTAATAGAATCTAAAGGTAATACTAAAGCATCCTCTAGTGATCAAGACGCAGAAAGTAGTGATAAAAACCAAGATAATAATGAATATATTCAAATAATCAATAAAATTAATTATCAAAAATGGTATACCACTATTTCACTACACATAGGTCATGATTTTAAAACAAACATAATAGCGTTAATGGATACAGGAGCCGACTACAACTGTATCCGTGAAGGTATTATACCAACTAAATACTATGAAAAAACTACTGAACGATTAAGTGGAGCTAACGGTACTAGTTTAAAGGTACAATATAAATTACCTTACGCCAAAATATGTAATCAAGGATATTGCTTCAAAAATCAATTCATATTGGTTAAAAATTTAACACAAGAAGTAATTCTAGGAACACCATTCTTTACACAAATCTACCCATTTAAGGTAACACAAGAAGGTATTATCACTAAAGTAGTAGGAACTAAATTAGCATTTAAATTCTTATCCCCAGTTAAAACTAAAGAAATTTTAAACCTACAACAAAATACTATAGAAAAAACAATTAATCTAATAAAAGGAAAACAAGATCATATCCAACATTTACAAGAAGAAATATCCTATATCAAAATAGAAGAACAACTAAAAACGCCTTACGTAATTAGTAAAATAAAAACAATAGAAAATAATCTACTTGATCAAGTATGCTCAGACTTACCAAATGCCTTTTGGGAACGAAAACAGCATACCGTTGAATTACCTTACATTAAAGAATTTAATGAAAGAAATATACCAACTAAAGCAAGACCCATACAAATGAACAAAGAATTAATGGAAAACTGTAAAAAAGAAATCAAAGATCTCTTAAACAAACAATTAATTAGGCCTTCTAAATCCCCTTGGAGTTGCTCGGCCTTTTATGTAAATAATCAAGCAGAAAAGGAACGAGGGGTACCACGTTTAGTAATCAATTACAAACCCCTAAATAATGTTTTACAATGGATTAGGTATCCAATACCAAACAAAAGAGACTTATTAAAACGTTTGTATGATGCAAAAGTTTATTCGAAATTCGATCTAAAAAGCGGATTTTGGCAAATACAAATTACGGAAAAAGATAAATATAAAACCGCATTTACAGTACCCTTCGGACATTACGAATGGAATGTAATGCCGTTTGGACTTAAAAATGCACCATCCGAATTTCAACATATAATGAACGACATATTTAATAATTACTCAAAATTTATGATCGTCTATATTGATGATGTACTGGTTTACTCAACATCTATCGATCAACACATTAATCACTTAAACACGTTCATAACGATAGTCAAAAAACATGGTCTAGTACTATCAGCAAAAAAGATGTCATTATTCCAAACAAAAATAAGGTTTCTAGGACATAATATGTATCAAGGAACAATCACGCCAATATCAAGATCAATAGAATTCGCAGATAAATTCCCTGACGAATTAAGAGAAAAAACGCAATTACAAAGGTTTTTAGGATGTTTAAACTATGTCTCCGACTTCCTACCAAACCTTAGGCAAACCATTCAACCACTATTTCAAAGACTTCAAAAAAACCCCAAACCTTGGACCAGCCAACATACCCGCCTAGTCCAACAGGTTAAACAGAAAGTCAAAACCCTCCCGTGTTTAGCAATACCAAATCCTGAAGCGGCTATGATAGTAGAAACCGATGCTTCATAAATAGGTTATGGGGGAATCCTAAAACAGAAACTCTCCAAGTCTACCCAAGAGTCTATAGTTAGATTCCATTCAGGTATCTGGTTAGGACCACAACAACAATATTCCACCGTTAAGAAAGAAGTCCTTTCTATAGTAAATTGCATTTCAAAGTTTCAGGACGATTTAATAAACAAAACTTTTTTATTACGAGTCGATTGTAAATCGGCAAAAGAGATTTTACAAAAAGATGTCAAAAATTTAGTTTCAAAACAAATCTTTACCCGATGGCAAGCTATTTTATCGGTGTTTGATTTCGATATTCAATACATTAAAGGAGAAAACAATTCTTTACCCGATTTTCTAACAAGAGAATATTTACAGGGCAAAAATACTGATATTCAACAACATATTCAAGATGAGTGATTCCAAGAACAAGAAACCGATGACGGCATCGGATTATATCAAGAACCAACCCCATTTACAAGGAAAACCGCTAACCACCCACAACCCTTATTCGGCCCTCGCCGACTTTCCACCTCTTTCTTACTCAAATGCGGTAGCTCCACACAACAATACCCAAACACCCGAACCTACCACGAAATCTACTTATTACCTTAAACCAAATAACCAACACCTTATGACTACCCAGTTTCTCAAACCTATCAAACTTAAAGAACTTACCACCTATACCAACCGCGTCTTTTACCCCGATAGCCTTTACCCAACCGACAACATTACCAAAAACCGAACCTTTTATGAGTATATTCTAGTAGACTCTAAATCTGTGGAAATTACTCATTATCCAGACAAAACTAATCCCAACCTCATCTCTTACTCAACCTGCAAAATACTTCGTATTTGCACTATCCAAGACCTCGGATTTATCCACCACCATACTACCAAACCCTTTTCTACCCCAGGATACCATATTCAGGGCTACTCTTATGTCGATTATACAAATGCTTTTTTTCGAACCTTCTATCTAAGGTCTTTTGACCATTCCTGGTTCATCTCTTTCGATAACAAGTGTCCTAAACATTTACCCGGCTGGTTCGCCGAATGGTGGTACTGGCTTGGCCCCTCTACTCACATTTATCCGCCAGAAATAACCAAAACCTCTTTACCGTTTTATATCAAAAAAAACCCACATCATCCTGTTGGTCCTTTGACCATCATCTCTTTTCACATTGACATGGGCATACCCTGGATATGTTCATGGCATTTCAACCTTACCTTAGCCCTCGAAAATATGCCCTACTCCTTGATTCGGGAATTCCGCGTCAAATGGTGGGATAAATACAATCTTGACCGTTGTTCTCTATCCAATATCCAGAAATACTTCCACCTATCCCAAGAACTTCTTAACACTGTGCAATCAGTTTCCCGATCAATACCTCTTTTCCCACCAAACCAACTCCCAAAGACACCTTTATCACAAGCAACCTCCAGTCAACCCGCACCAACTCCAGCTAGTCCAACTCCCTCAGCCGGTTCTTCTGGCTCCAAAAAATCAAAAAAAAATCAACCGACAAAGGATACCCTCAAGCTCTTACTCGCTACACTCGCACAGCAAATGGAGTCCTCCGACGAGGATGATGATATGCCAGATTCTGACCCCTTTGGCGGTCCCCTGGCCCAGGACCCCTTCGAAGCAATNAAAAAAAAAAAAAAAAAAAAAACCTTATAATGGTATTATAGCTTTTCACTTTTGTATATTCTAGTAGACTCTGTATTTTATTTTGTACTTCTACATTTAATACTTGCTTATCTATACTCGTAAAATAAAATAAAGAGTATACCTATTCAACAGCCATCTGATAAATAGAAGGACAATTATTACTACAAGACCAACAAGTGGGACCCACAGCGGCACTGTTCACCACTGTTCACCACTATTCACCGACGACACGCGCTCAAAGTGTCGGCACCATTAATCCGAAGACACGTATCTACGCACTCAACACCAAGTGTCGGCACCATTCATCATACGACACGTAGCAAGATATTACTCGCTTCCTTCTTCTATAAAAGAAGACCTCGCATTATCAAACGGGATACGAGCAATTTTTCATTATTCTCTTTCTCTCACTAAAATCGCTCTAGCTTCTCTCTAAAGGTTTTAAGTTTAATTTTGTAAACAATTTCTTTTACTTCAAACTCTGTATTTTAAATTCAGATCGTTAAAAACGTAAATTTTTTTTTTATGATAACTAAAACGGTGCAAATTCAAATAGAGAAAACGTTAAGCCTCGAGTGACGTTGCGGGAAATCACGATAAATCTGTCATTCGTCTTAACTTTAATTTCATCCTGCATTCTCATAGTCGTAACATTGATCTCTGTGGATTCGATCCTAAAATGCTACAATCGACAACCGTTATGATTGCGGTATAGTGTGCATTTTAGTTATTAATTGACTTGGTGAAACCACCCTGAAAATCATTAAGCCAAAGGGTGTTAAGGGATTTCATGATTTAACGGTTTAGGATAGATTAAACGGGGATTTATTCGGTGGATTCTTCGTCTAGGGTGTTCTTATTGCTTGAATTAAACTGATCACTTGGTTCTCGATCTTAGGTTATCTAGCGCACGGGAGTGTTTGTCTAGATGCCGGAATTATCCTAGATGAGCAAAACATCCTTATCCAACGGGAGTTGATGTTAAGGCGTTCTTGTGAACTTATCAAATCGAACTAGAAAAGCATGCTTAGAACATTTGAATTCAACGGGAGTTAGTCTTCATAGTTTTAAAGCATAGGGATTAATACTCCGGGAGGGGGTTAATCTATTATTAGGTTTGAGTTCTAGACGTTTCTTAATGCTAACCCTCGTTTAAGATGCATTAACCGTTATTCGTGATTTTCCGCAACGTCACCCGAGGCTTAACGTTTTCTCTATTTGAATTTGCACCGTTTTAGTTATCGTTCTTAGTTTCGAAACCGTAAAACCAAAAAAAAAGATCTGTCATTCGTCTTAGCTTTAATTTCATCATGCATTCTCATAGTCGTAACATTGATCTCTGTGGATTCGATCCTAAAGTGCTACAATCGACAACCGTTATGATTGCGGTATAGTGTGCATTTTATTTATTAATTGATATGGTGAAACCACACTGAAAATCAATTTGGCGCCGTTGCCGGGGACCAATCGTTGCCTATGAGTCTTGGACGAAAGTTCAAACTAAGAATTTCTTTTTGTCGATTACTAACTCGTTTTATTGTTGCTCTTTTCCGTGCATCTCAGGTACATGACCAGAAGCCAAGGCTCTGAAAATCTGCTTGAGTTGAACAACGAAGATTTGGCAAGAGTAGAATGAGAAAACAACAGAGCTACATTGCAAAGGAGAGAAATGGCTAACTTACCGGACAATCAAAATCTGCCTGTTGATGGAGACGAACATCACGAGTATGGCGAGGAAGGGAACCTCTTGAACCCTCCTCCTCTTGCTCATGATGGAGATGGCGATCTAAATGCCAATGCAAACCAAGCAGCTGCTGCTGCTGATGTCCATAGACGAGCTGAAGCTCGGAGGCAAGCTGCTGTTGCTCAACACCAGTTGAATCAAAGACAGCCTCCACGCAGACCGATCGGGGGTATTGACACTCCTCACCAATTTTACCAGGACAGAACCGCTATTCGTCCACCGCCTATTCAGAGGCAAAACTTCGAGATCAAACCTCAGATCATTGCTCTCGTCGAGAGACATCTGTTCTATGGGAAAGCTTCGGAGAATCCCATGGATCACGTTGAAATGTTCGAAGAGATTTGCAGCACTACAAGCCTAAATGGATTCCCTGCGGACTATTTGAAATGCAAGCTTTTCTCCTTCTCTTTAGCTGATCGAGCAGCTAGATGGCTCAAATCTCTAGAGCCGGGTTCTTTAACTTCTTGGGACGCAATAAGGTCGGCTTTCTTGGATCAGTTCTACACCAAATCCAAGACCGCTTCCCTCAGAATCAAGATCACTCAATTTCAGCAAAACGGCGGTGAACCTTTCAATGAAGCGTGGGAACATTTTAGAGAATACCTAAGGGAATGCCCTCATCATGGTTATTCCGACGAGCAAGTGCTGAACATCTTCTACGATGGAGTAGATTGGGACTCCAAAAATTGTCTAAATGCAGCCAGCAATGGCAACTTCATGACAAAGACCAAGGAGGAAGCTTATGAGCTTATTGAAAATCTTTCTGCGAGTTCAAGCCATCGAAATCCCGAGTATGACAGAACGAGACGCGTGAGTGGTGCTGAAACGCAAAGGATGGATGAGCTTTTCGCAAAGGTTAATGGCATTGCAACACTACTTAAAGGAAATCAAAAAACTGTCAACTCTTGTGAAGACACTAGAGAGGAAGGACTCTACAAAGAGAGTGCTGAGCAAGAACAAGAGTACGAAGATGAGGTGAACTACATACAGAATCAGGGGTTCTTCAACAAAGGTTTCAACCATAACTACAAAAATCATCCTAACTTCTCATACAGAAGCACCAACGTTGAAAACCCGCAGGATCAAGTTTACCCGCAACAAGGTGGTTTTCAGCCCAAACAACCCGTTCCAAATCAGGGCGTGAGCATATTCGCTAAAGGTTTCCAAGGACAGCAAGGAATGCAAAGTCAAGAACGGAAGCCATATGCACAAGGCGGTTTCCAGCAAAAACAGTTTATACAAAACCAAGGCGGTTATCAGCCGAGACAGCAGTTCGGGCAAGACCGAGAACAAAATAATTTCCAAAACCAAGGCGGTTTTCAGCAAAAACAGCAATTCAACAATCCTCAACCCAGCCAAGAGTCTAAGCTAGAGGTGATGATGCAACAATTGATGGTCAATCAACAAAAGACGGCTAATGAGATTAACGTCAAAGTGGAAGGAATGTATCATGATCTCAATAGCAAATTCGAGGCCATTAAAACTCATGTGAAGAAACTTGACACTCAAGTGGCTCAAACGGCGGAAGCGATCAAGAGACCTAGTGGAGTTCTTCCGGGAAAAGGGGAACAAAACTCGAGGAATGAGTTCGTTCAAACAATCACATTGAGGAGTGGGAAAGAGATTGAAACCGCGGTTGAGTCCAAGGGAAAAGAGAAGATTCCCGAGACCGTAGATTTGAGAGACGATGACGTAGTTGATGAGGCAAGCTCCTCGTCCAAACCACAGGAACTCGAGGAGGCACCTGTAACTTCACCAGCACGTGTCTATGTACCTAAGGTTCCTTACCCTAGGCGCCCAAAGAAGACACAAAGAGATCTTGAGCAAGCAAAGTGTAAGATGCTAGTGAACGAGCTTTCGGTGAGGCTTCCTTTTATTGATGCGGTCCAGATGGTTCCTGCCTTGAAGAAGTATGTAAAGGACATGGTCACCAACAAGGTTACAAGTGACGAAGGCGTGATGATGATTACTAAAGAGTGCAGTGCCGTGTTGCAAGGAAGAATGCCCGAAAAACTTGAGGATCCGGGGAGAGTCGTACTATCTGTGCAAATTGGGCCTCTAACCTTTGAGCATTCTCTCTGCGATTTGGGTGCCAGCGTTAACCTCATGCCCTATTGAGTTGCTAAGCGCCTTGGTCTCACGTCATTCAAGCCAGCCAGAGTGTCATTAATATTTGCTGATCGATCCGTGAAGATTCCACTCGGTATTCTAGAGGACTTGCCGGTAAAGATTGGAGATGGTTATATACCAGCGGAATTTGTAGTTCTCGAGCTATAAACAGAGCCAAAGGATCCCCTTATCTTGGGAGGACCTTTCTTGGCTACAGCTGGAGCCATTATTGATGTGCAAAAGGGCAAGATCGATCTTCATTTATGAGATCTAATAATGAAGTTCGAAGTGGATAGGATGCTGAAAAAGCCAATCATCGATGGGCAGACATTTTGGATTGACTGCGTTACCGAAGCCACCGAAGGGGTAGCAGATGAGATGCTGGTGAATGATCCTCTCGAGATCGCTTTGACACAGTCCGAGGGAGAATTTGGGTACTTGAGCGAGGACACAGCGGGTTATGCAAAGATGCTGGATTCCAGCAAGATGATGGAGAAGATGGTAGCATTTGTCGCACTTTACGAAAATAAGGAGCAATCGCCAATTGCTGAGTCTCCCGTACCTATTGACAATCATGGAGCGAACTCAAAGCTCCAAAACTCGAGCTCAAACCGCTTCCCACTGGGCTAAGGTACGCGTTTCTTGGTCCTAACTACACGTACCCTGTCATCATCAATGCTGAACTGAACAACGTAGAGACTGCCTTACTCTTGTGTGAACTGAGGAAATATCGTAGAGCACTAGGCTATTCACTAGATGACATTACGGGAATCTCACCAGACCTTTGTATGCATAGGATACATCTAGAAGATGAATCGATGACTTCTGTAGAACATCAGAGACGGTTTAACCCGAATCTGAAAGATGTTGTGAAGAAAGAGATAATGAAACTTCTAGAGGCCGGTATCATATATGCTATATCTGATAGTACATGGGTGAGTCTGGTACATTTAGTGCCTAAGAAAAGCGGTTTGACAGTAGTTGGAAACGATAGGAATGAGGTAATCCCGACTAGAACTGTCACTGGTCATAGAATGTGCATCGATTATACGAAATTGAATGTTGCAACTCGAAAAGATCATTTTCCTCTACCCTTTATTGATCAAATGCTTGAGAGATTGGCTAACCACCCTTACTACTGTTTTCTAGACGGTTATTCTGGTTTCTTTCAGATTCCAATTCATCCCGATGACCAGGAGAAGACCACATTCACATGTCCTTATGGCAATTATGCTTATCGCAGAATGCCATTTGGTTTGTGTAATGCGCCAGCCACGTTTCAACGCTGCATGATGTCAATCTTCACCGACATGATTGAAGACATAATTGAGGTTTTTATGGACGATTTCTCAGTCTACGGACCCTCCTTTGCTGAATGTCTTTCTAATTTGTGCAGGGTACTAAAGAGATGTGAGGAGAAACATCTGGTTCTAAACTGGGAGAAGTGCCACTTCATGGTAAAGGATGGGATCGTTTTGGGCCACAGAATTTCGGAGAAGGGGATCGAGGTTGACAAGGCCAAAATAGAGGTGATGACGAGTTTACAACCACCAACTTCTGTCAAAGGCATTAGGAGTTTCCTTGGACACGCTGGTTTCTATAGGCGGTTCATCAAGGACTTCTCGAAGATTGCTAGACCGTTGACACAGCTACTGTGCAAGGATGTGAAGTTCGATTTCAACGATGAGCGTTTGGCGGCCTTTCACATGATTAAAGGAGCACTTGTTAGCGCACCTATTGTACAACCGCCAGACTGGGAGTTGCCTTTCGAGGTGATGTGTGACGCCAGCGACTACGCAGTGGGCGCTGTTTTGGGACAGCAAAAAGACAAAAGGGTGCACGTATGCCAGCAGAACTCTTGATGACGCCCAATGCAAATACGGTACAACGGAGAAAGAGCTTCTCGCGGTCGTGTACGCATTTGATAAATTCAGGACATATCTGGTGGGCTCTAAAGTCTTAGTTCATACTGACCATGCTGCATTGAGGTATCTACTTAGCAAGAAGGATTCAAAGCCGAGGTTGTTGCTATGGATGCTGTTGTTGCAAGAATTTGATCTCGAGATTAAAGACAGAAAGGGGATCGAGAATGGAGTTGCCGATCATTTATCAAGAATACGCATAGACGAGGAGGTTCCCATCAATGACTACCTCCCCGAGGAGAATGTATATGCGGTCGAGGTTTTGCGGGATGGTTCATTGTTCGCTCGGGCCGGTAAAATTCCCGAAATCCCATGGTTTGGCGAAATTGCCAATTTCCTTGCTACAGAAGTGGAGCCGGACGGTTTTGCGGGATACAAAAAGAAGAAATTTCTGCGGGACATCAAATATTACTTTTGGGATGAACCGTACCTATACAGGCATTGTTCCGATGGTCTCTATAGACGTTGTGTCTCGGAGGAAGAAGTCCTAGGAATCCTATTTCATTGCCACGGGTCAAACTATGCGGGACATTTTGCTACCTTCAAGACCGTATCTAAGGTGTTGCAGGCCGGTTTCTGGTGGCCGACCATGTTCCGTGATGCTCACGCTTTTGTTTCCAAGTGTGACGCCTGTCAACGTCAAGGACACATCAGCAAAAGAAACGAAATGCCTCAAAAATTTATTCTCGAAGTTGAGGTGTTTGACTGTTGGGGAATCGACTTCATGGGTCCTTTTCCATCTTCTTTCGGGAATAAGTACATCCTTGTTGCTGTGGACTACGTGTCCAAGTGGATCGAAGCAATGGCGAGCCCGACTAACGACTCCAAGGTGGTCCTCAAGATGTTCAAATCTGTCATTTTCCCGAGATTTGGAGTTCCGCGAATCGTGATAAGCGATGGAGGATCTCATTTCATCAACAAAGTATTCGAGAAACTCTTGCGGAAGAACGGTGTTACGCATAAGGTAGCCACTCCTTATCACCCTCAGACGAGCGGACAAGTTGAAATATCCAACCGAGAGATAAAGAGCATTCTCTAGAAGACGGTGAACATTACACGAAAAGATTGGGCCGTGAAGCTTGACGACGCACTATGGGCGTACAGAACCGCCTACAAGACACCTCTTGGCACGACCCCATTTCATCTTGTCTACGGTAAACCGTGTCACCTTCCAGTGGAACTCGAGTACAAGGCGGCGTGGACAGTGAAATTGCTAAATTTCGACATCAAAGCTGCATCCGAGAGAAGGTTGATTCGGCTCAACGAGTTGGACGAGATCCGTCAAACGGCGTATGAGAACTCCAAGATCTACAAGGAACGAACAAAAGCTATTCATGACAAGAAGATTATCCCGAAGAATTTCTCCGCCAACGATCAAGTGCTACTCTTCAACTCTCGCTTGAGACTTTTTCCGGGAAAGCTAAAGTCAAGATGGTCCGGCCCTTTTACGGTTAAGGACGTCCGTCCTTAAGGAGCAGTAGTGTTGCGTAACTGCCAAGGAGGCGAATTCGTTGTCAATGGTCAGTGTCTTAAGCCGTATCTCGCCGACAACGGAATCACTGCGGGATTCACCGTTCCTCTCGGTGATCCTCCTCTCGCCTAAACGACTCCGGAGTCAAGCTAATGACTAAAAACGAGCGCTTGGTGGGAGGCAACCCACCGGTAAGTGTATATAATTTTTTCCCATTTGATCTTCACTAATTTTTCTAATTTTGAATTTTGAATTTGAAATTTTATGTTTTCTTAAAAATAAAAAAATAAAAAAAATAAAAAAAAAAAAAAACCAAAGGGGGTTTGGATCGATCGATCCAATTAATCGGCATTTTTGGGGACCGACCCAGCATAACGGGATCGACTGACGCTGCTCGATCCAGGCGCAGAGGTAAGCTGGATCGATCAATCCTCCGACTTGGATCGATCGATCCAATCTCAGGTCAGTTCGGTTCGATTTTTTTTTTGGTTTAAACCGGTTTATTTCATTAAAATCAGACCGAAAAACACACCCTTTTCCTTCGTACTCTCATCAAAATTGATCAAACCTCTCTTTTTCTCTCAAAATTTTCGACACAAAGTGTTCTTGAGGGATTTTGGGTTTTCAACTTCAAATCTCCATAACTTCCTTGTTTCTCAACGGATTTGAACGATTTTTGGGTCTATCCTACTCGATTTTTCGATCTCTTTCTTTTTATCCTATCGCCATCTTCGATCTGCAAAGGTACGCCACTCGAATCTCTCTTGTTCAATCCGAAAATTTTAGGTAGAAATTGTGAAAATCAAAATCATGTTTATAGCTTGTTCTTGGATTGTTCTATGCCTTATACATATGCTATGAACCGATTTTGAGTTGGGTATTGTTTGGAAACACCTAATATTTGTGTTCTTGGATTGAATTGTGGATTGTGGGAATTTTGAAAAATTTTGTGAAATTGGTAGAATTTGGGATTATTGGAAGTTCTAGATGGAGATTGTGGTGTGTTTAAGGTTATTGATGGTATATTAACTTGATTGAGCGTTTAAATTGCACGATTCATCATTTTGATAAATCCCGTCTTTAGAACGTTTATCGTATTTTTCTGCAAATTTCTTAAACGTATATGTTGTTTGTTTTCCAGGCAATGCCTCAATCAAAAGGCAAAGAGCTGGCAAAGAAACGGAAGGAACCTAAGCAACGCCGGGTTAATACAAATGCAACCTCTGGCTCGGGAACAGCTCCATTAACCGCACCGCCATGGCCTCGACGGGACGGCGCTCGGTTCGAGAGTACCTATCTAACCTTGATCAAAGGCATTCAACCAGACGATTTTGCCAAGAACACGCGGTATCAGGAAAGGAAAGCTGGAGATGCTTGGGATGAGTTCGATTCGCTGTTCTACAACAGGTTCCTTAACGTAGGAATGGAACCTACGAAGATCATATGCTAGCCCTGGGTATAATATCCGGATCCGAAAAAATTAACCAAAACCGATCCGAAAAAGAAGAACCGAACCCAAACCAAAACCAATAAAATACCCGAACGGATCTTAGATTCCTATATCCGAAGAACCGAAACCAAACCCGAACCGAACCGAGAACCGAATTGATATCCGAAATATCCGAAATACAATTATATACCCAAAGTATTAATTATATTTAGACTTGATAATCCAAAATTACAATTTTAAATCCGAAGATATGAGTTATTTTTATACCAAAATGATTGAGAGACCCAAAATAACCAAAATATACGAATTTTGTAGTAATGTTTGTTAAGCTTTGACCAAATTTTATTTAAATTTAACCAATTTTATTCAAATTTAACCAATTTTTATTTTAATTTTATGATTGTTCGGATACCCGAAACCGAACCGAACCCGAATAGAACCGAACCGAACCCGAACCGAAATTCTAAAATATCTGGACGGATCCTAGATTCCTATATCCGAAAAACCGAAAATCCGAATAAACCGAACCGAATCCGATCGGATATCCGAACGCCCAGGGCTATCATATGCCCTGCAACTTTGGATGCAATGGGAATTCGCCAAGACGTGGAGACGATTCTGGAGAAGATTGGGTTTGGTCATATTGCCACGAAGGAATACCCGGTCTATCCTGATTTGGTGCGGCAATTCCTAGCCTCTATCAGACTCACATTCGCCAACCCGAAGTACGAACGAGTAGATGGGGCAACATTGACATACTTCTTCAGCGGGTTGTTATACGAGATATCGATCAGGGAATTCTACAAGATCTACGGGTTCGACCATCGAAAGACAGGCCCTCACTTTCCCGACAACTTCCCAAACCAGCGGGAACTTTGGAACCACATTGCTTCAGGTACTTTCCAGTCTAGAGCGGCGAAGCAGGCCTTGATTCGGAACCTAGCCATTCACGTGGTAGCCAAGATCATCAGCAACATTCTGTTTGGGAAGATAGAGCCCAGCGCAGTACGTACTGACGAGTTACTCTTGCTACATTACGGGATTGGGGAGTATTTGTCAGACGTCTACCAATTCCATTTCCCTGCACCGTACGATGTGAACTTGGGCTTGGTATTCGCTCGGACTTTGGTGGCAAAGAAGATTCAGTTCTTAGGGAACCAGAAACAGAAGGAGAATATTGGGAGTTTGCTTACTCCTTTATTCATACACCACGGGATTGACTTCACCGGACGTGAGTGCAAAACACGGATTGGTTACATCGACAAGAAGCATCTGACGGCTTGCCACGTCCTCAGGACCGGGTACTTATACGAGTTCACGGATCGACAGAGACGGGTCCAGCACTGCAAACTTCCACAACCCGATATCACTGCGGTGAACAGTCCGGGCAACATCGAGTTCTTGCCTCCGCCAGAGCGTCTACGCACGGACACAGCTGCCACCACGAGACGCAGAGGAGGAACCTCCAGCGCCCCACAGCATCCCCTAGAGGATGATCCCGTGCCAGACTTCTTCACTCAGGAGCATGGGAAGACATCGCAGTCTCAGGCCCGATCGAGATGCTCCTTCCGGAATACTCTGGTAAGTATGATTTTCCACCTCTATCTGCAGATGCTTCTGAAGGAGAATACATAGCATGGATGGTGGAGACACAAAAGAAGAACCACGGCATGATGCAGAGAATTTGGGGGGCATTAGCAAAGATCAGATGCCCACGACCACCTCCTTGTTTTCGCGCGGAGCCAACCGCGAATGCTGACAGAGCCGAGGACGATGATCCCGTTGTTGCTGGACACGGGACCTCAAAAAGCGCTGATACTGGGGAGCTATCCGACCCTGATGCGCGCGTTGCACGACGTAGGCGACGGACTAGCCCAAGCGGGAGCATCAGCCCGGACGCCCCACCTTGCTGAGCAGCGTATTCACTCTATCCACTGTCTTATCCATTTTTATTTTCTTGCTTTTACGTACGTTTTTACTTTTCTCTACGATTTATTCTTACACCGAGACGGTGTGAAGTAAGTCTGGGGGAGAGTGGCTACTAACGGCGTTTATCTTCTTTTGGTTATGTTTGTTTTCTTTGGATTTTGTTTTTACATTTCCCGAGTCGTTTAGTTGAGTCTAAAAAAAAAAAAGAGTGTGTGTTTTTCTTTGTATTTACGAACCTTCTTTTGGAATTATTGTTCTAATTCTTCATATGAGCAACCATTATTGCAGAATTATTTCCGAATCAGACTAATGAAAAATCCAGATGTTGACCGGCTAATCAGAAACACCCACGTCTCCAGAAAAATCTAGATAGCCTGAGCTAATTTCTGAGCTCTTCCTTTTACCTCGTCATTGTGATCAACGTCTTCAGAGTTTGACTCCTCATTCGTATCTGACAAAGACAACCTGTGAAAAGTATGATTCTCCTCTCCCGGTCCCAAAAATAAATTCATCTATATATATAAATAATACGTATGGCACGGAAGTAAACCGGGGATTCGGTGGCAAAAACCATCAATACTCGTGTCTCATAAAAGATTGCCAAGGGAAGTGAGTCGGGGAGTGAACTGGGGATTCGGTGGCAAAAACCATCATTACTCGTGTCTCATGAACCGTTCTAAAAAAAATAAAAAAAAATAAAAAAAAATAAAAAAAAATAAAAAAAAAGAGAAGATGAATAAAATGAATAAGTCTGGGGGAGAGGAAAAATACGAAAGAATTAAAGGTTGGCTCGTTACGATATCGAAAGGGAAAGAGTCTAGAAGGCTCTTGGCACTGTTATCTTTGATGAGACCCAGCGATGATGGCTTTCAGACTATTCTGTGAGACTGTGGGGCGAATCTGGGAAGCTGCGATAACTGCGGAGAACTACATAACGGTCTGTTCTGGATTTAGTAAAGCAATACGTGGATTACAAAGTTGAGGGATCATTGCGATATTCTATAGAGAAGGTAAGTTCTCGCATTTTCAAAACCTCTTCCTTATTCTTAGGATTTTGTTTGCTTGCGGACAAGCAAAAGGCTAAGTCTGGGGGAGTTGATGTGTTGCGTTTTTAACGTTTTCCGATTCGCGTTTTTTGTACATAATCGAGTCTTTTCGATTGTTTTAGTCTTTTAGGAGTCATTTCAGGTGAAAAGGCATTTTGGGACGGAGTCCGGAGGCCTAGAACGGAAAAACGGCGAAACCGAGCAAAAAAGGATGGGATCGATCGATCCAGGAAATCGGACATTTGATGGATCGATCGCCGATTGAAGCGGATCGATCGATCCGAAGAAAAAGATGGGATCGATCGATCCACATACATGGATCGATCGATCCAGCTCCTGATAATAGTGTAAAAAACGTGTTTTGAACTATTTCACCTAATTTTCTCTCTCTCTTTGACGAAAAACTCTGAAAAATAAGGGGTCTAAGCCCAGTTGTAACATACACTCTGTATTTTGTACTCTTCTCTTTGATCTTGGTGATTTGTAAGCTTGGAAAGCAAACCTTTGATCCTACATATTGGAGAAGTTTTCTTAATCTCTTCTATTTCTGTTTTGTTAATCATGTGTTCTTCATCATTTCTCTGTATTTGTTCTGCAATCATGAGTGAGTAGTTTCTTAGTTAAGCCAAAGGGTGTTAAGGGATTTCATGATTTAACGGTTTAGGATAGATTAAACGGAGATTTATTCGGTGGATTCTTCGTCTAGGGTGTTCTTATTGCTTGAATTAAACTGATCACTTGGTTCTCGATCTTAGGTTATCTAGCGCACGGGAGTGTTTGTCTAGATGCCGGAATTATCCTAGATGACCAAACGTCCTTATCCAACGGGAGTTGATGTTAAGGCGTTCTTGTGAACTTATCAAATCGAACTAGAAAAGCATGCTTAGAACATTTGAATTCAACGGGAATTAGTCTTCATAGTTTTAAAGCATAGGGATTAATACTCCGGGAGGGGGTTAATCTATTATTAGGTTTAAGTTCTAGACGTTTCTTAATGCTAACCCCCGTTTAAGATGCATTAACCGTTATTCGTGATTTCCCGCAACGTCACCCGAGGCTTAACGTTTTCTCTATTTGAATTTGCACCGTTTTAGTTATCGTTCTTAGTTTCGAAACCGTAAAACCAAAAAAAAAAGATCTGTCATTCGTCTTAGCTTTAATTTCATCATGCATTCTCATAGTCGTAACATTGATCTCTGTGGATTGGATCCTAAAGTGCTACAATCGACAACCGTTATGATTGCGGTATAGTGTGCATTTTAGTTATTAATTGACTTGGTGAAACCACACTGAAAATCATAATGTAGGGATCGAATCCACAAGGACCAAGAGTTACGACTATGAGAATGCATGATGAAATTAAAGTTAAGAAAAATGACAGATTTTTGTTGGTTTTATGATTTCGAAACTAAAGACGACAACTAAAACGATGTAAATTCAGATAAAGGAAGCGTTAAGCCTCGGGTGACGTTGCAGAAAATCACGAATAACGGTTAATGCATCTTAAACAGGGGTTTGCATTAAGAAACGTCTAGAACTCAAACCTAATAATAGATTAACCTCCTCCCGGAGTATTAATCCCTATGCTTAAAACTATGAGTACTAACTCTCGTTGAATTCAAAGGTTCTAAACATGCTTTTCTGGTTCGATTTGATAAGTTCACAAGAACGCCTTAACATCAACTCCCGTTGGATAAGGACGTTTTGCTCATCTAGGATAATTCCGGCATCTAGACAAA
Organism: Eutrema heterophyllum; assembly: GCA_002933915.1. Taxonomy (NCBI): domain Eukaryota; kingdom Viridiplantae; phylum Streptophyta; class Magnoliopsida; order Brassicales; family Brassicaceae; genus Eutrema; species Eutrema heterophyllum. The sequence continues at coordinate 370,963 of PKMM01038587.1, read as the reverse complement.
CACTCCCATGCGCTAGATAACCTAAGATCATGAATTAAGTGATCAGATTAATTCAAGCAATAAGAACACCCTAGACGAAGAATCCACCGAATAAATCCCTGTTTAATCTATCATAAACCGTTAAATCATGAAATCCCTTAACACCCTTGGCTTAACTAAGAAACTACTTACTCATAATTGCAGAACAAATATAGAGAGATTATCCTAGATGAACACATGATTAACAAAAACAGAAATAGAAGAGAGATTAAGAAAACTTCTCCAATATGTAGAATCAAAGGTTTGATTTCCAAGCTTACAAATCACCAAGATCAAAGAGTGTAGTAGAAAGATAAGTTGATATCATACATCTGGGATCAGACCCCTTATTTTTGAGTTTTGGGCGTCAAAGAGAAAGAAAAGTTTGGTGAAATAGTAAGAAACACGTTTTTTACACTATTAACATGGGCTGGATCGATCGATCCAGGTATGTGGATCGATCGATCCTATTTTTTTCGGAGATCGATCGGTCTGTATCAGTCAGAGATCGATCCAGCAGTTGTCCGGTTTTGTGGATCGATCGATCCAGGAGGTGGATCGATCGATCCCATCTTTTTCTGCTCGGTTTCGCCGTTTTTCCGTTCTAGGCCTCCGGACTCCGTCCCGAAATGCTTTTACACCTGAAATAACTCTTAGAAGACTAAAACACTCGAAAAAGACTCGATTATGTACAAAAAACACGAATTGGAAAACGTCAAAAACGCAACACATCAAATTGCTGAGGATTCTCAACCATCCATCGAAACAATGCCTCTGTGGGTTACTCTAAAAAATGTTCCTCACCAATTATACTCTGGGAAAGGTTTGGGGTTTCTTGCGAGCAAGGTGGGGAAACCAAAAAGACTACATCCAGACACAGAGCAGTGCAAGAGTTTTGAGGAAGCAAAAATCTTTGTCGAAGCAAATTTGAAGAACGAATTACCTATTACATTTCTATTCAATCTAAGCGAGGACGAGGAGGTCGAGGTAGAGTACTCATACCCATGGCTGCCACCAAAATGCACAACCTGTGAGAAATGGGGTCATACTACAGATACATGCGTATCCAAATCCCGAAATTTTCAGATTCTCAAGCGAAAAGAAACACCAAAGGTTAGTGAAATCATTGCGACATCACCTATGATTCCAACGACCACGGTGGAGGCAACGATAGTTGCGGGGAAAAGTGTGGAAAAGGGAACTGATGACAATCGCCCGAGGGTAGAAGCAAAGGAGATTGATCATGTGGAAGTAGTCGGTGAGAATGTGGTGAAGGATGCGACGTCTTCGGGGAATATGGAAGCGGAAGTAGTAGAAAAAGGAGATAATGCAACTCATGAAAATACAGCAACACAATTGGGAAAAGAAGGAGTTATAAATGGTGTTGTGAACGAAGTAGATGAGGAGAGGGTTTAGTCTAAGGTCTCTCCAGGAAAACAAGGTCGATCTGGAGGCTCAAAGCAGATTCAGAATGGAGAACCTGTGACATAACCATCACGGTTCCTCCTACTAGCAGATGTGGTAGAACAAGAGACCATTGAAGATGAGATAGAAGAAGGTGAGATTCACCAAATGGATAATCACAAAATGGGAAAAGCAGAATAGAGGAGGAAAGATTCAATTGGTGAATAGAGTACGCGGGTATCTCTCCGTTCTTCAAAAAAGACAAACAAAGGAAATTCATACCATCTAGCCTTACACAAAAAGGAGGTACCTCCACCTGTGTCGGGTAAAAGAAAAACACCAAGAATAAATAATTATGTCGGGCTTCTTTTGGAATGTTCGCGGTCTAAACAAATCAACAAAACATTCCGTAGTAAGAAGTTGGGTGAATGAAGGAAGGTTCGAGTTTGGATGTATATTGGAGACAAGGGTAAAGGAGAATAAAAGTCAGAGAATTTGCGACTCAATTTTTCGAGGCTAGTCGGTTCTAAATAATTATGAGTTCAATCGACTTGGTCGAATTTGGGTTGTGTGGAAGGATACGGTTAGGATTACACCATTTTTCAATAGTGGTAAAATCATAACCTGCTCGGTGAAACTAGAGGATATAGATGAAGAGGAATTTCCAGGATACGATGAATTATTGTTCTCTTTTGGATATGGCCTCTCAAGGACATCTATTCACGTGGTGCAATAAAAGAGAGGAGGGACTAGTCTCGAAGAAGCTTGATCGTGTTTTGGTAAATGATAGCTGGTTGCAATCATACCCTAACTCGTATAATGTCTTTGATGCAGGTGGTTGTTCTGATCACCTCCGCTGCAAAATCAATATAGCGACAGTGAAAGATCGAGTAAAGAAGCCCTTCAAGTTTGTTAATGTTGTGGCGGAAATGCCAGAGTTTGAACCAATGGTCAAAGCATTCTGGAACGAAACTGAACCAATATTCCTCTCTACATCTTATTTGTTCCGTTTTTCAAAGAAACTGAAATCTTTGAAGCCAAGCATCAGACTCCTTGCGAAAGATAGACTCGGGAATCTCTCAAAAAGGGCTAAGGAAGCTTACACAACTCTATGTGAAAAACATGCATTTAATTTATCCAATCCCTCGAGAACAGCCATGGAGGAAGAAAGCAAACCTTATGAAAGATGGGACTTGGTATCGATGTTAGAGGAAAAATTTCTGAACAGAGATCAAAGATGCATTGGTTAGAGGTGGGAGATGGAAATAATAAGTCTTTCCACAGAGGTGTGGCCTCACGAAATTCTCAAAACACAATAAGAGAAATCGTTTGTTCTGATGGAACAGTGGCGGTGAATAAGGAGGAGATAAAAAAAGAGGGAGAGAAACACTTCAGAGAATTCCTACAACATACTCCAGGCGATTACACAGGTATCACGGTTAAGAAGCTTCAAAGAATACTTGATTTCAGAGTTGGGGAATCAGATGCAAGCGCTCTAACTCAGAGGGTTCTAGAAGAGGAGGTCTGAGAGGTACTCTTTAAAATCCCAAAAGACAAGTCCCCAGGTCTTGATGGGTACACGACATAATTCTACAAATCGGTTTGGCACATTATCGGAAAGGAATTCACAATAGCGATTCAGTCTTTCTTTGAGAAGGGGTTCTTACCAAAGGGATCTTGGATGTGGAAAAAGATTCTAAAGTATAGAGATCTTGTAAAGGATTTCTTTAAGAAGGTTCTCGGAAATGGTAAAACAACAAATTTATGGTATGAAACTTGGTCATCTTTGGGTTGCATACTGGACAAAACGGGGACAGAGGGGTTATTGACATGGGCTTACCATTGACGGCTACGGTAGCAGACGCGTGGTACCGGCGAAGAAAAAGAAATCACAGGGTCGATATATTGAAGTCAATCGAGGAGATATTGGAAGAAGAAGAAAGAAACGGTAACAAAGAGAGGGAAGATATACCACTTTGGAAATCAACAAATGACAAATACAAGATGACTTTCAATGCCCAGAAAACGTGGATATCCATTCGACAAAGCCATGTCTTAGTGAATTGGCATAAAGGGGTCTGGTTCACCAACCACACTCCAACATTCGCCTTCTTCACTTGACTGGCAATCAATAACCGTCTAACCACAGGTGAGCGGATGCTGAATTGGAGTGCGACAACGAACACCAAGTGCGTCTTCTGCCCGAAACCAATGGAAACAAGATCACACCTTTTCTTCATGTGCCCCTACACAAACGCTTTGTGGACAGGTTTGACAAAGGGTCTTCTAGCAACAAGCTTTACAAGTTCATGGGAGTCGATACTAAATACCATAAGCGACAGCACAACAGGTATTACAAAATCTTATGCGACTAGATATGCTTTCCAAATTGAAATCTATAGAATCTGGAGAGAAAGAAACAGTCGAAGACATGGAGAAAAAGCAATATTGGGCCAAAGACTTCTCAAATACATTGATAAGAAAGTGCGAAACAAGTTCTTATCAATACGAGCCTCGGGATACCATAAATATAACGAATGTCTAGAACTATGGTTTGCAACTAGGATCTAGATTACCATTATCTAATATCTAAATATTTTCTAAATTCAGAATGATGTAACATTAGTTGTAAAAACATTTTTTTGGGTTAATAAATTTTACATTCATTCAAAAAAAAAAAAAAAAAACTCCAACAGAGCTGAAAGCTATTATTTCTTCAAGGGTAGCAGTTGATAGCATCAGCTCTTGGCTTTTCCCTCTTGAATTCTTTAGATACTGTTGGGCCTAAATATTTCTCCACGTCTTTAAGGGAAATTGAAGCATTTTGACGTCCACTTACTAACATATAAAACTCCCTACGATTGTCACTCGGCGGCGGCGGCCTGGCCCCCGATAATATCTTCTCTGGTTTAGAAAACCCACTGAGGGAGGTCAATTTGGTCAGTGGTTGAATGTCCCAACAACTATTTGTCTTAGCGAGAGCAATCAGCAACTCCCTCACTGGTTGTACCTGCAACATCCAAACTGAACATCAACGGATGAGGCAAACATGAGAAGATTGTAGAACACAATATATTGAGTTTGATGACACTATAGTCATGAAATGGATAATTTCCCTAGAAACTAATCAAATACCACTCATGGGTTGATAACACTAATCTAAGTGCATGTAAGAGATTGAAAAGACAGGGGAATCCTTGAACGGCAATAAGAGAATCAAGCTAACAGAAATGCAAACCTCATCCTCGCTAAACCGCCCTGCATTGCAAATCTGCTCGAACAGCTTTCCACCACAAGCATATTCCTTTGTCTCTTGGTTATACCCAAGATGTACATTCACCGCAACTATCGCATTTTGAGCATTGAACATCACTTATTTGCCAAGACAATCCGACGCCAACGTCTTGAAAAGTGGCCTTTGAGGATAGAAGAGCTGCTGAGACAGTGTATCACATCTGATGTTCGGGTTTCTGACGTCTTCTTTATCTTTATCCCTCTTGATTTCCATCTGCAAAGAACATTGTGTCTCTTAAGAATTCTAAATCCAAGGTACTCCAAGTAGCACAATCATAATGGACAAACACAAAACGTTTTTGTACCTGACGAGGTAATTCATTTTCACGTCGGCTGCTTTTTAACTCAGCCACAAAGGATTCAGAACCTGCACAGAGTCCAACCCAATCTCCATTAAGAAACACTTTATGCTTGCCACACAGTGATATGCCATTATCATCCATAGGCTCCAAAATCGGAGTGCGAACAAGTCCCAGGAGAGATATGTTCTTCACTAGACCACAATTTTTGCCATCCGGTGTTGACAAAAAACATACTCTCCCCCAGTGAGAGGGATGCCTGTGAAAAAAAATACAAACCATTCTTATCAGAGTTCAGATGATATCTGATAAGCACACAATGCAAGTTCCAAACACAAGTTCAAGTGTCCACCAGCTCTAATTCAACATTAACCAGAAGATATAGTCAGCATCTGAAATAAATTCACAAGGAGAGACTGACTGTAAGAAAGAAGAAGTATCAACGTCCAGAGACGCCAGACTACTTTAAACAGTAATGACAATAAGAATTCAACATATATCTGAAATAAATAGACCTGGGACAGCACAGAACACATGTGATCACGACCATAAACTATATGAAAACACATGTGATCACGACCATAAACTATATGAAATAAGTTAAATGAATATATGCGAGGAGTGATTAGGCTAACCAGTGTCCTTGAGCCCACGACCGACATTTTCCAGACAATGCCTTCTTAAAGAGAGTGGAAGCAAAACCAGGGCAACCCAAGACAAGCCTTTTTATTGTTCGGCTTGAGTGATAGTTTTCCAAGATGTGCTCTGAATTCATCTCTGGTTCTTGGGGTTTCGGCTTTCCTGCTACAGAGGCAATAGCTTCGTACAGCTCACACAGCTTCTCGCTCAGAGATGGGCAAAGAATACCATCAGAGCCTCCCATTGCAACCTGATACGAAATACATGTGAAAATGAGGAAATCAAGAGAATAGCTGAGAGCAAGAATCATGACAACGCAGAATATACCTTAACAAATATGGTGTGATTGGTAAGCTATAAGTTAAATGGTTACAGGATTTCGTTTCTTGCCCAGATATCAAATTGCTACAAGAATTTGTTTCCCTCCCAATGTTGTTATAACAGGAATAAAAACATTTTTACAACAGAAGCTGTGACAAACAAAAACTCAATACCTCATACATGACATCTTTGCCAAAGTTTGACTTGAGGAATTCCTCAGCGTTCTCCACACACACATCAATAAGCCTCTGTCCAGCAAATCAAGAATGTTCCATGAGATATAATTAAGACTGAAGTTCCAACATTTTATCAGAAAACAACAACAACAACAACAAAAAACTGAAAAATGAGTCACCACATCACACACACCTCAGCAAGGCCACTGTTGACTAGCAACTCCTGCCTTCTGAAAAGGGGATCTTTTTTACTGCCTACAACTATGACATTTTCTTCAAGATCTGTATGTTCAGTTACTGTATCTTCTTGTTCATCTTTCGCCTCCTCACCAGATTCTTTACCATCTGAGTCCTTTGTTTGAGAGGATGTCTCTGACTTATCCTGAAAGTGAATGGTAAAGATAGACAGATTTTACATCCAGCCTAATTCCATAAGAAAGAATATGACTAGCATTATAGTTAGGTAGATAGTTGGGGTTATAGCATCATACCATTGAGCACAGTGATGGAACAGACAGATCAAGAGAGGTCAAATCATCATGACTGAAATAACTTGAAGAATTTGGATGCAGTAGCTGCAATAGTGGTCTCCTACCATTCTGCAGACACAATGTTGAAGCCATACGTTATGAGAGAAAATAAATACTGGAAGAACTCTACATATTAGTCATAGAAAGGCCTAAAGAAAGCAAAAAGCAGAAGTCTAGCCATATAATGGAGCCGACAAAAGGTGAGATGTCATCACACCGAAAAAATTAGACTAAGTATAGCACCCCACCGCTGCAAATAAGAAAATTCTGTTTGTTATCACTAGCCCGATGAAAGAAATATGATAAATAAAAAACATCACAGATGCCCATCAAAAGTCCTTTTACTATTAATTGAGATTAACAGATATTAAAAGCATCACAGACAAGGGATATTTTTCTAGAGCAACCATAGTTCTGCTGATAGTCTCAATGTTATAATTGCTACAAAACAGGGATCCGATAAAGAAGAGTGCCACCTAGTTGCATCTAGACAAAGTGTGACATATATGGTGTAAAAGCTTAAGAGCATAAGGAGCTCATGAAGTTTGTTTCAAGGGGTCTGCTATGGTTCTTCTCTTCTAAGCTCATGAAGATTATTCAAAGATATGAGGAAATGAGGAAACAATATCAGGTTCCTTTACCATAATCCAGTGACTGCGAAATGGCTCTCTGCGTTGCATATCCCACAGAGAACTAAAGAGGAAAGAATGCAAAAACTAGATAAGAATTAAGAATGAAATTACAACCTGCGAGAGTTGTGAGGCTGTTCTGTCTCCTTCAAATTCTTCCTTAGCAACAAGGGCCCAGCTGCCTTCACCATGTCGCTTCACAGCAGCGATCAGTTCCTCATCTTTTATAGCTGGCCATTTTTCTCTTCTCTTCCGAGAGGCCATGCTACTGGTTAACCCATTTCCATCAAGTCCATCAGATGCTTTCTGAAGAGAAACAAGAAAGGTGATGTTCATCCCTCTTGACGACCAATACGAGCCTGATGGTTCCCGAGGCCCTCTATGCAGGCCATAAGGTATGTTAATGGTCAAGGGAGCCTCAACCGTTGAGTCTTCTGGAATGTCAGACTCACTTGGCACATAGGAAGCAGACATCACCTAAAAGAGGAGAGAAAAACAGAAAACTTAGCATTTGGATCATTACTAACTCAGAATAAGCACCACTTCATTATTAGGAAGACTGTGCGGTGGTTTGCAAACCACTAACTGAGTCACACTCGAGACATAGAAAGACACATTCAGAAGTCTAGATTAGCGCCCAATTAACCCACAACCGGAGATAGAATATTTCGAAATCGTCCTTTGAAACATAGAACGAGAGAATCAGAGACATATAACCAGGAAACGTAGTAAGCAAACAAGCTACGAAGCTACAATTCTATCGGATGTTACCAAAACCAAAGATGAACGACATACAAATCTATCGGATTGTTACCAAAACCGCTACGAAGATACAGGTATCAATAAAACACACAAATCTATCAGTTAACCGTAACCCCAAAATGAAGCAGATCCATCGAGTAAAAAATCCAGGTAGATACGCATATCGAACCCAGAAGAAGTGACGAAGAATCAGAAACCACCGTGATTTACCTGAACAACGGCTATCTCACGCCGGAGACACTACGATTGACCGAGAAAACCCTTACGGAAACCAAGTCGACGTCTCTCTGTCCTAGCTCAAATGAAATGTTGCTTACACTTTGTCTACTTTTACTTCCATTAATTGTGATTAGTTAGAGTGGCTTAGTTTCTTAACTCTGTTTTATTCTACAAACCCAAATGTTGCGGAAAACTCTATGAATTTATGATTTATATTTAAATGAATGCTGAATATATTCATTAATCACCAATTCAAAAAGTTCCAATAATTTTTAGTCTCTTTTTTTTCCTTTTCTTTTTATTAATCAGAATTTCCAGTCGTCTATTTTTAAAAAAAAAACCAGGTATCAACTCCGGTTTTAATTTTGTTCACCACTTTCTACAAGACGTATATAAAAGCGTGCATGCATTCTAGGCTCCGTTTTGTATATCCACCCAAGACCAACTCTTTAAACTATCGTGTTGGCCAAGGTAAACTCTTTAGGAGTTTAGTCCTCTAAGCCACAAGATGATTGATTACTCTCCTTCACATGTCGTCGAAGCTCTCTCGTGAAAGTGCAGCGTAGCGAGAAGCTAAAGAGGTGAGCCGCCGCGGAAGGCAGGACTCTGGATGAGCGTCCGTCGTCTATGATCCGAGCCATTACGTTATATATTTCTAACTTTGTTAACGAAGATCTAGTCCGTTCTTGGTTCTTACGTTAAGGGATTTATTGGAGGTAAGTCGAAGATTTATCCTTTCCTCGACGTAAAAGTCGGAGTTCGTGCTGTTCTTGCCGGAATGGACGATGCTACTGAGGCTCAAGCTTCATGCCGAAGGTGAAAGTATTAACATGATGAAATGGTAAATGTTGTGTGAGTGCATGATGTTTTATTAAGCTTCATGCAACGGCTCTCTTGGCCACGTTGGAGAACATTTGACGTATATAAACGTTCTCGTAATTAAGAAGTATGCTTTGATTACTTTTATTAACCCATCAATCAAAACTATTTTTTACTTTGTTTTGTCACTCTTGCTTGTTGCTTTTGTCGCAAGTTATAAGATGTAATCGCGTGACACTGCTCGTCTTTAATGTGACTTTAACATTGTTTAGTTAAGGAGTGTTATTTTTAAATACAGCTAATCACTTATCGATCAGGGGTAAATCTATCTGATTGACAACTTTTGAATCGCTAATTTGAGTTTTTATTTTTATGATGTTAGGATATATACCATTTATATATTACAAAATATTGGTCTAACCACATAAACTAACATTTTGTATTTACTGTAAAATTACAATAAACTATATTAATTATTTCTAAATTCAATACTCCTCAATTTAGATAAAACTTTTTTTTTTTTGTTTATCTCCGGGACTGTTGAGAACAAATCTTTAATATTCATAGATAAATGCTCTTAATTAATTTACAAGTGTCATTCTCTAAATCTGATTCTCCCACACCGAATGGGTCTGACCATCATAGAAATCTTCCAAACTTCTGCTACTCATTTATTTTGTGGCTAAATTAATTTGATTAGTAATTGGTTTATTTTAGGTTCTTCTTTATTTTACATTAAAAAAAAAATGGTTCAACACGCCATTTTTCTGTACCATATATACGTTGCCACCTTTCGAATTTAGAAAACTATAATTTGAAAGTATTTGAATTTGATATAAGTCAAAATAAATCGGTTTGGAGTCTCACGGTCCTTTCCGTCATGGGAAAATGAAGTAGCGTGACCTATTAATGTTTCTGTTTTTTTAACGTACAATTGAAATCAAAGTTATAATTAAAGGCAGCAATCGAATGATAAAAAAAAATATATTTTATTTTGATCACATGCTCACGTCAGTTCAATTCCTTTATATAAGTATTTTTACGTTGCATATTACAAAAACAACCACATATGTGACGACATGCATGGCTTCTAGAAATCGTCAACAAAGCAAATTAAGTTCGATCGATGCCCAATTCAAAACTATCTTTGAACCGTATCCGAGAAGTTCCAAAATGCTAGGCAAGAACCAAGTAGAAGTCGACAGCTTTACTCTATCCGATTTGTAAAGACGTCAGAGCTAGATCGCGTTTTTGCCAAGGCAAACCCATTAGGTATGCCACGAGACGAATCCCCTTCAAATCTCTGAAATTTGCCAATTAATGAATGAAATTATGAAAACCAAGTTGTGGAATTGCAACGTAGCGAGAAGCTAAAGATCAGAGTGTTTAAGGCTCTGAGCTAAAGAAAGCTCGTGTTGTCTTGGAGAAAGAGAGTGATATGTAAAGAAACCACCGATAGTGCTTAGCACTAGCCCAAGACCGTAATACCCTAGAACCCGAAGAAACCAAGAGAACAAACCCTTTAAGTATGAAGAAAAATATGGAAGAACTCTTAGAAAATACTTGAAAGATTTTTAGAGAATATTGGAGAACTTATGAAGAACACACTCTCTCTTTGAACTTGCTTTTTATTCACTTGTTCAAGTTTTTACTTGGCTTAGCATGTTACAAATGAGAGGGTGATGAGGTATTTATAGCCTCCCAAAATACAAAATATCTCACACACCTTATCCTAATATCTAGAACATTCTACCACAATATCTAGATTTTTATTTATCAAATATCTAGATTTTTCTACATAAATATCTAGATAATTATCTTATAGAATTCTCTAGAATACTTAAAAGAGGTTATCATTTTTTATGATGTTTCTAGAGAAATTCTAGAACTTGGGCTTAATTTTGGGTTTGGTCCAATCAAGAATAATTTTATCATGGACCTAAAATTAAGCTTAACCCAAAATCAAGTTTAACTTCAATACTCCCTCTTAAACTTGATTTTGTCAACCATCCCGAGCTTTAAGCGAAGTAAATCAAACTGACCTTTTGGTAATGGCTTGGTGAAGATGACTGCAACGTTGTCCTCGCTTCGAACCTCCAGAGCTTCAATCGTTCCATCGAGCACCTTCTCCCGTATAAAGTGATGTTCTAACTCGATATGTTTCGTCCTTGCATGAAACACTGGATTATTAGCCAATTTGATAGCACTTTGATTATCTCCGTAGATGGCAACCGGCTTATTGATAGGCTCGAACAAATCTTCAAGGAGTCTTCGAAGCCATATACACTCTTGAGCTGCGAGTGTCGAAGCTTCATACTCCGCTTCAGTGGTAGACAACGACATCGTTGCTTGCTTCTTGCTACACCATGAAACGCTTGTGACTCCACATAAGAACACACATCCCGAAGTAGATTTCCGATCATCTAGATCTCCACCAAAGTCAGCATCCGTGAAACCATAGAGGGAAACCTTGACATTGTACTTGTATACCAAACCCATGCCAAGGGTTGTCTTCACATACTTCAAGATCTTCTTTGCCGCTTCTAGATGTGGCTCCTTGGTGCTTGCATAAACCGACTTACGAGACCTACCGCGAAGGCAATGTCAGGTCTTGTAATGGTTAAGTATAGAAGACTTCCTACAAGAGAGCGATAAGGTCGAGGATCGGGCAATAAGGATCCTTCATCGCGTTTAAGCTTTATGTTCACATCCATCGGAGTAGTGCCGGTCTTTCCTTCGTGTACCCCGAACCTCTCAACAATCCTTCTTGCATAGCTTTGTTGACCGATGAATATTCCATCCTTTACCCTTTCAATCTTGATATGCTCAAATTAATACCCTATAAGTACTAAAGCAGTTGTTGTAGTATATGTAGGGGTCGAACACAAGAACTCCAGATATCACGCAATAGATTATATAGATTCGAATTAAGCTAAACCAAAAGATGTAATTGAAAGCAAGTGCGTAAATTAAACAAGTTGTAAGTCAATTGGAAAGAAGATAGGCTCAGGGTATTTCTCAGGAATTCAATGAATGTAGATAAACTAACTAACATGATTCAGATTTAGCGCGGTTCTTGAACTCAAATCACTAAAGTATAGCTAACCAACTCTCGTTGCGAAAACTATCTAAGTCTAAATCCTAGAATTCCAAATCTCTTTGCGAATCCTAAAGTCTAAACCAGATTTTAGTTCAAGTTTGATTTGTTCACAAAACAACTAAACCAAATCTCTTTGCGAATAGTTAATTTGCTCATCCTAGGTCCTGTCAGGTAATTAATCGCACTCTCGTGCCTAATCAATTATCCTAAGATCTAAGTTCCAGATTCGTCAACCTAGAATTAGCTATGAGAACAACCTATGGTGAAGAACTAATTCAGATGGTGAATCCTAATTAACTAATTAACCTAACATTCAGAGAAAACCCTTATGAGAACCCTGAACCTAACAAGAGAACTACTCAGACATGGAGAATAAAAACAACATGATTGAATATATCATCCAAGAAATCAATAAGAAACAGGAGTCCAGAGTTGTCTCTCCAAAAACTAGAGTAAAATAAAGCTTATCCAACAAAAGTGGCTGAAAAACCTAATTATAATGCTAAAACACGTTTTGGGCTAAATTGTAAATAATAAAGTCTTCTGGACCAAGGTGCAAATTCTCCACACTTGTAAAAAGTGGCGTTTCCTTCTCCATGGACGACGGTATCGACCGATACCATAAGTGGTATCGATCGATACTCGGGCAGTGAGTCACGTTCCTTCCTTCATGGTGTCAGTATCGATCGACACCGGGTGGTGTCGGTCGATACAAGGGCTTCAAATCGGGTACTCAGCCACACGAACTTCTGCTTTGCTCCAAAATGCTCCAGAAAGCTCTAATATCTCCAATTATGCTCCAAACGTGCTAAAACCTGTAAAAGACTCTAAAACACTACAAAATAGTAGAAAGACTCTATAAAACGGACTTATATCATGGCTTAAAAAGGGTAAAAACCATGATATATCAAATCTCCAAGCCAATAAAATTATTCAGCTCACTCAACTTCTTTATCTCAAACCTCACCGACATATCCTCCTGTAGACGAGCGATTTCCGCATCATCATTCCCAGTAATTATCATATCATCCACGTAAACGATAACTACCACGTGGACTCCCCCATTCTTCTTGAAGAATAGACTCGGATCGGAATTTGATGGCACATAACCGCAAAACTGAAGGAATTGAGCAAGCTTTCCATACCAGGCTCTAAGAGCTTGTTTTAACCTGTACAAAGCTTTCTTAAGCTTGCACACATAACCAGAATTCTCTTGTGATTCAAAACCAGTTGGTTGCTCCATGAAGACATTCTTATCAAGCTCACCGTATAGAAAAGCATTCTTCACGTCTAGTTGCCATAATTTCCAACCAAAGCTTGAGGCTAATTAAAGATAAAAGTGAACGTACCGTGGTCATCTTTGCCACTGGACTGAAAGTCTCATCATAGTCTTCTCCATACTTCTGAGAGAACCTTCGAGCAACTAACCTTGCCTTATATCTATCAATGATCCCATCCGTTTTCCGCTTACAAGAAACGGGTAGGACATCCTTGGGTTTTGGAACCAAATCCCAAGTTTCGTTCTTCATGAGAGCATTCATCTCCTCCTTATTGCGGTCTCCCACTCGCTAACTCCTTTTGCTTCATCATAAGATGATGGCTCTTCTTCATCTAATGGAGCTGCAAAGTAGCATGAGTAAGTAGTGACAAACCTTTCATCCCTGAACCGAGCGGGCCTAACAATATTCCTTTTAGGCCGTTGATTAGTCATGGAACCATAATCTTGCTCCTCATCTTCCTCTTGGTTAATGCTCCCCCTTTCACCTTGCATCTCCATTTCAGGACTTCCGCTCTCAAATGGCACTTGGAAAAATGGTTCATCTATCTTGGAGGAACTCGCACCATCTTGCTCGACCAAGACTTGAGGTGGCCCATAGTATGAGGAAACTTCGTCAAAGACAACATCACGAGACACAACATACCTGTGAGTCTCAAGATCCATACACCTCCAACCTTTCCTTTGTTCATCATAGCCAACAAAGATGCATTTCTTCGCCTTTGCCTCCAACTTGGTTCTTTGAGAGTCGAACACATGGACATAGCCATCTCATAAGGAGTTCTGAGATGTTTCACCGTTGGCTTCTTCCCAAGAACCAAATATCATGAGATGTTTCACCGTTGGCTTCTTCCCAAGAACCATCTCATAAGGAGACTTCATATTATTTGGACTTAGCGGCATCCGGTTGATGACATAAGCTGCACATTTCATGCCTTCCACCCACAAGGCTTTAGGCAAGATCTTGTCATGTAGCCAGCTTCTACATGTCTCGCTTAGATGTCTGATCTTCTTTTTTGCTACTCCATTTTGTTGAGGTGTAGTTATCAAATGGAAACCTATGTGACTTTCCATATTGACAACCTTCACAAATTTTTCCTTCATCTTCAATCTTCAACTTGGGGAGCCCATTAACCAAATCATTGTTCACCATGACTTTGAGCTTAGTCATATTTATATGACCAAGCCTAGCATGCCATATAAAGACAATTTCATTGGTACTCATCTTCTCAACATAAGAATTTGAGGCCGATAAGACATATAAATCTTTAACCCGTGCTCCGGTGTGAACCACATCCGCCTTTAACTCTTTAATATTCTTTAAGAATTTAACGTGTCTTGGGCTAAATAAAACGTAGTTACCTGAGTCCACCGCATTCACCACAGAGAGAAGATTCTTCCTTACTCCAGGGACATGGTATACATTCTTGAGAGTGATTGGGCTTCCATCATCTCCTTTAATGACAATGGTCCCTTCCTTCTCAACGCGGTGGATTGAATTGTCCGGGGTAATAATGGCTTCTTTTCCGTCATGGTGTTGAAGACTAGAAAATAACTTCTCGTCTCCGGTAATATGATGGCTACAACCAGAATCCACAATCCAATCATTTCCAAGATTTTTAGTTGTAGATGTACCTGAAGATGCAGCCTCCACCGTGAAACATTTTCCCCATTCTTCGTCTTCAGTATGACATTTTGATTCCGCCATATTTGTTTCCTTAATCTTGACTCGACAATCCTTTTTGAAATGCCCAAGTTTCCCACACCGGTAGCACTTGAAACACTTCTTGTCTCTCGTAGAAGATCTTTCCCGTCCATCATTGTTCTTTGCACCACCATCCTTGGGCTTGGCTTTGAAGCTTTGTTGCCTCCGAGCTACAAAAGCGTTTCCCGAGGCATCATGGACTTTAACTCCCGCCATTTGCACAACTAGTGATTCTTGCGAAGCTAGTAAGCTTTCAAAATCCTCCAAGGAAGGTTGTGTAGCCCATCCTTGAACCGAAGTCACAAACGGTGTGTATTCGGGTTGTAGACCTCTAATAATAAACCGCTTCAACCGAGCTTCCGAAATCGACTCCTCCAGATTAAGAGTATAAATCTCTAAGCAAAGGTTCTTTACCTTGATGAAAAAATCTGAGATTGAAGACTTCCCCTGCTTGGCATTCGCCAACTCGTTCTCTAACAATTGTAGCCGAGCCTCGTTCTTCTTTTAGAACAATCGATATAACGCTTGCAAAATGGAACTAGTGGATGTACACCTTGAGACATGCTCAAATACTCTCGAGGATATTGACCTCTTCAAAGCAAACTCCGCCTTGGCATTCTTCCGTGTCCACTCTTTTGTCGCTTCCGCTGTTGCAGCATCTCCCCTTGGTGGTGTTGTGCTGCTACCGCCGACAACATCTCATAAGTCTTCACTCACCAAGTATGACTCCATACATGACTTCCATAACCGATAGTTAGATTGGTTTAAGATCTCTATTCCCAATCCAACAACACGACCCATTGATTTCATACTTAGAGTAAGCTCGAGCTCTCTTTAAACCCCTGATATTTGCATATTTTAACTATTTTTAACGTACATTTCATTTGGGTTTTGTGTCTTTTGCATGCATTTTTGTAGTTTTTCCTTAGCATTCCATCAACTTAGAGACATTAGTTAGTTTAGAATAGGTCATAGTGAGTCTTGCATTGTTTGGAGTGTTTCTAGGTGCTTATGGAAGCATTGACGAGTTTGGAGATGATGGCATTTGGATCAAGAGCAAAGGAAATCGCCAAAGAAAGAGAAGTACAAGGAGAAGAGAAAAACAGAAGCCACATCGGTATCCTGAATCGGCATGATGCATACCGATGCAACTTCTGTTTAAAAACAGAAGTCATTTCGGGATCCTGCATCGGTATGATGCAAACCGACGCCAGCAGAGAAGAAGAGACAGGAGAATCCTCGGGGTGCCACATCGGTATGGTGCATACCGATGCGAACTTGCCGAACAATTCGGCTAACTCACATCGGGGTGCTGCATCAGGCAACAACACACCGATGCAGCTTCCCTCAAACGTCGACAGGAGAATCCTCGGTGTCATGCATCAGCGAGAAGCATACTGACGCGACTCCTCCGGACTATTTGGCTAACTCACATCGGGGTGCTGCATCGGTATGATGCACCCCGATGTGACTCCTGCGACCCAACTTTGTATAAATTATTAGAGACCTAATTAAGCACTTATCTTGTTTTTGACTTTGTAAAACTCGATTTTAGAGAGAAAAAGGGAGATTGTAAGAGATTCTTGAGTGATTTATGCAAGTTCTTGTTTAATTTTATCATTTATTTATTTTCTTATCATCTTCCATGAATCTAAACACTTCCTTTATGGGATGTGGAGATAAACATGGGTTGTGAGTAGTTTTCTAAAATTCTAGGGTGAAGTAGATTTAGGTAATTTTAGTGTGAATCAATGATGTTAGGGCCTATATTATTAATGATTTTTCCTTGTTTAGTGTTCTTAATGCTAAATTGACCATGATCAAGTTGATTTAGATCATAGGGAATTTTTCGCCCGGAAGGTGTTCGATGAAATTCCCCAATGAACTAATCAAAGGATATTACATTCTTAGCATATGGAAATAGTTGTCTAAGTTGTTTATTGATTAAATGATCTTGTTTCTAATGCTTGGAAATTATTAAATCACAAATGAGAATTTGTTCTTGATTTGGTAATTTCCAAAGTGACTAATTCCAAGGAATTGGGTTAGTCTTGTTTAATGATTGTAGTATAAGGATTAGCATTACTTGAGTATATTGGCATCATTGTGAGCCTCTAAAGTTACCAACAATCGCATACTTCACCCTTGGATTTGTTTTTAGTATTGTCTTAAACCGTAATTTGCGTTTTAGTTTGAGTTTCTATCTTTTACTTTAGTTAAATAGAGCTTGATTTCAATATCACTTAGGTTGTTAGAAAACCTCTTCTTGAATTACTTAGATTAAGAAGTTTTATATATTCTTAGTGTTTACTTGTGAGTCGACGGGATCCAGTTGTAAGCAGCAATAGTCAGAAGAGCTGCAAAACATGGTGGTAGTGCAGTTGTGCTCAGCTGAGACCAAGATTTCACACTCTCTTTAATTAGATAGCTTGCGACATTCTCAAGAGCAATTGTATTAGCATGAGATGAATTTCTTGGACCTAATCTTCTTAGAGCATGTAACTTGAGATGACGATTCATATCTCAGCTTCTTCTTCGGCGGTGGAAGCCCTAATTGCGCGGACATCTTTCTTTTTCGAGCTTCCTTAGTAGCTTGCTTCGGAGTAGGTGACTCAGATTCTTCCTCGAGAATCCCCTTTCCTTTGCCGGAATCTCTTCCTCGGCGAGTGTTAATTTCTCGCCGGAATTTTGCTCAGATTCGGCGGAATCGCCAGAATCTCCTTCGCATGCGATTTCTTTTTCTTGGGACGGTGGTGTCCACAAAACCATTTGTAGTGGATTGGAATCTTCGTCGCTGTCTTCTTCGACCAGATGAGGTCGATTTTCTTCACCGGAATCATGAGGCGCCGGTGTTGCGATTCTTTGGCCGACTCTACCCCGTCGAGTTTCAATCACCATTGATGCCGATTTTTTTTTCTTCTTTAGGGTTTTGAGGAAGATGACTGTTCAGACTCTCTTTGCCGCATATATATCCTCCAGAATTTCCTTTTCCTTTTAAAAAAAAAATGGTTTTCCTTTTTCTTGATAGGCAAATAAAAATCAGTCCGACTTCATATAAGCAGGATTGAAAATTTGTACCACCTCTGATTCACTGCAACAGTTTACTTATGGGACATATACATCAGCATCATGTTTAAGGACAAAATTGATGCAACCACATTTAATCAAGCAAAATAATGAAGAATTCAACCTGCAGTGATATCCTATATGTCATGAATTTAAACTGGCCTTGAAAACATTTTTTTAAGTCAGATTTTGATTTACCTCGTTTTGTTGAAGTGCTACAAGAACTGACACAATACGTGAGCCAAAATGCTTACTTAGCTCGTCACGGTTCATTGCATTTGGTCATCTCAACTTCAGTTGCTAGCTTTCACACTATCATGTCTTTATCATCCCGTAGTCAGTTTTCAACCTCTGTTCAGCACGAGAGAGCCGCTGGAAATTCCCGGTTTAAACATGCTTGATGCAAATTTCCTTGTATTATCACTGGAATTCTCAAGTACTCGGTTACAGGTCAATTCCCTTGTACTATCACTGAACATCTCAAGTACGCAATTACCAGTTAGTCCCTTCTTTTTGTTTTAGTTTCACTTGATTAGCATATGCGTTAGCTCCATCACTTGACTTCTCAGGAACTAACTCATGGCTAATCTCTCTTCAGCGCTTTAGTTCTCTCTTATCTGTGAAACATGTACTGATGTCCAAGCTTGACGACATGATAGTTTTTCACTCATGCCCTTGACTCCAAAAAAAATCTAATCCTTATATACATCTTGAATCAGTACTTGCATTAGCCCTACATTCTTCACAAACTGTCACTTCCACAAATACTAATTGAATTTATTAAGGTGACAAAACGTGTAAAGTCCAAGGGTTTTGTGAATAAATCAGCCAGTTGTAATTCAGTGACGATATGTTCAACCACTACCTGTTTCTCTTCCACCAGTTCTCTGATAAAATGGTGTCTTATGTCAATGTGCTTTGTCCTTGAGTGCTGAACTCGATTTTTCGAAATACTGATGGCACTCTTGTTGTCACAGTGAACCAGAAGAGTTCCAGAATCCATTCTGTACTTGGCCGACATCTGCTTCATCCACAGAAGTTGGGAGCAACAACTCCCCAAGGCAATGTACTCTGCTTCTGCCGTAGATAGTGATACATAATTATGCTTCTTACTCATCCAGGCAATCAGATTGTTTCCGAGGAAGAAACATCCACCACTTGTGCTTTTTCTGTCATTTGCACTTCCTGCCCAATCAGCATCGCAATATCCGACTAGACTCTTGTTTGACCCCTTCGAGTACCAGATTCCAAGGTTGACGGTTCCCTTGACGTACTTGATGATTCGCTTGACTGCTTCCAAGTGATATTGTTTTGGTCTGGCCTGGTATCTTGCACACACACCCACACTGAAGCACATATCTGGTATACTCGTTGTTAAGTACAAGAGGCTCCCAATCATTCCTCTATACAACTTGACGTCAACATCTTTTCCTTCGCTATCCCTTGTCATTCTGGTTGTAGTACTCATGGGAGTTTTGGCTTCCTTGCATTGATCCAATTTGAATCTTGTTAGTAAGTTCCTTGCATACGTGCTTTGAGAAATAAACACCCCTTCGTTTGAATGTGTTATTTGTAGCCCCAGAAAGTACTTCAACTCCACCAAAATCCTCATTTCAAACTCTTGGGTCATGTTATTCACAAAAACATCAACAAGTTTCTGAGATGTACCACCGAAAATGATGTCGTCAACATAAATTTGGACGATCATAATCTCCTTTCCTTGCTCTATAATGAAAAGTGTTTTGTCCACACTTCCTCTTGTGTACCCCTTTTTCTCAAGAAAATTGGTCAACCTCTCATACCAAGCTCTTGGAGCTTGCTTTAGCCCATACAGTGCCTTCTTCAACTTGTAGACATATTCAGGATGCGCCGAATCCTAAAATCCTTTTGGCTGCTCCACGTGTACTTCCTCTTGCAGAACACCATTCAGAAACGCACTCTTCGCGTCCATTTGATATACCTTGAAATTCAGAATGCAAGTCATTCCTAGAAGCAACCGAATTGACTCCAAACAGGCCACATGAACAAAGGTTTCTTCAAAGTCAACACCTTCGATTTGAGAGTAGCCTTGAGAAACCAGCCTTGCTTTGTTTCGCACTACAGCCCCACTCTCATCGATTTTGTTTTTGAAGATCCACTTTGTGCCTACAATGTTTGCACCTTCAGGTCTAGGAACCAGCTCCCAGACGTTGTTGCGCACAAATTGTTCCAGTTCTTGTTCCATTGCGATGATCCATAATTCGTCTTGAAGGGCTTGAATATGATTATGTGGCTCAATGACTGACACGAAACATGCAAACTGAACCATCTCACGAAAATTTATCTGAACTCCTCTAGTTTTCCTCCCTTCATTCACATTACCAATGACATCAGATGGTGAATGATTCCGATGTACATGCTGTACCACTTGCTGATCATTCTTTATTGATGGTTCTGTGATAGAAAGTTTCCGCATGTCCTCTGTTTCTGCTTGTTCTAACTCAATGTCTGGTCTAGCATACTCTAATGGGGGTACTGAGTAGTCATCAAACACCACATTGACAGATTTTGGATTGCACCAATACGAGTATTGTAGACTCGAAATGTTGTACTACTGCCTGAGTAACCCAGAAAAATCCCTTAATTGCTTCGTGAGTCAAACTTGCCAAGCTGATCCTTGTCATTCAAGATGTAACACCTGCATCCAAAGACATGAAAGTAACTCAAGTTAGGTGTCTTTCCTTTCCATAATTCATAAGGGGTTTTTGTTGTCCCCTTTCTGACATAAACTCTGTTAATGATGTAACATGCAGTGTTTAGCGCTTCTGCCCAGAACTTGGTAGGGATGTTATTCCCGTGTAACATGGCTTTGGCCATCTCCTGCAATGTCCTATTCTTCCTCTCCACGACTCCATTTTGCTGAGGTGTTCTGGGTGCAGAGAACTGATGTGCGATTCCTTGATTTTCACAAAACGTCTTCATAGACTCATTCTGAAATTCTCCTCCATGATCACTTCGCACTCGCTTGATCCCTCCTTTCTCGTTGATCAGTTGAAGGGCCTAGATGCTAAAGCTGTCGACTGTTTCTGACTTGTCACGAATGAACCTGACCCAAGTCCATCTGGTATAGTCATCAACAAGAACAAATACGTACTTCTTCCCTGCTATGCTTTCAGTTTGCATCGGCTGAAACAACCGCATTTTTTTTTTTTTGTTTTTTTTATAAATAAAACTTCCATAAATAATTAAACAATTTAAACAAAACATAGAACAATACTACAGCTTGCAAGCATACAGTTCTAAAACAATAAAAACAACAACAACATAAATAATAACCCGGGTCCTAATCATCCCCTCTTCACTGCCTCGATTCCACGATCACACCTTATCTTTACCTGCATCGACAAAAGTGATGCGTCAACATTTGGCTAACCAAACGCTGAGTGAGATGATCATTCCAACAACAGGTTACCAATTAACAATACGAAAAATTAATTAACACCAAATTAAAACTTCAGCGCAATAGAAATTTAACTCCATAAAAGAAAACTATACCAACGCCTAGCAATTCTACTCCGAGAAAAGCTAAACACACAGCCTGAAAGCTAACACACAACACGCTTCCTAGGCACAACCAACAACTGGTATCGATCGATACACCCCTGGTATCGATCGATACCCAACCAATACAAGTTTCCCGACAAGGGACTGGTATCGACCGATACAACCCTGGTATCGATCGATACAGAAACAACCACAGGTATCGATCGACACACCCCTGGTATCGACCGATACTGAAACCACCACTAGTATCGACCGATACACACCTGGTATCGACCGATACCGAACAACCACTGGTATCGACCGATACATACCTAGTATCGACCGATACCGAACAATCAACACGAGTCTACTGACAAGGGACTGGTATCGACCGATACACTAGTATCGATCGATACTCCCCTGCGACTCAACACCACCGCGAAATCTAAACCCAGAAATCGCCACAATCGAGCCACCAACTCAACAATCAAGCTTAACCAAGTACCACACAAGCTTAATTGCTAACCTTTGGTCACAACTCACCTTAAAATCGGATGGATCGAGCTCTAGAAGACTTCCCCGAGCTCAAGAACGCTTCCCGCTCTTCCCCTAGCTCACGCTCAACCCTAGCTCCTCTAACCTCCCTCGATCTCGCAAGATCCAAGCTCTACAAGCTCTTCTTCCCCTTTCTCTCACTCTCTCTCTCTCTCTCTCTCACGCAAGACCCACCTCTCTCTCTCGCTCTAGAAAGAACACGCGTGAAAGAAAAAGAAGATAAGAAGAAGAAGACGACTTAAAGGACTTTTCTTTCGAGAAACCCGACTAGCATCGATCGATACCCACCTGGTATCGATCGATACACACTACTGGTATCGACCGATACCCACCTGGTATCGATCGATACACCCTCTTCCGGAACACGGGCGTTACAATTCTCCCCCACTAACTTAGATTCGACCTCGAATCTTCGTTACCGTTCATCTCCCATGAACCGTTCATCTCCAATGAACCTTAATCGTCGCAACGATTTCATAAACCTTGGCCAACCCGGCCAACTCAACACTCACACGAGGTCCGACCAACCTCCAAGGTTTCCCACTCAGTCCTCTATCCTTATGACACCGCGGCATCATATGTACTTATTGCTCACACTAGCCAAACCCCATCACTCAAGACACCGCAGCATCTCCGAGTTCTAAGCGTCTGCCATATCCCGCAGGATATCCACCATACCTCGCAAGGTATTAACCATACCACATCACCCAAGACACCGCAGCATCTCCGAGTTCTGGGTATCTGCCATACCACTCCGCTCGGTAATATAACCTACAAGAGTCACGATACCACATACCACTCAATTCTAGGCAATATATCCTACGTCTAGGATATACTCCTTACGAATCCACGGTATCACGTATCACTCTAGGCTATAAACCTCCCGAGCCTGGGTACATCGCCAGTCACACTCTCAAGACACACAGTCCTGCGAGCTATCGGCACCAGAGGAACTAGTCCTCTCAACGAGCAATAAGTCACACATCGATAAGCATCTCGACTGAACTACCTCCCGTGATTCGTGTAAATCCTCGCAAGGCAACACCGGCATCACCCATATCCCGCACCCGGAATATCTGCCGTGCATAACCATAACCAGGCTATCGCACCGCCCTTGCGCACCTTCCAGTGTCAGCTTGCTTTAGAGAAACTTGTCAAGACAACAAGGACTAGGCTAGCTGAGATCACCCAACAATCCTCCGCAGTAGATCATCAATACAAACGTAATAAAACAAACAAGTACCATACGCCTGCAATCCGATCCACCACGTAGAACCGCTAAGGCTAACTCCAACACCCAACAACTCTCTGTAGTAGGTCATCAATACAAACGTAATAAAACAAACAAGTACCATACGCCTGCAATCCGACCCACCACAAAGAACCGCTAAGTGAAATAACCCGGTCCCGTCCCTCGACTCATCTTTCCGAACAAGCTTAACTGAAAACACGCAACGCTCACAACAGCAATAAGAATTTCCATCTTATTACTCTCTTGCATTCACGCTTTTTAACCCAAAACGTAATGCAAAACCATGACTCCCAAAGTCACCAATAATAAGAAATACTCATCTTATTATACATCATAATGTAACATCGTTCTTACACAACGGAAATACAAAATGAAACACACATAGCATACAGCTACAACCGAAACTGGAACCTCTCGATGGAACTCAAGCCGCAGCTTGCTTCTGGAACCACTTCCCGAACCTCGCTTCCATCCTAGCCTCTGGCTCCCAAGTTTCCTCCTGTACCCCGTCACAATCCCACAGAACTCGCATCATCGGAATCCTCTTCCGACGAAGCTCCTTGACCCTCCGCTCGAGAACCCTCAAAGGTCTCGCCTCAACTGTCATATTAGGCTGGAGATCTGACGGAATCTCAGCCAATACCTCGTCACCCCTATACAAACACTTCTTCAGCATCGACACATGGAAGACCTTATGAAATGCTTGCATAGCCGCAGGTAACTCCAACCGATACGCTACCGGTCCCACACGCTCGACGATCCGGAACGGTCCCATATACCTCGGACTCAACTTAGTCGCGGTAATGGACCTGTTCGGACCTCTCAGTAAAGCCATCTTGAGATACACACTATCTCCCACCTCAAACACAAGCTCTTTCCGCCTCTTATCGGCATAACTCTTTTGCCGATCCTGGGCCTCTTTCATGTTCAGCTTCAAAACCCGGATCTTCTCCGTAGTTTCCTGAACAAAACTCGCACCCAAAGTGCTCCTCTCCCCCACTTGTGTCCAACACAAGGGGGTACGACATGGCCTCCCATACAGAGCCTCGTATGGAGCCATCCCAATACTCGCCTGGTAGCTATTGTTATACGCAAACTCCACCAAGCTCAAGTGATCCACCCAGTGACCACCCCAATCCAGCACGCACATCCTCAACAAATCCTCCAAGGTCTGGATGGTCCTCTCTGACTGCCCGTCTGTCTGAGGATGATACGCCGTGCTCAAGTGCACTTTCGTGCCCATCTCCGCCTGAAACGCATTCCAGAACTCCGATGTGAACTTAGGATCCCGATCCGAGACAATGCTCACCGGCACTCCATACAGTCTCACAATCTCCTGCACGTACTTCTTAGCCAAAACCGCTGCCCCATCAGTCTTCTTAATGGCCAGAAAACGCGCACACTTGGTCAATCGATCAACGATGACCCAAACAGCATCCTTGGTCCGAGAAACTGGTAAACCCACCACGAAATCCATCGTGATCATATCCCACTTCCACTCTGGAATGGGTAAACTCTGCAACAAACCACTCGGGACCTGGTGCTCCGCCTTCACTAACTGGCACACGTTGCACGACGCGACCCAGTTAGCAACATCCTTCTTCATCCCGACCCAATGATAATACCGCTTGAGGTCACGGTACATCTTAGTCGCTCCTGGATGAATTGAGAACATGCTCGAATGAGCCTCACTCATGATCTCTCGTCGCAAATTCTCGTCCAAAGGTACGCATACCCTCCCACTGACAAGGATAGTGCCGTTCGCAGACACCTGATACTCAGAACCCGCCGCTTTCGAAGCCTTAACCAAACTCTCATCCTTCTCCTGAGCCAACCGAACTCTGCTCAAAAGATCCGCCTGGTTAGTCGCCTCTAAGCCCAAAGGTTCCTGAGAGACGACACATAAGCGCAATGTGCTAATCTCACTCACCAACGACTCAACCTCGAGCTCCCGAGCCAAAGCCACCCGCTTCCGACTCAACGCATCCGCAACCAGATTAGCCTTACCAGGATGGTAAGCTATCTCCAGATCATAATCGGCCACTAGCTCCATCCAGCGCCTCTGCCTCAAATTCAACTCAGGTTGAGTGAAAATGTACTTCAAACTCTTATGATCTGTGAACACCTGCACCTTTCCGCCATAAAGATAAGATCTCCAAATCTTTAAAGCGAAAGCTACTGCAGCCATCTCCAAGTCATGGGTAGGGTAGTTGCCCTCATGCTTCCACAGCTGCCGCGAAGCATAGGCAATAACCTTCCCCCGCTGCATCAACACACAACCAAGACCCACTCCCGACGCATCGGTGTACACCACATAAGGCTCGCCCGACTCAGGCAACGCCAATACTGGAGTACTAGTCAACATGGCCTTCAGTCCCGCGAAACTCTCCTCACACTCCGAGGACCACACGAAAGGAACATCCTTCCCCGTAAGCTTCGTCATAGGCTTGGCCAGACTAGCGAAACCCTTGACGAACCGCCGATAATACCCTGCCAACCCGAGAAAACTCCGAATCTCAGTGGCATTCCTCGGCCTCGGCCAAGTACTAATGGCCTGGATCTTCTCCGGATCTACCGACACTCCCTCCGCAGAGACAATGTGACCCAGAAAACCGATCTCCCACTGCCAGAAGCTACACTTACTCAACTTAGCAAATAACTTCTGTTCCCGCAGCCTCGAAAGAACCACACGCAGATGCACCTCATGCTCCTCCCGGCTCCTCAAATACACCAAGATGTCATCGATAAAGATAATCACGAACTCATCTAGATACTCCTGGAAAACGCTGTTCATCAATCTCATAAATGCAGCCGGTGCATTCGTCAACCCAAATGGCATCACCACACACTCGTAGTGGCCATAACGAGATCTGAAAGCCGTCTTCCGGATATCTACCTCATCAATGGGAATCTGATGATATCCCGACGCCAAGTCAATCTTGGAGAACCAAGTAGCCCCTCTCAACTGATCCAACAACTCATCAATCCGAGGTAGAGGATACATGTTCTTCACTGTGACTCGGTTAAGTCCCCGGTAATCAATACACAACCGAAAACTCCCGTCCTTCTTCTTCACGAACAACACTGGCGCTCCCCACGGTGAAGAACTCGGGCGAATAAACCCCTTGTTCAACAACTCCTCCAGCTGCTTCTTCAGCTCTGCCATCTCTGCTGGAGCCATTCTATAAGGAGCCCTGGATATCGGTGCCGTCCCTGGTTCCAACTCGATCGTGAAAGGATCCGACCTAGACGGTGGCAACCCCTGCAACGATTGGAACACCTCCTGGAACTCACGAACCACACGAATATCCTGAACCCTAGCCTCTCCGACGGCCTCCGGCAAGGAAATGGTAGCCAAATACGCCTCGCAACCCTTCTCGATCAGACGCTCCGCGTGCATAACCGAGATCACGAGACTCCCGGAAGTCGGTCTCACACCCTGATACACAACCTTCCCCTTCCCTCGGCCAAACTCAACTCGCCCCCGATGACAGTCCAGATGCGCCCTGAACTTCCCGAGCCAATCCATGCCCAATATGACATCGTACAACTCCACAGAGCAGATAATCAAATCGGCAGACATGGACTCTCCAGCTACCTGAACATCCACGTCTCGCACCCGACCGTGAATTCTCAGGAGCTTCCCACCGGCAACCTCCACGAAACCCAAACTCACACCGGGCTCGCTTCGAAGATTAGCCCTCTCGGCCAACTCTGGGGAAACGAAGCAATGCGATGCTCCCGTGTCAAACAACACATGACACTCTGCACCTCCAACACACAAGGTTCCTGCACATATACATGTGCCGAGAACCTTAACACCCAGACAAGCACGATATCCCCCAACACAGTATTAAACTTAGATGAGTCTAAGAAAAATACCTGTGATCGGCCTGGAACTCGGCTCTCCGGACTCGGTGATGGAGTACACTCGAGGCGCTGCTGCTATCTGCCTGATGGGCTGCACCACCGTGGACTCACTCTGCCGCAACTTCGGACACTGAGGCCTGATGTGCCCCGCCTCCTTGCAGTGATAGCACACTCGAGAATCCACTCGCACTCCGCCCTTCTGAGGACAGCTCGCCACTCGGTGATCCATGCTCCCACACCCAAAGCAACCCGGACCACCTCGGCTACCTCTCGAAGCGCTCTCCCGCTTCCGCTTCTGTCCTTGCATCGGCTTACTGCCTCTGCTCGGACCGGACTGCTGCTGCACAGATCTCGCCTGAAAACTTGGTGTACCCGCTACCACCTCGTCCTTCAGACCCTCCTCAAGCAAAGCTGCAGTCTCAACCAACTCATCAACCGTGCAAAACGCCCTCACCATGCAACGGTTCCTCAAGTCAACCCGAAGACCCATCAGGAATCTCTGCACACGGGCCGACTCACTCTCAACCGCTCGCCTAACATAAGACCCGAGCCGGTTGAACTCCGCCTCATACTCGCGTACCGACCGATCCCCCTAAGTCAAACTCGCAAGTCTCGACTCCAACCGGTTGAACGCCTCCTGAGGGAAGTACTTGGAGTTAAACTCCTCCACAAAATCCGCCCAAACCATCGCGGCCTGAGCTCTCCGTGCTGCCACACCCCTCCACCAGAGATGCGCATCACCCTCCAGATAATGGACCGCGATGTCCACTTGGTATCCCGCGGGACACCTACTCGAGAGGAAATTCCGCTCCACTCTCCTCAGACACGCATCAGCGTCCTCAGGATTAACACCTCCAGAAAAGAACCCCGTGCCAATCCTCTGCATCTGCTCCATCATCCTAAGGTAGGATGGGAGCTCCTCAGCAACCGCAGCTGCCACCTGAGGCTGCGCCTCCACAACTACTGGAGCCCCAGGAGCCTGAGCCGGTACCCTCTCTGGTAACCGCTCCAACAGCCTCGCCAAAAGATCCGCAATGCGATCATCTCGGGCCCGAGCATCACCCGCTGCCACACCCGCAGCACCCGCTGGAACACCAGCCACACCCTCAGACCCAACCTGACTCGCATGCGACTCCTCGGCCTGCTCCTCCGGCACCCGGCCACGACCCCTACCACGGCCACGACCTCTACCGCGCCCTCTAGCCATCTGCACACGTGCAGGGGCAAGAACTAAGAACACAAAAACACAATCATCACAATAAAGATAACTCACCGTGGAATCTCACAACGCTCGGAGAGGATGATTCTAAGACCCCCACAAAACACCCAATCTATTCTAGAACCACCTAGGCTCCTAGAACCGTAAGGGCTCTGATACCAATTGAAACAACCGCATTTTTTTTTTTTTTTTTTTTTTTAATAAATAAAACTTCCATAAATAATTAAACAATTTAAACAAAACATAGAACAATACTACAGCTTGCAAGCATACAATTCTAAAACAATAAAAACAACAACAACATAAATAATAACCCGGGTCCTAATCATCCCCTCTTCACTGCCTTGATTCCACGATCACACCTTATCTTTACCTGCATCGACAAAAGTGATGCATCAACATTTGGCTAACCAAACGCTGAGTGAGATGATCATTCCAACAACAGGTTACCAATTAACAATACGAATAATTAATTAACACCAAATTAAAACTTCAGCGCAATAGAAATTTAACTCCATAAAAGAAAACTATACCAACGCCTAGCAATTCTACTCCGAGAAAAACTAAACACACAGCCTGAAAGCTAACACACAACACGCTTCCTAGGCACAACTAACAACTGGTATCGATCGATACACCCCTGGTATCGATCGATACCCAACAAATACAAGTTTCCCGACAAGGGACTGGTATCGACCGATACAACCCTGGTATCGATCGATACAGAAACAACCACAGGTATCGATCGACACACCCCTGGTATCGACCGATACTGAAACCACCACTGGTATCGACCGATACACACCTGGTATCGACCGATACCGAACAACCACTGGTATCGACCGATACACACCTAGTATCGACCGATACCGAACAATCAACACGAGTCTACCAACAAGGGACTGGCATCGACCGATACACACCTAGTATCGATCGATACTCCCCTGCGACTCACCACCACCGCGAAATCTAAACCCAGAAATCGCCACAATCGAGCCACCAACTCAACAATCAAGCTTAACCAAGTACCACACAAGCTTAATTGCTAACCTTTGGTCACAACTCACCTTAAAATCGGATGGATCGAGCTCTAGAAGACTTCCCCGAGCTCAAGAATGCTTCCCGCTCTTCCCCTAGCTCATGCTCAACCCTAGCTCCTCCAACCTCCCTCGATCTCGCAAGATCCAAGCTCTACAAGCTCTTCTTCCCCTTTCTCTCACTCTCTCTCTCTCTCTCACGCAAGACCCACCTCTCTCTCTCGCTCTAGAAAGAACACGCGTGAAAGAAAAAGAAGATAAGAAGAAGAAGACGACTTAAAGGACTTTTCTTTCGAGAAACCCGACTGGCATCGATCGATACCCACCTGGTATCGATCGATACACACTACTGGTATCGACCGATACCCACCTGGTATCGATCGATACACCCTCTTCCGGAACACGGGCGTTACAGGCCCCATTAAGTCCATATGAACCATATCCAAAGCAGCCTTTCTGTTATCATCAGGAACTTTCTTGTGTTGGACTTTGACTTGTTTTCCTTTGTTACATGGCCCACACCCCATCCTATCTCCTCCCTAAATTTGTGGTACGCCTCGCACTATCTCTTGATTTACAAGAGTAGTTAGGTTCCTGATATTCACATAAATTAGACATTCGTAGTCATATGTTTTTCGTAGTTTCACCACTTTTCGAATCATTTAGAGGTCAATATAGTGTGTTTAGATCATTAATGTTCATACCTTGCATTTTAGATTAGTTAAGTGTATATATTGCATATGCATAGCTAATTTTGTGTGTTTTGCGTTCTTTGCATTGGATTAGGCACCGAAGAATTTCAGGCGATGGAAGTGATCAAGAAGAGAGGAAGGTTGAGCAAGAAAGAGCTAAAATCCGAGACTCACATCGGGCAGCCACATCGGCGAGCTGCGCCCGATGTGGATTCGTCCATCAAAAATCAGAAGTCCACATCGGGCAGCCACATCGAACAGCTGCGCCCGATGTGGACCCGTCTGTAGCAAACTCATAAGTCTACATCGGGCAACCATATCGACCAGCTGTGCCCGATGCAGACCCGCCGAAGCTCAAAATATCCGGGTCAAACCCGGTTTGTCCCGGGTTGGCCCGGCTCGACCCTGTTTTATTTATAAGCAAAAGACATAATTATTGGGGGGTTATCTTGTTTATAGTTTACAAAAAACGTGTTTAAGGGTTTGTGAGGAGATTGTAAGAGATTCTTGGTGTTTTTATGAAAGTTTTTGATTGATTGATTTTCTTTCATCTATCTATATTCTTATCATCTACCATGGATCTAAACACTTCCTTCATGGGATTTGTGGAGATAAACATGGTTTGTGAGTAGTTTTCTAGAATTCTAGGGTGAAGTAGATTTATGTAATTTTAGTGTGAATCAATGATGTTAGGGTCTAGATTATTAATGATCATTCCTTGTTTAGTGTATTTAATGCTAAATCGACCATGATCAAGTTGATTTAGAAGAACCATGAACCGAGTTCCAATTCATCCACCACGACCTCCAAGACCAATTGGAGTCGGCGATGCACCAAACACACATGGTAACCGCCAAGGGATACCTCCACCACCGGTTGAACACAATAACTTTGAGATCAAATCCGGTATTATCTATATGGTGCAAAACAACAAGTTCCATGGGCTGGCCATGGAGGACCCATTAGATCACTTGGATCAATTCGATCGCATTTGTGGTATGACAAAGATCAATGGTGTCTCGAAAGATGGTTTCAAGTTGCGCTTGTTCCCATTCTCGCTTAGAGACAAGGCACATCAATAGGAAAAGACCTTCCACAAGATTCAATCAAAACTTGGGACCAATACAATAAGGCTTTTCTTGCAAAGTTTTTCTCCACTACAAGAACATCAAGGCTTCGAAATGAGATATCAAGCTTCACTCAAAAGAGGAACGAGAGTTTTTGTGAGGCTTGGGAACGCTTCAAAGGATTCACCATCCAATGTCCTCACCACGGTTTCTCGGACGAGTCTCTTCTTAGCATTCTTTACCGCGGTGTCCTTCCCAAGTTTCGTATGCTACTTGATACCTCGAGTAATGGAAATTTCTTGAGAAAAGAAGTGGATGACGACTTACAATTGGTGGAAAACTTGGCACAAAGCGACGGTAATTATGGAGAAGACTATGATAGATTTTCAAGGGGCGGTGGAGAGTTTGATGATCAAAAGACGAGAAGGGACATCAAAGCTCTAAACGACAAGATGGATAAGCTTATCCAAGCTTCACAATCAACCGTCAACTTTGTTGGTGATTACGATGACAACCAAAACTATCAAGAGGGAGTTGATGGCGATAAAAAGCAAGAAGAAGTCAATTACGTGGGTGGTCAAGGTGGCTACCAAGGAGGGTTCAACTAAAACTATAGGAATCACCCAAATTTTTCCTATAGAAGCAACAATGTGGCAAATCCTCAAGACCAAGTGTATCCTCAACAAAACACTCAAGGTCAAGGCTTTCAACAAAAGAACTTCGTCCCTTCCAACCAACAAAGACCATTTGTTCCACATAACAACTTTCAAGGAAACCAAAGTGGGTTTCAACCAAAGCAACAATCTACACCACCCGGTTTTGTGCAACAAGGACAAGCGAGCAACACAACGCTTCAAGACAACGAGATGAAGAACATGCTTCAACAACTATTACAAGGCCAAGCTCAAGGAGCCATGGATTTGAGTAAGATGGAATGTTCTTACAATGACCTCAACTCCAAATTTGAGGCATTGTCGTCTAAGTTCAAATAAATCGAATGTAAAGGAGCTTCTTCACCGACACGCCCTCTAGGTACCTTACCGGGAAAACCCGAAGCTAATCCAAAGGAATACATCAATGCCATCACATTGCGTAGCGGAAAAGAGCTTCCCTCATGGGAGCTTCCATCTAATCTCAATGAGGACATTGAGAACCAAAGTGGGGAGGTGGTCATTGAGAATGAAGAGAATGTGGTTAAAGAAGATGTTATTTTGGATAAAGCTATGGGAACAAGGGTTGTAGAAGACAAGCCCGCGGGAACACCTACAAAGAAGAAGACTACTTTTGTCCCGCCACCTTATGAGCCCAAACTTCCTTTCCCGGGCCGCTTCAAGAAGCAACTTTTGGAGAAGTATAGGGCAATTTTTGATGAGCATATGGACAAGGTCCAAGTGACTATGCCCTTTGTTGATGTTTTCTTGTTAGTCCCACAATACAACAAGTTTCTTAAAGATGCAATCAAGGATAGAACCAAGGATTTGGAAGGAATGGTTGTGCTTTCTTATGAGTGTAACGCCATAATTCAAAGGAAAGTTGTGCCAAAGAAGTTGGGAGATCCGGGGAGTTTTACTCTACCTTGTGCTCTTGGACCACTTGCTTTCAAACATTGCTTGTGTGATCTTGGAGCAAGTGTAAGTTTGATTCCTTTTTCGGTGGCAAAACGTCTTGGTTTCACCGTCTACAAGACTTGTAGAATCTCTCTCGTGCTAGCGGATAGGTCGGTACGACACCCAATTGAAATGCTTGAAGATTACCGGTACGAATTGGAGATTTTGAGGTACCAACCGATTTTGTTGTTCTTGAAATGGATGAAGAGCCCAAAGATCCTCTAATCTTTGGAAGACCGTTCTTAGCCACCGCCGGAGCTATCATAAATGTGCGAAAAGGGAAGATTGATCTTCATTTGGTCAAAGACGATGTGCTTAAATTTGACATCAATGAGATGATGAAAAAACCCACTATCGATGGTCAAGCCTTCTATATTGAAGCTATGGAGGAGTTAGCGGATGAGCTTCTAGAGGAGTTGAACTTGGAGGATCATCTCCAAATTGCTTTGACGAAGGAGCATGGTGAGAATGGGTATCTTCATGAGGTGAGTGTTGGGTACATGAAGTTGCTAAATTCACACAAAGCACTTGTTGGAGAAAATTTGTTTTTGGAGCTAGAGCACAAAAAACTTGTCAAAGATAGTGTGGAACACAATGTGAGTGCTTTGGAAATGTTGAGCTCGAAGACGAGCAAGAAGCTAGCGATGGTGAGACTAGCTATGATGATGATTGGAGCGAGCTCAAGGCCCTAAAGATAGACCTCAAACCGCTCCCAATTGGGCAAAGGTATGCGTTCTTAGGTCCAAATGAGTCTTACCCGGTCATAGTGAATGAGAGTTTAGATGAAAATGAGTTGTCCACCCTTTGAAGAGAATTGAGGAAATTTTGAAGAGCAATTGGCTACTCTTTGGATGATATTAAAGGAATTTCCTCTTCTCTATGTACACACCGAATCCATCTAGAAGATGAGTATATGAGCTCTATTAAACATCAAAGACGGTTAAACCCAAATTTGAAATAAGTGGTTAAGAAGGAGATTCTTAAGCTTCTAGATGCGGGGATAATTTATCCTATTTCGGATAGTACATGGGTATCACTGGTTCATGTGGTTCCCAAAAAGGGTGGGATAACGGTTATAGGGAATGATAAAAATGAATTGATTCCCACTAGAACTATAACCGGGCATAGAATGTGTATAGATTATAGGAAACTAAACTCATCTACTCGAAAAGATCACTTCCCAATGCCTTTTATTGACCAAATGTTAGAAATCATCCTTTCTATTGTTTTCTTGATGGATATTCAGGTTTCTTTCAAATCCCAATACACCCCAATGACCAAGAGAAAACGACTTTTACTTGCTCCTATGGTACCTTCGCATATCGGAGAATGCCATTTGGGCTTTGTAATGCACCCGCGACTTTTCAACGGTGTGTGATGTCTATTTTCTCGGACTTAATTGAGGACAAGGTAGAGGTGTTTATGGATGATTTTTCTGTATATGGTGCCTCGTTTGCTTCTTGTTTGTCAAATTTTTGCAAGGTACTCACTAGGTGCGAGGAAGCAAATCTCATCTTGAATTGGGAGAAATGCCATTTCATGGTGCGAGAAGGCATTGTCTTGGGGCATAAGATCTCGGAAAAAGGCATTGAGGTAGACAAGGCGAAGATGGAAGTGATGATGGGTTTGGAACCGCCAACCACGGTGAAGGGCATTCGAAGTTTCTTGGGCCATGCCGGGTTATATAGATGGTTCATCAAAGACTTCTCCAAGATAGCGAGACCACTCACTAGACTTCTATGCAAGGAGGTGGAGTTTGCTTTCGATGACGAATGTTTGAAGGCATTCTTGGAAATCAAAGAGGCTCTCGTGAGTGCTCCAATTATGCAAGCACCAGATTGGAATCTTCCATTCGAGATCATGTGCGACGCTAGCAATTTTGCGGTTGGCGCGGTGCTAGGGCAAAAGAAAGACAAAAAGATCCATGTGATCTACTATGCTAGTAGAACCTTGGATGACGCTCAAACGAGATACGCAACGACAGAAAATGAGCTCTTAGCGGTGGTATATGCTTTTGAGAAGTTTCGCTCCTATTTGGTGGGATCCAAGATTATGGTGTACACGGATCATGCCGCCTTGAGACAGTTGATAGCAAATAAAGATGCCAAGCCGAGGCTTCTAAGGTGGATTCTCTTTCTTCAAGAATTTGACATGGAGATTAAAGACAAGAAGGGTATTGAAAACGGAGTAGCGGACCACTTGTCGAGATTAAAAGCTGAAGAGAAAATTCCCATAGATGATTCTCTTCCCGAGGAACATCTTATGATTGTTGGGATGTTGAAGAAAAGCTATCATGCGGGTTTGAAACTAGAGGAGGTCAAGAGTTTGAGTGATCTCGGTTTGCCGTGGTATGCTGATTTTGTGAACTATCTAGCTTGTGGGAAGGAACCGCCAAACTTGGACAGCTACAACAAGAAGAAATTCTTTAGAGATGTAACCCATTTCTATTGGGATGAGCCTTATCTCTACAAGAGATGCTCGAATAGTCTTTACCGGAGATGCATCCTGGAAGAAGAAGTGAATGGAGTGCTATATCATTGTCATGGCTCGGTGTATGGAGGACACTTTGCTTCCTTCAAAACCACAACAAAAGTGCTTCATTCAGGTTATGGTAGCCAAGCTTGTTCAAAGACGCTCACACGTACGTTTCATCATATGATGCTTGCCAACGGAAAGGCAACATAAGTAGAAGGGATGAGATGCCCCAAAATCCAATTTTGGAAGTTGAAGTGTTCGATGTGTGGGGAATAGACTTCATGGGACCATTTTCCTCTTCTTATGGAAACCAATACATATTGGTAGCGGTGAATTATGTTTCGAAATGGGTTGAAGCTATTGCAAGTCCTACCAATGATGCCAAGGTGGTCATTAAACTTTTCAAATCAATCATCTTTCCAAGGTTTGGGATACCAAGAGTGGTGATTAGTGATGGTGAAAGTCATTTTATTAACAAGGTGTTTGAGAGCTTGCTCAAGAAGCATGGAGTCAAACACAAGGTTGCCACATCCTATCACCCTCAAACAAGCGGTCAAGTGGAGGTTTCGAATCGCCAAATAAAAGCCATCTTGGAGAAAACCGTAGGTAACTCAAGAAAATATTGGGCTAAAAAGCTAAACGATGCTTTGTGGGCTAATATATCATGGTTTTTACCCGTTTTTAGCCATGATATAGGTCTTGTTTTAAGAGTCTTTCTAGTGTTTTTGTAGTCTTTTAGAGCCTTTTCAGGTTTTGGCACGTTTGGAGCATAATTGGAGATATTGAAGCATTCTGGAGCTTTTTGGAGCAAAGCAGAGATCGTGTGGCTGGGACAGCCGATTTGGTGTCGATCGATACTGACACCATGAAGGAAGGAACGTGACTCACTGCCCGTGTATCGATCGATACCACTTATGGTATCGGTCGATACCGTCGTCCATAGAGAAGGAAACGCGACTTTTTATAAATCTGAAGAATCTGCACCTTGCCCCAGAAGTCTTTATTATTTACAAGAAACCCCAAAACGTGTGTTAACTTATAATTAGGGTTTCTAGCCACTTTTGGAGATTAAGCTTTATTTTTATTCTGTAGACTTGTGAGAGAGATTTGTTACAGGGTTTTTGGGAGACGATTCTGAACCCCTTTGTTTCTTATTGATTTCTTCTATGCAATTCTATTCATCTATGATTTCTGTTCCATTAATCATGTCTGAGTAGATCCACTTTAGGTTTAGGGTTTTCTCATAAAGGATTTCATTGAGTGCTGGTAATTGATTGGTTAGGATTCATAATCTGAATTAGTTCTTCACCTTAGGTTGTTCTCAAAGCTAATTCTAGGTTGATGAATCTGGAACTTAGATCTTAGGTTAATCGATTAGGCACGACAGTGCAATTGATAATCTGACAGAACTTAGGGTGAGCAAAATAGCTATCCGCAAAGAGATTTGGTTTAGTTGTTTTGTGAACATATCAACCCTGAACTTTAAAGCTGGTTTAGATCTTTAGGATTTGCAAAGAGATTTAGGATTCTAGGATTTAGATTTAGATAATTCTCGCAACGACAGTTGGTTAATTATAGCTTAGTGATTTGAGTTCAAGAACCGTGCATAACCTGAATCCTGACTGATTGGTTATCTGCATTCTCTGATTTCCTGAGAAACACCCTAGGCCTATATTCTCTTCATCGAATTTAATCGACTATTTTATTGTTTAGTGCTTTTTGTTTCAACTGAATTGCTTAGCTTAATTCGAAACTAATTGATCTATTGTGTGATTTTCTTGAGTCTTTGTGGTTCGACACGTACTATACTGCAGCTACGACTTTAGTACTTTTAGGGTATTAATTTTGAGCTTATCAAAATTTGGCGCTGTTGCCGGGGATTCTAAATTCGCCATTAGATTTTTAGTTAAGAATTTCGACTAAGTTCGACGGTGTCGATCGATACCCAACTGGTGTTGGTCGATACTCATTGTATTTTTTTGATTTTTGTTACTTAGGTGTCTTGTCTTTTGTGTTTCAGGTGCATGCCTACTCGTGAAACCAGGAGGAACAAGAGCACTCATCTAGTTAATCTTTCCAACAAGGAGCTAGCAGATTTGGAACGCACAAAAAAGAAAACAAAGAAGCCTGTAGAGATGAACAATCCAGTGGTTTTGATTCGTGATGATGCTGGAACTTTGAGACACCAAGAGGGTCATTTGTGCAATGAGAGGGGGCAACGACTTAATGGAGATGGAAACATCATTGTCCCTCCAGCTGTTGTGAATGTTGGGAATAATGTGGTTGATCGTGGTAGGACAATTAGAGAGTATAACAGGCCTGATCAGTTCTATGCCATATCAGTTATATGCCAATCGATCAGCGATTCGTCCTCCTGCTTTTCAAAGGAATGACTTTGAGCTGAAACCTGCATACTACACTCTTGTGGGTCAGCACCCTTTTTATGGTCTTCCTCATGAACACCCCATGGATCACATTGAGAGGTTTGAGGACTTGGTTACTAGCATTAAGTACACTGGAGTGTCCAACGATTACCTCCTCTGTAAGCTCTTCCCATACTCTCTTGGTGGAGATGCAGCTTATTGGCTTAAGCAGTTACCTCCTGGATCACTGACTACCTGGGAAGAGACTAAGAATGCGTTCTTGAACAATTTCTATGATGATGCAAGATCCGAGGAGCTTAGGAACAAGATCTCCCAGTTTTCTCAAGGACCAACTGAGGCGTTTAAGGCTGCTTGGATCAGATTTAGATCATATCAGAGAGATTGTCCACATCACGAGTTCACTAAGGTTCAGTTGCTGGGTATTTTCTTCAGAGGGATTGATTGGAGGTATCAGATGGCTTTGGATGCTGCGAGTAATGGGAACTTCAATACCAGGTATCCTGATGATGCTTATGTGCTTATTGAGAACTTGGCATCTAGCAATAGTACCAAGAATGCAGACATGGAGCGCAAGAAGCAGGCTCGTAACTTGGATGGCAGTCAAATTGCTGAGGTTCAAGCCAAGTTGGATTCAGTGCACAATCTCCTGATGGGTAAGACGAAGAAGGCTGTACACTTTGCTGATGAGGTCAAGAACTTCGATGAAGATGAAGTGGAAGATGTTAACTACATTGGTGGAGCTGGTTTTGGAACAAATCGATTTACCTAGAAACCACTCCAGAGCAGTGGCTACACCCGCACCTATGGGAATTCGTCCTATCAATCTCCACCACTTAAAAATCTTGAGAGCAAAGTTGAGTCTATGCTTGAACAGCTTCTTGAGGGGCAGCAGAAGATGACAACATACTTTAATGGGAAGATGGATGCCATGTATGCAGATCTGAACGGGAAAATTGAGTCTCTCAACACTCATCAGAAGATGCTGGAAACTCAAATAGCCCAAACTACAAGTGTTGTGAAGAGGGAAGAAGGTTTTCTTCCAGGGAAAACAGAAGATCCAAGGGCATACGTCAATGCAATCACCTTAAGAGGTGTTAAAGAGGTCACTGATGTGGTGGAAAAGGGTTTGAATGCAGAAAAATTCGTGGAGTTAGAAGAGATTGAAGATGATTTTGAGCGTCTGCCTCCAGTATCGAGTGACACCTCTACCAGTGTCGATCGATACCAACCTGAAGAGACGACCCAAAAGCCTTGTGTCGAGCGACACCAACCTGGTATCGATCGACACCCTTCACAGACTGAGTCAGATTTTGAGAAGAAGCCGCATATGATCGAGGAACGTGTCTACAAACCTAAGGTGCCATATCCTATGCCACATAGACATCTCAGAAACCCCATTACTGCAGAGAAGTTGCTCGGGTTTGAGAATATGGTAAGGAGAATTCCCCATACGTTGTCTTCTGAAGAAACTTTGGAATACCGACTTTTGCTTAGTCACTTCCAAGATTGCAGCAAAACTCTAGAAGAGATCAAGGCACTCTTCATCAAGGCAAGAAGCACACCACCACCAATGAAGCAGTTGACTAAGAGAGAAGACCCAGAAAAATTCCCGGTTCCATGCTCTATCTCTGGAGTTGAATTCAAAGAATCTCTCGTTGATTCAGGGTCTAGTGTCAATGGCATGTCAAGGGCAATTGCAGAAAGGTTGAGAATTGGTATTAGATATGCTGAGATGACTCTCAGATTCGCGAACTCTTCAACCTCAATTCCATATGGTACCATCCCTGATTTGCTGGTTAAAGTAGGAGATTGTCTGGTTCCTACTGATTTTCAGGTTGTGGAGATGAGTGCAAGATCTAGTACGCATTTGATTATTGGAAGACCGTTCATGGCTATAGTTGGTGCAGTTATAGACACGCCCAGTAAGAGAATCTCATTCTCATACATTGACAAGGAGATCTCCTATAAAGCCATCCCTTCTAGAAGAGCTCCCAAACATATCTCTTGCATCACCGTTGTTACAGGAAGAGCCTTATTATGAGCCAACTGTCATAGACGTTTTAGATGGTCCTTCTATCATCACGAAGAGAGACATCACAACGGCTAAGGCAAAGAAGAAGGTGAAGAACAAAAGAGTCGAGAGTGCTATCCATGTGACTCTAACCCCTCAGAAGTGTGATGGAGATTCGATTGAATATAAGGTGAAGTGCAAGGGAACTTCAAACCATTCTCTAAGGTCATAGTTATTCTTACTTCGGAGCTGAAAGAGAAAGGAAAAGAGGTTGTGGAGAGCATGTTGAGCAGAACTCTGAAGCTGGAAGTGTCTAGTTGTAGAACTTGCCTGGGAGTAAGTTTTCAATTTTCTCCTGACTGATCACCTGAGCCAAAGTCAAGCTAGTGACGTAAAACAAGCGCTTGGTGGGAGGCAACCCACTGGTGAGTTTGTATATAAGTCTTTTATTTTTGTCATTTTTTTTTCGTTTTTGTGTCTTGTGTCTTTGTGTGAATCAGATGAACATGTGATGTGTCGACCGATACCATTTTGGTATCGATCGATACAAGGAGGAGCAGAGATTGCATCGACCCATGATCCGAGTATCGAAAACGCCCATGTTTCCAGCAGAGTTTTTCTAAAACCTGAGCCAAATTATTTGCACTTCATCGATGTTGTTGATGTTCACAGAGCTTGATTCTTCATTCATATCTGACAAAGGAACCCATGTGTCTAAAAGTAACGGTATACCTCTCCCTTGACACAAGTTAATAAATAAGAACATAAAAAGTTGAAATGATTTTCTTCTGAGTAGAGGGCTAGGAAAATTTCCAGTGATCCTATTATTCTACTTGTGAAGGAATGATCACACAAAGGTTGGAAGCGAGGTTAAGAAAATTTCCCGTGATACCACTATTCGCCTACGCCATTGATACATTGAGAGGGGAAGAACCGGGGATTCGGTGGCAAACACCATCAATACTCGCGTCTCAAACCTTGATTTGTATATGCGAATAAAAAAAAAAAAAAAAAGCATAAAGTGAAATAAGTCTAGGGGAGAGGAAAACAATGCCAAAAAGTGTGAAAATTGGGTGGTTCTTTTGTCATGATATTGTATGGGAAAGAGTCTAGAAGGTTCTTGGCATTGACCACAGCGATGAAACTGGCGATGAAGGCTTGGATGGATAATGTTGTGAAATAATGTGTGGAGTCTGGGAAGCTGCGAATGTCTACGGAGATTTACATGGTGGTTAGATCTGAAACTGGTTAGGTGATATCTA
The DNA here is from genome assembly GCA_002933915.1 of Eutrema heterophyllum. Taxonomy (NCBI): domain Eukaryota; kingdom Viridiplantae; phylum Streptophyta; class Magnoliopsida; order Brassicales; family Brassicaceae; genus Eutrema; species Eutrema heterophyllum. The sequence continues at coordinate 329,753 of PKMM01038587.1, read as the reverse complement.
GAGAGCTGAGGAAAAGGGTCATTGCAGTGTTTCAAGAACAGGTTAGTCTCCGTGTTTTCAAACCTCTTTCTCTGGTTTAGCTTTCTGTTTGCTTGAGGGCAAGCAAAGACTAAGTCTGGGGGAGTTGATATATCATGGTTTTTACCCGTTTTTAGCCATGATATAGGTCTTGTTTTTAGAGTCTTTCTAGTGTTTTTGTAGTCTTTTAGAGCCTTTTCAGGTTTTGGCACGTTTGGAGCATAATTAGAGATATTGAAGCATTCTGGAGCTTTTTGGAGCAAAGCAGAGATCGTGTAGCTGGGACAGCCGATTTGAAGCCCTTGTATCGACCGACACCACCTGGTGTCGATCGATACTGACACCATGAAGGAAGGAACGTGACTCACTGCCCGTGTATCAATCGATACCACTTATGGTATCGGTCGATACCGTTGTCCATAGAGAAGGAAACGCGACTTTTTACAAATCTGAAGAATCTGCACCTTGCCCCATAAGTCTTTATTATTTACAAGAAGCCCCAAAACGTGTGTTAACTTATAATTAGGGTTTCTAGCCACTTTTGGAGATTAAGCTTTATTTTTATTCTGGAGACTTGTGAGAGAGATTTGTTACAGGGTTTTTGGGAGACGATTCTGAACCCCTTTGTTTCTTATTGATTTCTTCTATGCAATTCTATTCATCTATGATTTCTGTTCCATTAATCATGTCTGCATAGATCCACTTTAGGTTTAGGGTTTTCTCATAAAGGATTTCATTGAGTGCTGGTAATTGATTGGTTAGGATTCATAATCTGAATTAGTTCTTCACCTTAGGTTGTTCTCAAAGCTAATTCTAGGTTGACGAATCTAGAACTTAGATCTTAGGTTAATCGATTAGGCACGACAGTGCAATTGATAATCTGACAGAACTTAGGGTGAGCAAAATAGATATCCGCAAAGAGATTTGGTTTAGTTGTTTTGTGAACATATCAAACCTGAACTTTAAAGCTGGTTTAGATCTTTAGGATTTGCAAAGAGATTTGGGATTCTGGGATTTAGATTTAGATAATTCTCGCAACGACAGTTGGTTAATTATAGCTTAGTGATTTGAGTTCAAGAACCGTGCATAACCTGAATCCTGACTGATTGGTTATCTGCATTCTCTGATTTCCTGAGAAACACCATGGGCCTATATTCTCTTCATCGAATTTAATAGACTCTTTTATTGTTTATTGCTTTTTGTTTCAACTGAATTGTTTGGCTTAATTCGAAACTAATTGATCTATTGTGTGATTTTCTTGAGTCTTTGTGGTTCGACCCCTACTATACTGCAGCTACAGCTTTAGTACTTTTAGGGTATTAATTTTGAGCTTATCATGGGCGTACCGAACCGCCTTTAAGACTCCCATTGGTACTACACCGTTCAACTTAGTCTATGGGAAGTCATGTCATTTGCCCGTTGAGTTAGAGTACAAAGCATTGTGGGCAGTTAAGTTGCTGAACTTTGACATTAAGACGGCCTCGAAAAGGCGTCTTATCCAATTACATGAGCTAGATGAGATCCGTCTCGATGCCTATGACAGTTCAAAGATCTATAAGGAACGGACCAAGGCAATCCATGACAAGAAGATTGTCAAGAAGGGTTTCAAGGTTGGAGACCAAGTGCTGCTCCACAATTCCCAGCTGAAGCTGTTTCCCGAGAAATTAAAATCGAGATGGTCGGGACCGTTCAAGGTCAAAGAGGTACATCCTTACAGCGCGGTAACGCTATGGAACAACACTGGTGGGGAATTCACGGTTAATGGGTACAGACTCAAACCGTACTCAGCATCAGAATTCATCGAGGAAGGAATCTCGGTTCCTCTCTCGAGCCCATCACCCGTCTAAAAGGGTACCAAATGTCAAGTCTAATGACATTAAACAAGCGCTCTTGGGAGGCATCCCATGACTATCCTTGTACATATTTTAGATTTTATTAGTTCATTTTTATGTTTTTGCTTCATGTTTATAGGTCTCTTTGAGTACGGGATGGTTAGAGGGAAAAGAAAGCAAAAATAGAGAACCACATCGGGCACCTGCATCGGTCAGCTGTGCCCGATGTAAATTTGTCGGAGAAAAATCAGGGATTGGCATCGGGCACCTACGCTCGATGTGAATGCGTCGGAGAAAAATCAGAGATTAGCATCGGGCACGTGCATCGGTCAAGCGCACCCGATCTGGAACAAAAAAAAATTCAGAAAACCACATCGGGCTTTCATATCGGGTACCTGCGCCCGATGTGAGCTTACCCAGGTAAGTCAACTTTTCTGCTGCATTGACCCGGTTAAATCTCATTAAAACCAATCGATTTTGGCCGTTTCACTCACGATTTTAACCAGTTAACTCTCCTTACCTTCTCCTTGTCGCGATTTCCTCCTCCCCTTCACTTGTCTCGATTTTTCTTCTTCTTTTTCACAAGTTATCTCTCATTTATTCACCAAAAACCTTGATTCAAACTTTTCAAATTTCAATTTTGTTGGCTCCTCTGATTTTAGCAACAATTTCGACCCCCTCTCTCATGACCAACAAGGTAACACTTCTTCATCCATGAATTTTCATGAAAATTTCAAGTTTTTGACAAAACTTCAACTTGTTAGAAATTCTTGAATGGGGCTCGAATTTGAAAGAAGATGGTTCGGTTATGCTGTATGATGATTGGGTTGATGGATTCGTGAGTTAATTTGGTGATTGAATGGTGAAATTTTGAAAATTTGGAACCTAGAGTTCATGAGCGTTAACACAATTGCTGAAGGAAAATACGGGAAAGGAGAGAGCAAAGCAACTAATTGAGGAATCCCGCGATTCGCTATGCTCATAAGTTGCTTGCTCACACCTTGTTTGCAAGGAAAGAAACCGGGTACGTTAAAGAGGATGAGATGGCACTGCTAATTGAAGGAATCAAACCGTATCTAGGGACATGCTCTAGCGGAGACAAGATAGTCGGACAAGACATGGATCTTAACTTAGCCCATTACATGGTAAAATGTTTCCCCTACTACCAAAATTGGGCTCACACAACTAAGGACAAGGAGCCGCAATTGAGTGTTGGAGGTCTCATCACTCCGATATTGTTTGCAAGTGGAATCGATTTGGGGTCAGATTCGGAAGAGATTGTACGCATCAATGTGTCGTATCTCATTAGAACGACGTTTCTAGCGGGTCGCAAGGAAACAGGTTATGGATACCGTTTTTGTGCAACCAAAAAGGGTAGTAAGAAGATCATTCTCCCACACCGAAATGTCACCTCCATCTTTCAAAGGGAGAACTTGATATTTAACCCAAAACCGTGGCTGATCCACAACCCCGATATCGAGGCACCATTCGAGCCAATACCACCTCCGAGCCGGAGGCACAACACCTTACAGCCTCCCACCGTAGAGCCTCAACCACTGTTATCGCCCGAGGAAATATTTGGGAGTAAGAGGTACAACTTCCAACCTTATGATGAACCAATCTCAAACTCGGCGCTTCGCAAAGCACATCACCACATCCGTCTTCTACAAAGGTGGAATAAGTGGCAAGGCAAGACGATTAGAAAGCTTGTGCGAACGGTAAAAGACCTCAAGGGAAGGGTAATGGGCTCGAGTTCTTCAAAAAGAGAACATCAAGGAGAAACGGTAGCAGAACCGGAAGGAGATGAGAACGCCAACAAAGACATGGATTTGGATGCACGACACCCCTTCCATGGCACATCATCCACCGCCATGGTCACTCATGACCCAGCTCGAGCATCCTCCCACGAAAGAAGACCCCGCCAAAAGAAGAGGAGAGCCCCGAGATCACCATCAACGAGCTGTTCGCGGAATCCATCACTCTCTATGGACACTTCCTCTTCGGTCGAATTCTGAGGTACGTCTCATTTTTGTAAATAGTTTTCTTTTTCTTTTTAGCAACTCTTTTCCTTTTATTTTGGTCCTTTTTCGGATTTTCTCTCACACCGAGACGGTGTGATATAAGTTTGGGGGAAGTACCCGTAGATAATCTTGTGTTTTGTTTTGTTTTATTTTTTTCTTGAGTCTCATGCATCCATATGTTGCATAGAAAAAACCAAAAAAAAAAATATCGAAAAAAGATTTGAAAAAAAAAAAAAACCAAAAAGAAATCATATAGTTTTGCATTGCATTCTTCTTTCTTATTTTTAGGATTGAGTCTAGAAGCATTTAGGAATACATTGCATATGCATAGGGAGCAATGATAGAAACTAAAGCTTAGCATATCATTCAATGTAATGCCCTTGTTAATCATACCATATTGCTTGAACATCTCTTGAAAAACTTGCAAACTTCGTGCTTTGATATCTCCACTTGAAACCTATTGTCTATTGTTTGTAGAAATCACACAAGGATAAAAAGAATTGAAAGATCGATCGGGATCTCGTTTTTATTAAATCGAACTCGTCGGAGTTTACAAAGTGTTTTTAGATCGGTAAATATGATCGAGATCGTATTTCGAGTTCTCACTTTCTCTCTCTAAAAATGTATTGCGAATTCCCCCCCTCCAGAATGTAGTCGGGCTTCCTTATCTATAAGATTCCTCGGCGGCTTCGACACATTCCCCGAATCCGAGAAAAGTTCCGCGAATCCCGGATTAGAAAACTAATAAATCTTCCTTTTCCGTATTTTCCGTAAAGTTCCGCGAATCCCGGAAGTGAGTTCTGATTACGACGGGTTAATACCGACGATCTCGGTATATCGCAGGTCGGCAATCGCTTGATGTCTTTTTCTTTATCGATCTCGAACCGTCGTTGATCGGATCAACCTGGCCGATCTCGGTTCGAGATAAAGATTTGAGTTCGGCCTTCACCGAGCTCGGTGATTGTTGCTTTGTGAACTTCTTTACCGATCTTGAACCATCGTTGATCGGGATTAACTAGCCGATCTCGGTTCAAACTCGTCGTTCCGAGCCGCTCACAACCAGTTCGGTATTTCTTCGGATTCTTACCGAACTGGTGTTCTTACCGAACTGGTCGGTTAGCAAGTCCTTCGTGGACCTTTCTTTCAAGCTCGGAAGTCGGCAACCGTTTCGTGGTCTCTCCTTCTGGGTTCGAACCGTCGTCAACCGGGATCAATTGGGCCGGTCTCGATTCAAACCAGGTTAAACCGGGGAGTGTTAAACTCTCCACCAACAATTAGTCCCCCCCCCAGTTCGGCGAATGAGTCTTTTGAGTTCGGCGAAGTTACTGAAAATTTTTTAGTCCGGTTGGAATTGAGATTGGTTCTTTCCTTGATCTGAATTTCAGCGGTTCCAAAATCAAAGATCTTTTAAGTTCGGCGAATCTTGAAAAGACGCGTCGGTCCGGTTTCCATAACCGTTGCGGAAATCAAGGAATCGCGAAGATTCGGCTCCTTTAACCGTTGCGGAAATCGAGGAGTCACCATAATTGCCTTTCTCTCTATAAATACCCTCAGGCTTCAAGAGGTACGCTTTCTTTTTCTCTCTCTAGCGCTCTCCCTTCTCTCTAGATTATTTTTTTGCTTTGAAATTTTCCGACCTTGCTCCGCCGTGATTTTCCCGATCTGTTTTGAAGATCTTCAAACTTTCCGATATGTCTTCAAACTGTTCTTCGCCAAATTGTTCCGACTTTGTCTTCTTTGATCGAGATGAGTTCGAGTTCTTCTTCAGCTTCTGTTACGACCAAACTCCTTCTTCGCAAAATCCGAACATCGATCTCAATTTGTTCGTCACTTCGTCGGATCCGGATGATTCATCCGACGACGGTCTTGGTGTGGTTAGACAAGAATTAGTCAGGCGTAACTCGCGCTTTCCTCCAGCCGGTCCGAGTTGTTCCCGAGCTGTTATCCAGGCGCCGCGTCTTATAGATGGAGAGAGTCGCGAGACGGATGCTCAAGTTCAGGTCGAGGATGAGCAGGTTGCCGAGAATGACCAAGTTCGTCCTGATGAAGAGTTGGACGCCGATCTTGAAAATAGGCAATTCGTCGAAGTGGATGAACAAGTTCGGCTCGACAGAGAACTGGCTGTAAGGGTTGCCGAGGCTGAAGGAGAAGTAGTCCGGCCGGCAAAAGAGATTGTTCTGTTGGCAATTCGCAGGATTGTTGCGCCGCCCACTGTCGGGCCGACTCGATCAAACAGCATTAGCGTTCAATAAACCATGGAGCGATGCAGAGCTCCCGTCGGTATTGTCTTTCATATCCCGAATGAGGACCAGAGACCTTGGGACGTCCCTGAGGGTTTCGTCTGTGTGTATGAGGACTATTTAAGAAGCTGCGGACTTAAATTCCCTTTGCACGAGCTTCTTTATAGGTACTATGCACGCCATCATGTCGCGATCTCCCAACTCCAGCCTGCCACGATTATCAATATCGTCGGGCTTCTAATCCTTGGCGAAGATTGCGATATTCCGATTGATGTCCGGGTGTTTGAGAGGTTGTTCCGGGTGAACATCGTGAAACAGAAACCGGAGTACGACCTTGTCACGGGAAATAAGCCGAGCAAGGTTAATACCCGTTACTTTTATCTCCGGATCGACGATCTGTCTGTAGAACGGCCCGATGGAAATTACCGGACTCAATGGAGGATCCCCATTGGTAGATATCAGTCTTTGTTTAGACATTTTTCCATTTATCTCGTCTAACTGTTTTCAATCTTTTCTTTCCAGCTCGTCATACGCCAAGCATCCTTACAACGATCCCTGCTTTTACTGCCGAGCACGAAAAAAGGCTAAGTGCGGCTGGGAAGATTCGTTGGCCGGAGGCGTACCAGAAGAAACTTAACTTGAAATCTAAACGATTTCTCAGACGTTCGTCTCGGCAATTGTTTCATTTTATTCGACGTCGGTATTTTTCTAACCCCGTGCTACTTTTGCTTTAGCTAATTCATTCAATAGGAAGAGGAAGATGAATATCGATGATATTCCAACCTCCGATTACGATCTGGAGGACGACAAGGATCTTGCCGAGGTCTCTCCCAATCATCAGATCGAGCAAGTCGTTGCTGAGGAGCGGACTGATGAAGAGGAGCCGGTTGTTGAGGAGGAACAGGTTCCTCCTGAAGGGGATATTCCTGCGGAAGGGGATGCGAATCCCGGAACCGAACTGGAGGCCGAAGGGCAGAAGAAAAAGAAGAGGAAGAGTTCGACCAGGAGGTCATCAAGGCGAGCAGCTAAAGGCCCGAACTCCCCCCAGGCAGGCGATAATATTCATACGGTGTGTGCCGAGGTCGCTGGAGAAAGTCAATCAGACCGGTCTGCCGTTTCGAAAGGACAGCGAACTGCCGGACCATCAGCCCACTCCGTCAAGTTCGATGACGACAAGGACGAGACCGTCATTAATGATGCGGGAGCGTGCGCCGATCTGTATCGGCAATAGACTTTCGGCACCCAAGAGCTGCCTCCAACCAAAGACCTCTTCCAGTCTGAAGCTTACAAAAAACTAGCTCGTACTACTGCCGACGTAAGTGAACTCCCGACTGCCTTGTTCTTTTTTAATTTTTGATTTGAAACTTGGTGCATGACAGCTTTCTTTTATTTCCTTTGTAGATGGTTGCTCAGACGAACAAGCTCGCTGGAACATACGATCATGAGCTCGGTGTAGCACGTCGAGAGGCTATCGAGGTCGGAGATGCTGCCAAGGAACTGTAGAAAGAGCTGCTTGCCGAGCAGGCGAGATCGAAGGTCGGCGACTTGGCCGTCGCCGAACTTAAAAAGGAGATATTCGTCTCGAGAAAGGCGTACGCCGAGCTTAAGGCAGACTGGGATGCGGTCGTCCAGGAGTTGAAGAACGAGATGATTCGTCTGAAGGGGACTCATACAAGGGAGATCGAGAAAAGAAAAGAGGTGACCAGGAAGTGTCAAGCTCGTCTCCAAAAGGTGAAAGATCATTCTGCTGCAATTGATCAACGGAAGGCACCGTTCCTTGGCATCAACCAACTCCATGGAGTTCTCAACTTCTGCGATGTCCTTGAGAGGAAAGACGGCATCGTCGTACCGCCGGCTTGTATTGAAAAGCTGAAGAGGCTTAAGGCTGCGAAGTCGGTAGAATACAAAGCTATCGCGTGTTGCGAACTCACCAAGGAGGATCTCGCTGTATCACCGTTCATCGAGCCTGTTTATCCGGAAATCTCCCAGCCGATTGGGGTAGAAGTCCCTCCGGGTCTTGATACGTTCGGTTCGAATCAGCCCACGATCTCGGGCAACCGAACAAGTGAAAAAAGAGATCAAGATTATGAGATTATGAACAGTTTGAGTTCGGTGGACCGTTTGAAGATACGAACTTTTCGAGTTCGGTTTTTGCAGATATGATTTATTCGAATTTGGTGAACTATAAAAGTTTGTCTTTTTGAAGATGCAAACTTTTAAGTTCGGGTTTTTGAAGAAGTGCATTGGTAGCTCATCTTAAGATACTCCAGGTCTTCTCAGATCGAATCGGAGTGTGCGAGATTAACTCGGCTTATTTAGCTCGGATGATCTGAGAGCAGATATAGTGCAGGACTGGTCCCGGCTTAACATGGAAAGTGTGTTATCCATAGCACCATGAGGATGCATGCGAGACAAAGCTCGGCTTATTCATTTATACCGATCGCCTGGCCAAGGCGTCGATGTGGAAAACCGCGATGGTTTAAATGCGAACTAGTAGTTCGGCTTACATTTATTAGTCGTTTCTGACTGTAGTGCGAACTAAGAAGTTCGGCTTTAAGGAGATTATGAACTGTTTGTAGAAATCACACAAGGATAAAAAGAATTGAAAGATCGATCGGGATCTCATTTTTATTAAATCGAACTCGTCGGAGTTTACAAAGTGTTTTTAGATCGTTAAATATGATCGAGATCGTATTTCGAGTTCTCACTTTCTCTCTCTAAAAATGTATTGCGAATTCCCCCCCTCCAGAATGTAGTCGGGCTTCCTTATTTATAAGTTTCCTCGGCGGCTTCGACACGTTCCCCGAATCCGGGAAAAGTTCCGCGAATCCCGGATTAGAAAACTAATAAATCTTCCTTTTCCGTATTTTCCGTAAAGTTCCGCGAATCCCGGAAGTGGGTTTTGATTACGACGGGTTGATACCGACGAGCTCGGTATATCGCAGGTCGGCAATCGCTTGATGTCTTTTTCTTTACCGATCTCGAACCGTCGTTGATCGGATCAACCTGGCCGATCTCGGTTCGAGATAAGGATTTGTTGCTTTGTGAACTTCTTTACTATCTTGAACCGTCGTCGATCGGGATTAACTAGCCGATCTTGGTTCAAACTCGTCGTTCCGAGCCGTTCACCACCAGTTCGGTATTTCTTCGGATTCTTACCGAACTGGTCGGTTAGCAAGTCCTTCGTGGACCTTTCTTTCAAGCTCGGAAGTCGGCAACCGTTTCGTGGTCTCTCCTTCTGGGTTCGAACCGTCGTCAACCGGGATCAATTGGGCCGGTCTCAATTCAAACCGGGCTAAACCGGGGAGTGCTAAACTCACCACCAACATTGTCTTGTTGATGTTTGCTTGATTTGAAACTAACTCCTTAACAATTGGACTTAATCGAACTTAATTTTCTTGCTTATGGGTTTGTGTATGCTTAACCATGGTCACCTTAAAACATCCAAGTCATCTTTGCATTAATCTTTACCACTCTTGTTGACTTGGGTGGCCATTTTTACTTATAAATGGTTTCCCCACCTTTGAACCCAACCATTTCTTTCCGCCCTTGATGATTTTGTAAGTGAGGCATCTTTCCTTGATAGTACTACACTTGTAAAATCTCGTAAGTATCGAGAACGACAAAGGATAGCTTCCATTAGCTAGGTTTGTTGTTCTTAGGAAATTGGCTAGTGATTAAGAAGGAAATTGAGAATGGTGTTGAGAGTTATTGATGTTTGGGGAATGAGAAGGAAAGAAAGATCATCGTTTGAGAAAATAGATTCCTAGAAAAAAAAGTAAAAAAAAAAAATTTCGATTCTAGTTTGATAAGAAAAGAAACTCCCCCCAAAAATGAAAGAAAGAAAATATAAGTGAAAAAGAAAGGGAAAGTAGTAGTGATGAAAAGAAAAGAAAAATAATCGAAAGAGCGAAAAGAATTTTCTAAGGAATGATTTGAGAAGAGAAACGATCAAAAGGGTAGAGGTTTAGTTTGGTAAACGACAAAGAGGGAAACACTTGGGTAGAAATAGTGAATTGGATACTCAAAGCTTAGGGAAGGGTAGAACAATGGAAGTGAATACTTTGTATGCGTTAATTGTTCTGATCTTCCTTGCTTTTGCGAAGTGTTTGTACTCCATTTTTGTAGAGTTAGCCACCAAATTGATCTCTTGTTTATATTGATAAATCTTTTTCTTGTTCAAACGATTGGTCTATAGATCACTTGCCCATTTGTGAGACCGCACTTTGAAACGAATAATTGAATGTGAGAGTTGGTTAATATGACGGTAAACGTATACTTGACCTTGAGTGTAGAGAAAAATATTTGGAGTTGCAATAAGACTAGAGAAGTTAGAGTAGATTAGGAAGTTTGTTCTTGCAATATGTTATCATTTCCTAAGGGCATCATGGTGAATGTTTTGCTAGTTTTTTTATTTGAGCTCCCGCTTTCCAACCACTTCTTCGACTTGTTCTTGTTTGTTTGCTTGCGGACAAGCAAAAGGCAAGTTCAGGGGAGTTGATATTCACATAAATTAGACATTTGTAGTCATATGTTTTTCGTAGTTTCACCGCTTTTCAAATCATTTAGAGGTCAATATAGTGTGTTTAGATCATTAATGTTCATACCTTGCATTTTAGATTAGTTAAGTGTATATATTGCATATGCATAGCATATTTTGCGTGTTTTACGTTCTTTGCATTGGATTAGGCACCAAAGAATTTGAGGCGATGGAAGTGATCAAGAAGAGAGGAAGGCTGAGCAAAAAAGAGCCAAAATCCGAGACTCACATCGGGCAGCCACATCGGCGAGCTGCGCCCGATGTGGATTCGTCCATCAAAAATCAGAAGTCCACATCGGGCAGCCACATCGACCAGCTGCGCCCGATGTGGATCTGTCCGTAAAAAGTCAGATGTTCACATCGGGCAGCCACATCGACCAGCTGCGCCCGATGTGGACCCGTCCGTAGCAAACTCAGAAGTCTACATCGGGCAACCATATCGACCAGCTGTGCCCGATGCAGACCCCCCGAAGCTCAAAATATCCGGGTCAAACCTGGTTTGTCCCGGGTTGGCCCGGCTCGACCCTGATTTATTTATAAGCAAAAAACATAATTATTGGGGGCTTATCTTGTTTTTAATTTACAAAAAACGTGTTTAAGGGTTTGTGAGGAGATTGTAAGAGATTCTTGGTGTTTTTATGCAAATTCTTGATTGATTGATTTTCTTTCATCCATCTATATTCTTATCATCTACCATGGATCTAAACACTTCCTTCATGGGATTTGTGGAGATAAACATGGTTTGTGAGTAGTTTTCTATAATTATAGGGTTAAGTAGAATTAGGTAATTTTAGTGTGAATCAATGATGTTAGGGCCTAGATTATTAATGATACTTCCTTGTTTAGTGTATTTAATGCTAAATCGACCATGATTAAGTTGATTTAGATCATAGGGAATTTTTCGCCCAGAAGGTGTTCGATGAAATTCCCCAATGAACTAATCAAAGGGTATTACATTTTTAGCATATGGAAATAGTTGTCTAAGATGTTTATTGATTAAATGATATTGTTTCTAATGCTTGAAAGTTATTAAATCACAAATGGGAATTTGTTCTTGATTTAGTAATTTCCAAAGTGACTAATTCCAAAGAATTGGATTAGTCTTGTTTAATGATCATAGTCTAAGGATTAGCATTGATTGAGTTTATTGACATCATTGTAAACCTCTAAAGTTACCAACAAATCGTATACTTCACCCTTGGATTCGTTTTTAGTATTGTCTTAAACCGTAATTTGCATTCTAGTTTGAGTTTCTATCTATCGCTTTAGTCAAATATAGTTTGTTTTCAATACCACTTAGGTTGTTAGAAAACCTATACTTGAATTACTTAGATTAAGAAGTTTTATATATTCTTAGTGTTTAATCTTAACCCATTATGGATTGACATCTCAAGTGCTACAATGACATGAGTACACTTGGATAATTGAAATCAAAAATATCCGTTATCGTTATCAGTTCCTGACATTCATATGACCCAGTCTTTAGTGCCACAGATTCAGATCATCTCGAGCACTAAGACACTTAGCCGAATTCTCCCACATCTAGCAGTTGTTTCCAGTTCTGATTCCTCTTACGATGACTTCGCCAGCTTTATTGATGGCCTTACAATCTGTGTTAGTGAAAACAACCGTTAACCCCTCATCACACAATTGACTCACACTGATCAGATTTGCCTTCAGTCCCTTGACAAGGTACACGTTCATCAGTTGTGGTAGGTCTATTTCACACGTCTTTCCTTTCCCTTGAATGGCTCCTTGACCACCATCTCCAAAAGTTACCTTTCCTCCTTTCAACGTCTTAACGTCTTGAGACTCTCCAAATTCTTCTTGTGCCCGTCATATGTTTCGAGCAACCACTATCAAAGTACCAAGGACTTGTATCCTCCTTTTCTTCTGAGACGAAAGCCATGTTGCACCGAAACACAAGTCATGTCGTACTTCTTGATGGATTTCCTGACGTGGTCTGTATCAAATCACCCTTTTTCACCCAGATTTGATTTCGAACTCCATTCTAGCTGAACCTTCCTAGTTTCTGGCAGGCAGACACCTCAAAAAAATTTTCACCAGTTTCTTGTCCTTGTACTTCTTACCAAGTGTTGAACCTTCCTGAGCAAGTGAGCTTATTTTGGAACTGAAATCCGAAATGGTTTCATGTTCTTCCATCTTCAAATTCTCAAATTTTGATGCCAGCATATCTTTTCTCGAATTCTACACCTTTGTTGTTCCTTCAAAGTGCGTTTGAAGAATATCCCACGCCTCCTTTGTTGTCTCACACCCTTGTATCAGTTCGAAGGTTTTCTTAGGCACACTGCAATGAATTGCGGTAAGAGCCCTTGAATTGAACTTGAACTTCTTCAGTTCCTCTTCTGGTTTAGCAACTTGATTTCCTTCTGCATCTTTCATTTTAGGCGCTTCCCATCCAACCAGAACTGCTTTCCATGCAAGTATGTCAATACCACATATCAACGATTTCACCCTTGACTTCCAAAAACCATAGTTTCATGAATCCAGAATCACCCTCGAACTGTTGATCAATTCCTGATAGCTCTCCATTTTCCTCCTCAAGATCTCACCTGTTTAGCAATACACACAAGTGACTGCTCTGATACCAAATGAAAATGTAACAGCTAATACAGCAGGGTGTGAAACACAAGTAACATAGGGTTTTTCTTCTCAAAAGAATATTACTAGATTAATTTATCAAGAGTAGTTACAAGTCTTCTCTCAATCTCACTGATCTAGTCTCTCTTGTTCAAAGATCTATACACAATCTTTGAACCTCTCAAATGCACCCCTTAGCCCTAGCTTTTGCTTTCTTACAAGAAACCCCAAAACCCTTTTTGCTAAGACATTGCACTCAACGTGTTAACCTCATACAAAGGTTAAAACACCCTATTTGTACATAATAGGATACGGCCAATACTAACCTACGCCGCCAAGCTAAAGATATTAACAAATCTTTAGTAATAAGTTATATTTCCTTTTTCTTAGACTAAGATATAGGAAATATTCCTTATCTCCAATATTGTAAAAATCCTCTCCAAGATGCTCTTCCAGCTCAGCTACGCCTCCTGGTGCATGCCACTTGGTCCAGTCCACCTCCTTTGCTCCAAGTCATCCAAACGCTTTGAGCTGCTCGTCTGTATCACTTCATGTGCTACTTCTCAACTGGTACACGAGATGCATCAACACAGCTACATCTTCAAAACCTAATTTGTATTTTATTTATTTAATAGTTAATTAGTTATTAATGTTTAGTCCTTAATAATAACGCTCATTAAAGGTATTTAATAAGAAATGGATTTTTTGGGCAGTTAATGATACATCAACATTGGATTCCTGGATCTGGAAGAAGATGCGAAAGTATAGGGATATGGGGAGAAAATTCCACAAAATCGAAATTCACAATGGCTATAACGTCTCCTTTTGGTATGACAAATGGTGCTCCCTCGGTTGTTTAAATGAGATCTTTGGGCAGCGAGGATGTATCGATTTAGGTGTCGAAGCAAAGGCTTCACTTGGGGAAGTAATGGATAGACACAGAGGAGAAGACACTAAAACCAGTTATTAACTCAAGTGGAGACAGAAATAGAGCAATTGAAAAGATGTCGGGTCATTGGGGAAGACGATGTAGTCCAATGGCGGGGACTAAATAACAGTTTCACGACAAAATTTGTTTCACATGGGGGATGCTGCGGGTTCCAAATCCCAATTGGGAGCCGTATCAGGGCATTTGGTTTCCGTATGCTACTCCCAAATTCGCTTTGTCACTTGGCTTGCAGCGAGAAACAGACTATCAACAGGAGATAGAATGGAACGATGGAACATCAATGTATTTACCGGTTGTTCCTTTTGCCCCGAACCAAGGGAAACTCGAGAGCACCTTTTTTCAATTGTCCTTACACAAGGCACATTTGGGAAAAGCTCGCGGGAGGAGTAATGGAGCTAAAATTCACAGTCGTATGGGCTGAAATCATAGATGTACTTGCACACCCAAGACGAGATGCTACCACAAATTTCATAACGAGGCATGTCTTTCAAGCAGCAATTCATTCCATTTGGTGTGAAAGGAATAATCGAAGACACAGATAGAAACCCTTCCCCAATCTATTTCTTGACAAGATGATAGATGTTACCGTAAGAAACAGATTAAGCACGATGAGGAAAGAAGGGGTAAAGAAATACGAGGATGGGCTACGAGTTTGGTTCGCCAAAAGAAGACATATGTTAATCTAGCTTTTGTTTTTCTAAACCGTAAGAATTGGGTTGTAAAAAACGTATATTTTTTCTTTTGAGTATAATTGAACATTTTATTTTTTTTAAAAATTAATAACGCTCACTAGAGTTGCACTCCTGAAAGAGAAATTAAAAAAAATAGACATGCAAAACCTCGGTTACATTTGACACCAAAAGGTTAAACATCATTATTTTTTTGTTAAAGACCAAATGGTTAAACATGTCAAGTCCTAACCACGATCCCTTACAAACACGTACGCAATAGCGTGTTGTTCAAGGCAAACTCCTTAGGGATTTATCCTCTAATTAAGCCACGAGATGGATCTCCGTCACATCGTCCAAGTTTGCCACTGGATGAAAATCGAATCCGGTATTGAAGCCGTTGCGAAGGTGTAGCGTAGCGAGAAGCTAAAGAGGTAAGCCGCCACACGAAAGGGAGGACTCTGGCTGAATGATCGAAGGAAGTTGATCGTAAGAGATTGTTGGAGCCGTAATATTGAGTAACGCGAGAAAAGGAGATTCTAGCTATCCGAGACAAGTACTGGCAGCATCTGCAGTAAATGAAGAGTGAACGTAATGAGATTTCTTGCCCAGCAAGTAAGAGAATTGAAGAACAAAAAAAAAGCTCGTGAGAGAGCTTGAGGAGAAGAGAGTAAATGTGTTGATATTGGATGGTTTAAAATGACTTAACACATATTTATAGGAGCTTACACACTCAGTCACACAACCGTAAATATAAAACTGAAAGATAAAGTCACCAAAATTTACTTCAGCTATGATCTCTATACTATTAAATGGGAAGCAAAAAAAGAAATGTAACTTTAAATTTGATAAATATTACATGAAAAGCCATTGAGATTTATAACAATTTCTAAAACATCATTAAGGATAAAAATGTCAAACCATTTTCCAATTAACATACTCACAATATTTTTTAATATCTTTATCTATTCTAAATATAAATGTTTATTATATTTTTTTATTATAACAAAATCTTTTCAAAATCTATTTTTCAAATTTTTTATAAAAAATTAAAAAAACTTAAATATTATTAAAATCAATATATAAATGTAAGTAAATACAATTAATCCTCTATATATTAAAAGAGAAGCATTGAAGATCACTTTTGATGATGTGTCATCCCCAAATTTTCTCTAACCTTTTTATTTATTATTTATTTAATTATCTTATTCTACTTGCCAAACAAAATTTCTTATAAAAATTATGGCTATCTCTGTTTCCAAACAAAAAAAAAATTCTTAAATATTCAAAATCTTTTTAATAACCAATTTTGCTGATGTGTCATCCCACAAATTGTTTTTAAAAAGATCAGTTTAGTAATCCTCTATATATTAAATGAGAAGCATTAAAGACCACTTTTGATGATGTGTCATCCCCACAAATTTTTTCAACCTTTTTATTTTTTATTTATTTAATTATCTTATTCCACTTGCCAAACAAAATTCCTTATAAAAATGATGGATATCTCTGTTTCCAAACAAAAAAAAAATCCTTAAATATTCAAAATCTTTTTAATAACCAATTTTGTTGATGTGTGTCATCCCAAAAATTGCTTAAAAAAATATCAGTTTAGTAATTACCAAGAATTTGAAAGATTGAGATTATAATTAGTATATATAATCTAGGAATTGTTACAATTAGGGAATTATTTTGTTCATATTGTACATGGAGCATAATGTCAAATTTAATAAAAAATAATTAAGCATTTCTTCTATCCGTGCATGGCGCGGGATATCATCTAGTATATCATTCTTTTTATAAATCAAATAATCAAATTTAAGTATACAAAAAAAACCAACGCAATCCTTATATTATGCGGTAATTTGGTGGGGCGGATCATGGTTGATGTATTTATAATTGCGGCCTTTGGCGGGTTTGTCCGTCAAAACATGCAAAAATAGTGTGTGGCGGGTTAAATGGACGAGCTAACCCATTTTAACACTCATAAATATTTAATTTTGTATATTTAATATAATAAAAAATTGTTAAAAGTTTTTATTATTATGTGTAGTAATCCAAATTCACATAATAACAAAGTTTATAATAAGATTATATCGATATTGATATTTAACTAACTCATACTATTACTTTACCAATATACATCATATAATACCATCATATAACTTTTGTAATATTTTATTTTTTGTCGCTAATAGAAAAAGTTGCTATCATTTGAATTTTTTAAAAATGACATAATTATGAATTTTTTTTATCAAGCCAACAATTTCCATAAATGCTTTGTGAAAATAAATTTTTTTATTCAATTCAAGTTGTACAAAAAAACAATGTGTTTAAAATTATCACCCCGCGCAGAGCGCGGATCAAAACCTAGTCTTCAATTATATGTTCAACTTAATATATATGTTTAACCGTTTTGTGTGATATGTAACCGCGGTTTTGCATATTATCGGACACATTAAAGCTGATGACTGCAGCTTATAGTATTCGATCTCATATGTACGTATCAACTCTAATTAAACACTCTCGAAGCTTCTTGACATCGTCTCGGCTTAGGTTTCAAAACCAATTGCACTAGAGAGACTAATTAATAACGGAAAAAGAGACTAAAATATCATTGAAAAAGAGACTAAAATTAAAGAGAATGCATGCATGCATGAAAAAGAGACTAATTAGTTGGGCAAAGGTATGCACTCAACAAAATATGAAGGTTATTCTCCAAGTGTCATTCTCTAAATCTGATTCTCCCACACAAAATGGGTCTGACAGACCATCATAGAAATCTTCAAGCTTTGCTACTCATTTATTTTGTGGTCAAAGTTGATTAGTAATTGGTTTATTTTAGGTTCTACTTTATTTTACATAAAAAAACTTTACATATAAAAAGAGGTTCTCTCCATTTAAAGTGTCCACATCAGCCAAAAAAAAAACTTTCACATTAATATTTTATCTATAACATTACAAATTGATGGGGAAAACAATAAAATTTCAAAATACAAAAGTAACTACAATGAATGATAATGAACATAGTGTGAAAAGAATTTAAAACAAAAAAAATTCTGAATTGAATTGGTAAAAATGTAAAAGTTAAATAAGAATAAGTGCAAAAATATGATAGAGCAGAGCAAAAAACAATTATTCAAAAATGTATTTAAAATTGACTCTATTTGAAAATTTGAAATGGACTTAAAAGTTAATAAATAAAAAATGACATAATAAATATCATTTTTTCATGTAACAAACATATTAAATGTAACAAATAAAAATAACAAATTATTGTAAAACAAGTTTCTCTAAAATTAGCAAGAGAAAAAAAATTTAAGAATACATATACATTTACTTTAGAGATTTGCATTGATGTATTATGAAAAACACAATAATAGATAATTTTTATGAAATTTACATAAAAATTATTTATGGTAAATGTGTGGTAAAGATAATTTTTTTTCAATTTAATTTCACTAAATCGAGAAAACGCAAAATGAGCACAAAAATAAGAGCAAATAAATAAAAGTTATGGATGAGTGACAGTAGAAAAAAATAGAATTAAAAAGAGACCAAATGATTGAAAACAGTTGGAACAACGTGAAAATGTGAGTGTTAGGAGATCGGAAGTTTGAAAAGGATTGCAAAGATAATAAAGTTTCTCTAAAATATCTCTACCAAATTGTTCAAAACAAATGAGAATTTAGGTCTTGAGATTTTTTTCTTTGCTTATATATACAATAGATGTAAATCGAGTTGTTACATGTAAAACTTAATTGGAAACATATACGAAAAGTTTGAAAAAATAATTTTTTTTTATGTGTTTGTTTTAAAAAAATATATAAATTTCAAAACTGAAAAAGTAATAAAAGAATGCCAAAATACTAGATCGCTGCCACAACAAAATACACGTGTAAAGAGTGATACATATTATTTTATACTATAAACCGAGTAAAAATATGATTCTATACCACACTCCAAAAGAAACACATGCTTGAAAAAAATTAAATTGAATAAAGTGCTAATAGTCTTTAGGACCCGCATAAGCAGATGATCTAAAACATGCTAATTTTTTTGGAAGAGAAAGTCGGACATGAAGTCCGGAGTTAAATATCTTTTAAAATATAAGATTGCATACCTTTGTGTTGTAAGTGCCAATAACATCTCCAACATTTTTTTGGTTAAAAAGTATCTAAAGGCATTAGGACATTAGATCATGTAATATTTAAAAGAAACACTTTTTAGCAAAATAAAATAAAATTGAAACCTATATCGAGTTATCTTTGGTATTTAGTATGTTTATTTAGTTCCAATTTTTTGTATTATTCATGTGTAGTCAATAAAAAACAGACTAAAAGAAGGTCAAAACAATTTTGTCACAAAAAATCCGCAAACAATGTTGACATCTATATATATAAAGTAAAATAGACTTTCATCTCATGCATCCACATCATCAACTCAAATGTCTAAAATTGTGACACATAAGCACTCATAATTATTTTTAATCATTTGTTTGATTTGTTATTAAAGTTTATTGTTAATTACACTTAACTCTCATAATAAGTACCATTTATTAAAATAAAACTTACATATAGAATTTATAAAGACATTTTTATATTTCTAACATAGTTTTAATATTCAAATATTGTCAATTTACATGATTTTACTTTTATAAATACTCAAGTTTTTAAAAATCTTGTACATACATAATTAGTAGAAATATATATACAAAATTTTGAAATGAAAAAATAAGATTATGTGGGTATTAGCGAGTATAATCAACTGCTTCTTTTACCGAATAATTTTGAATCTCGAACAAGGATTGCATACTCTCTTATTTTTGTTAAGTACGATGGTGTAATGTACTAACTGAGCTGAAGTACCAATTCACGGGCAACAAAACATTTCCTCAAAGTGATCATTCAAAAAAAATATAAAAATTAAAAAAAAGCATAAAAAAATAATTGATTGGTCATGTTTACAATATGTCGGACCGTTCATTCCGAGTGGGATATGTTTATCGGAAGACGGTGAGTTTGCTAGATGGCGACCTTTGGAGGAGGAAAATAACTAGACATGTATGGCTGATAATGGGGTCATGCCCATATAAAAATCCGTTCAACGAGAAATGCTTGCAAGACTTCTGAAAGCTCTAATAATATATGCAATAATGTATGTTTATCGGAAGACGTTGAGTTTGCTAGATTTTGGTGACCTTTAGAGGAGCAAAATAACTAGACATCTGATGGATGAAAATGGGGTCATGCCTATATCAAAATTCGTTGAACGAAAAATGCTTGCAAGAACTTCTGGAAGCTCTGATAATATGCAATTAAGACATGTTATATGAGACGTATAACAATATCCTAAAACAATAACATGTTTTGGATAATCTTTGAGAGGAGTAACGAGGTATGTCTTTCTGATAATTCTTCATCACTAAAGTCAGAAAAATTAGAGACCACAAAATGATCGAAAAGAGGAAAACAAATAAGAGAAAGATAGTGAAAATTAGTTTACAAATGAGTCATCTATATGGTTCAATTAGTCATATTGGATAAAAAGAGGAGGAGAGGGAGAGAGGAAGAGAGAGGAAGAGAGAAGAGAGAAGAGAGAAGAGAGAGAAAGAGATAAAGAGATAGAAAGAAAGAAATGATGCATGCCATCCAAAAAAAGGTTTGACGTGAACATTTTTAGATTCGAGAAGAGAGAAATATAAATATGAGTTGTTCTCTAATATAAGATTAAATCTTTCAAAGTCACCTCCTTCTCTTTTTTTTGCGTGATATGTATGAGTTTTTATAGTGTAGCTGAGTTTTTTAAGTTGCGTTAATAAACAATAATATAAATCTCGCGCGAAGCGCAGCGCGGGGCACCAACTAGTTACAAATAAAGACGATACACTACTGTCTTAAAAAATCTTGGCAAATATAATATTTTTCTAACCTATTTGTATATTTCTGGTAATTTAAATTTCTTTAATAAATGTACTTTTATTTGTATATTTATATCACCCTTTCATTCGAATTGAATGGTGATATAAAATTGGTTGCATTATTGTTAAACTACCATCATTACCGTATTGTCATCTATTCCCGTTACTAATCATACCACCATTTCTTACTGCTATAAAACTTTTTACAACATATGTTACCAATTGAATTCATACATATTACAAATTTTTATTGTTACAAGCATAAGCAAAATAGTATATATTTTATGCAAAACAAACAAAATAGTCTACAAAAATCTAAACGAATTATAAATATTGAATGTATTTACTTAAAAAAAAATTTTGTCAACATCTGAAAATATATTAAACGATCGGTGGAACAAAGTTTACATAGCTTAAATCAGAATGATATTGTCTTGCACTCTGTGCAAGCATATCCGCCTTCTGGTTTAAATTACGAGGAATGAAAGAGAGGGAAAAGAAATAAAACAACTCCTTAACTCTCAAGAACTCATCCATGAACGTTGAGAAAGCCGGTCAGGCAGAGGGTGCAGACGTCGTCTTCAAAAGCTCTTGGCAATCCGACGCAAAGGCCACCCGTGTTTGGTGTTGTGCAAGCATACAAATCATCGCCCATAACAGTGCTTCCAACTCAGAATGAAGTGGTGAAAGGCTTCTCCGAACGTTCCGGTATCCCACAAAAGATCCCTCCACGTTATCTCAAAAGCAGAACCACCCAAGCCCTGTAAAGATTTCTGACTCTTTCCAGGAGCCATCGATGTAGCACCGATAACCCGAGAAACTAGAAGGGGACGAAGAAATAGTATACTGGATATTCCCCGACATCTGGTCATCATGCGCTATCTCCCATGAAGCAGCCTCGGCTTCAGCCATTATGAGGATCTCTCATGGGTCCCTATCCAGATTCTGGAACACTTTGTCATTCCTAGATTTCCAAATATACCAAATTATCCAGGGGTAACTATTACCAAAGGCGAAAGAGAAGGTGTATGTGGTAAAGGGGATTGCTTCTCCAAACAAAGGGACCGTCATTAGAGAACCATCTGATCGGGTCACCTTCAGAGTACCATCTGATCGGATCAAGCTTTTGGCAAAGGCCTTTTCACTTGATGGTGAAACCTCTCAGCAACAAAGCAAATCCATTATTGATCCTAATCTAAAGGATTCTCTTCAGATTGGATTAGGAAAAGGTCTGTCTTTCGACAATGAGTTTATTCAAAACCAGCCCATCTCTCGTAGCTCTCCTACTTTTGTCGAGTTTATCAGCGTCGACATAGGACTGGATCAAATCACTCCTTCTAAATCGGTATCAATTTCTTCATCAGACTCGTCTTCAGATGAAGAACTTTCTGATTCAGTGGAGCACAAGGATCGCTTCATTACGGTTGTTAACAGACATCAACTTCGAAAGTCCACTATTCAGGCCATTGATGTGGTCAGGTTTTAACCCTATATGTAACTACTGTAAGTGCACAGCAATACGAAGTAGTAATGTAGGGATCGAATCCACAAGGACCAAGCGTTACGACTATGAGAATGCAGGATGAAACTTAAAGCTAAGACGAATGACAGAGTTTTGTTGGTTTTATGTTTTCGAAACTAAGAACGACAACTAAAACGATATAAGTTCAAA
This sequence comes from Eutrema heterophyllum, assembly GCA_002933915.1. Lineage (NCBI taxonomy): Eukaryota > Viridiplantae > Streptophyta > Magnoliopsida > Brassicales > Brassicaceae > Eutrema > Eutrema heterophyllum. The sequence continues at coordinate 307,295 of PKMM01038587.1, read as the reverse complement.
TAAGGAAAGCGTTAAGCCTCGGGTGACGTTGCGGGAAATCACGAATAACGGTTAATGTATCTTAAACAGGGGTTGCTTTAAGAATCGTCTAGAACTCAAACCTAATAATAGATTAACCTCCTCCCGGAGTATTAATCCCTATGCTTAAAACCATGAATACTAACTCCCGTTGAATTCAAATATTATAAGCATGCTTTTCTAGTTCGATTTGATAGGTTCACAAGAACGCCTTAACATCAACTCCCGTTGGATAAGGACGCTTTGCTCATCTAGGATAATTCCGGCATCTAGACAAACACTCCCGTGCGCTAGATAACCCAAGATCATGAACTAAGTGATCAGTCTAATTCAAGCAATAAGAACTCCCTAGACGAAGAATCCACCGAATAAATCCCCGTTTAATCTATCCTAAACCGTCAAATCATGAAATCCCTTAACACCCTTGGCTTAACTAAGAGACTACTCACTCATGATTACAGAACAAATACAGAGAAAATATGAAGAACACATGATGAACAAAAACATAAATAGAAGAGAGATTAAGAAAGCTTCTCCAATTATGTAGATCCAAAAGTTTGCTTTTCCAAACTTACAAATCACCAGGAAGATAGATAGAGATACCCACCCAAGTTCTTTTCATACATATGAGATATGATCTCTTATTTTTTTGTCTTTTTCGTCAAAGGGAAGAAGAAATTAGGTAAAATAGTACAAAACACGTTTTTTAAACTGTTTTCAGGGGCTGGATCGATCGATCCAGGTAGGGTAGATCGATCGATCCCATCTTTTTGGAGGATCGATCGGTCTGGTTCTTGGAACGATCGATCCAGCTTTTGTCCGATTTTGTGGATCGATCGATCCACTGAGGGGATCGATCGATCCCATCCTTTTCTTCTAGGATCGATCGGTCTGGATCTTGGAACGATCGATCCAGATTTTGTCCGATTTTGTGGATCGATCGATCCAGGTAGGGGATCGATCGATCCCATCTTTTTTTGCTCAGTTTCGCCGTTTTTCCGTTCTAGGCCTCCGGACTCCGTCCTGAAATGCTTTTACACCTGAAATGACTCCTAGAAGACTAAAACACTTGAAAAAGACTCGATTATATACAAAAAACACAAGTTGGAAAACGTCAAAAACGCAACACATCAACTCCCCCAGACTTAGTATTTTGCTTGTCCTCAAGCAAACAAAAATCTATGAACAAGGAAGAAATTTTGAAAACACAAGAACTTACCTTCTCTACAGAATATCGCAATGACCCCTCAACTTGCTAATCCACATATTGCCTTACCAAATCCAGAACGGACCATTATGTACTTCTCCGCAGTTATCGCAACTTCCCAGATTCGCCCCACAGTCTCACAGAATAGTCTGAAAGCCATCATCGCTGGGTCTCATCAAAGATAACAATGTCTAGAGCCTTCTATACTCTTTCCCTTTCGATATCATGACAAGCCAACCTTTAATCCTTTCGGTATTTTNTTTTTGCCACCGAATCCCCGGTTCACTCCCCGATTCACTTTCCCTGGCGATCTTCCATGAGACACGAGTATTGATGGTTTTTGCCACCGAATCCCCGGTTCACTTCCGTGCCATTCGTATTATTTATATATATAGATGAATTTATTTTTGTGGGACCGGGAGAAGAGAGTCATACTTTTCACATGTTGTCTTTGTCAGATACGAATGAGGAGTCAAGCTCTTAAGACGCTGATCACGATGACGAGGTAAAAGGAAGAGCTCAGAAATTAGCTCAGGCTATCTGGATTTTTCTAGAGACGTAGGTGTTTCTGATTAGCCGGTCAACGTCTGGATTTTTCATTAGTCTGTTTCGAAAATAATTCTGCAATAATGGTCACTCAGATGAAGAATTAGAACAATAATTCCAAAAGAAGGTTCGTAAAATATAATGAAAAACACACAAATTTTTTTTTTTTTCTTTTTTTTTTCTTTTTTTTTTTTTTATTATAGACTCGACTAAACGACTCGGGAAATGTAAAAACAAAATCCAAGGAAAATGAACATGACCAAAAGAAAGTAAACGTCGTTAGTAGCTACTTCCCCCCAGACTTACTTCACACCGTCTCGGTGTGAGAATAAATCGTGGAGAAAAGTAAAAACGTACGGAAAAGCAAGAAAATAAAAATGGATAAGACAGTGGATAGAGTGAATACGCTGCTCAGCAAGGTGGGTCGTCCGGGCTGACGCTCCCGCTTGGGCCAGTCCGTCGCCTACGTCGTGCAACGCTCGCATCAGGGTCGGATAACTCCCCAGTATCAGCGCTCCCCGAGGTCCCGTGTCCAGCAACAACGGGATCAGCGTCCTCGGCTCTGTCAGCTTCCGCGGTTGGCTCCGCGCGGAAACAAGGAGGTGGGCGTGGGCATCGGATCTTTACTAAAGCCCCCCAAATTCGCTGCATCATGCTGTGGTTCTTCTTTTGTGTCTCCACCATCCATGCTCTGTATTCCCCTTCAGAAGCATCTGCAGATAGGGGTGGAAAATCATACTCACCAGAGTACTCCGGAATGAGCATCTCAATCGGGTCATGCGGCTGAGATGTCTGCCCATGCTCCTGCTGAGTGAAGAAATCGGGTACAGGATCATCCTCGAGGGGATGCTGTGTGGCGCTAGAAGTCCCTCCTCTGCGTCTCGTGGTGGCAGCTGCGTCCGCGCATAGACGCTCTGGCGGAGGTAAGAACTCAATGTTGCCCGGACCGTTCACTGCACAACAATCTCCAATTAGAACCTCCAAATTTCCAACAATTCTCTTTTTCCACAAATATGTCAAAATTCTCACAATCCACAATTCAATCCTAGAACACAAATACTAGGTGTTTCCAAGCAATGCCCAACTCAAAACCGGTTCATAGAATGTGTATAAAGCATGAATCTATCCAAGAACAAGCTATAAACAAGAATTTGATTTTCACAATTTCTACCTAGAATTTTCGGATTGAACAAGAGAGATTCGAGTGTCATACCTTTGCAGATCGAGAATGATGATACCAGAAACAGAAAGAGCTCGAAAAATCGAGTGAGATAGACCCAAAAATCGTTGAAATCCGTTGAGAAACAAGGAAGTTATGGAAATTTGATTTCAAAATCCAAAATCCCCTCAAGAACACTTGTGTCACGAAAATTGTGAGAGAAAAAAGAGGTTTGGATCGATTTTATGGGGAAAGGAAGGAAGGAAATCTGTTTTTCGGTTTAAATCAAGTGGGAGTAAACCGGTTTTTAAACCAAAAATTCGATTCGGTTTACCTGTTCCTGGATCGATCGATCCAGGCCGTAGGATCGATCGATCCAGCCTTACCTCTTGGCGTGAAGTCTGGCCCGGTCGATCCAGCAATTCCCGATTAATTGGATCGATCGATCCATAAGGAGGATCGATCAATCCAGATTCCCTTTTTTTTTTTTTTTTTTTTTTTCAAATTCAAAACTAAGATGTAGAAAAATTAGTGAAAACAAATCGAAAAACAAAATTATATACACTTACCGGTGGGTTGCCTCCCACCAAGCGCTCGTTTTTAGTCATTAGCTTGACTCCGGGGCCGTTTAGGCGAGACGAGGATCACCGAGAGGAACGGTGAATCCCGCAGCAATTCCGTTGTCAGCGAGATATGGCTTAAGACGCTGACCATTGACAACGAATTCTCCTCCTTTTCGGTTACCCAACACAACCGCGCCGTAGGGACGGACTTCCTTAACCGTGAAAGGACCGGACCATCTTGACTTTAGTTTTCCAGGAAAAAGTCTCAAGCGAGAGTTGAAAAGAAGCACCTGGTCATTGGCCGAGAAATTCCTTGGGATAATCTTCTTGTCGTGATAAGCCTTGGTTCGTTCTTTGTAAATCTTGGAGTTTTCATACGCTGCTTGGCGGATCTCGTGCAACTCGTTTAGCTGGATCAACCTTCTCTCGGACGCGGTTTTGCCCGAACTGCTGTCTCGGCTGATAACCGCCTTGGTTATGTACAAACTGTTTTTGCTGGAAACCGCCTTGTGCATATGGCTTCCGTTCTTGACTTTGCATCCCTTGTTGTCCTTGGAATCCTTTAGCGAATATGCTCACGCCCTGATTTGGAACGGGTTGTTTGGGCTGAAAACAACCTTGTTGCGGGTAAACTTGATCCTGCGGATTTTCAACGTTGGTGCTTTTGTATGAGAAGTTAGGATGATTTCTGTAGTTCTGGTTGAAACCTTTGTTGAAGAACCCCTGATTCTGTATGTAGTTCACCTCATCTTTGTATTCTTGTTCTTGCTCAGTACTCTCTTTGTAGAGTCCTTCCTCTCTAGTGTCTTCACAAGAATTGACAGCTTTTTGATTTCCTTTAAGTAGTGCTGCAATGCCATTAACCTTTGCGAAAAGCTCGTCCATCCTTTGCGTTTCAGCACCACTCACACGTCTCGTTCTGTCATACTCGGGATTTCGATGGCTTGAACTCGCAGAAAGATTTTCAATAAGCTCATAAGCTTCCTCCTTGGTCTTTGTCATGAAGTTGCCATTGCTGGCTGCATTTAGACAATTTTTGGAGTCCCAATCTACTCCATCGTAGAAGATGTTCAGCACTTGCTCGTCGGAATAACCATGATGAGGGCATTCCCTTAGGTATTCTCTAAAACGTTCCCACGCTTCATTGAAAGGTTCTCCGCTGTTTTGCTGAAATTGGGTGATCTTGATTCTGAGGGAAGCGGTCTTGGATTTGGTGTAGAACTGATCCAAGAAAGCCGACCTTATTGCATCCCAAGAAGTCAAAGAACCCGGCTCTAGAGATTTAAGCCATCTAGCTGCTCGATCAGCTAAAGAGAAGGAGAAGAGCTTGCATTTCAAATAGTCCGCAGGGACTCCATTTGAGCTTGTAGTGCTGCAAATCTCTTCGAACATTTCAACGTGATCCATGGGATTCTCCGAAGCTTTCCCATAGAACAGATGTCTCTCGACGAGAGCAATGATCTGAGGTTTGATCTCGAAGTTCTGCCTCTGAATAGGCGGTGGACGAATAGCGGTTCTGTCCTGGTAAAATTGGTGAGGAGTGTCAATACCCCCAATTGGTCTGCGTGGAGGCTGTCTTTGATTCACCTGGTGTTGAGCAGCAGCAGCTTGCCTCCGAGCTTCAGCTCGTCTAAGGACATCAGCAGCAGCAGCTGCTTGGTTTGCATTGGCGTTTAAATCGCCATCTCCATCATGAGCAAGAGGAGGAGGGTTCAAGAGGTTCCCTTCCTCGCCATACTCGTGATGTTCGTCTCCATCAACAGGCAGATTTTGATTGTCCGGTAAGTTCGCCATTTCTCTCCTTTGCAATCTAGCTCTGTTGTTTTCTCGTTCCACTCTTGCCAAATCTTCGTTGTTTAACTCAAGCAGATTTTCAGAGCCTTGGCTTCTGGTCATGTACCTGAGATGCACGGAAGAGAGCAACAATAAAACGAGTTAGTAACGACAAAAAAAAATTCTTAGTCTAAACTTTCGTCCAAGACTCATAGGCAACGATTGGTCCCCGGCAACGGCGCCAAAAACTTGATGTGGTCAGGTTTTAACCCTATATGTAACTACTGCAAGTGCACAGCAATACGAAGTAGTAATGTAGGGATCGAATCCACAAGGACCAAGCGTTACGACTATGAGAATGCAGGATGAAACTAAAGCTAAGACGAATGACAGAGTTTTGTTGGTTTTATGTTTTCGAAACTAAGAACGGCAACTAAAACGATATAATTCAAATAAGGAAAGCGTTAAGCCTTGGGTGACGTTGCGGGAAATCACGAATAACGGTTAATGTATCTTAAACAGGGGTTGCTTTAAGAATCGTCTAGAACTCAAACCTAATAATAGATTAACCTCCTCCCTGAGTATTAATCCCTATGCTTAAAACCATGAATACTAACTCCCGTTGAATTCAAATATTATAAGCATGCTTTTCTAGTTCGATTTGATAGGTTCACAAGAACGCCTTAACATCAACTCCCGTTGGATAAGGACGCTTTGCTCATCTAGGATAATTCCGGCATCTAGACAAACACTCCCGTGCGCTAGATAACCCAAGATCATGAACTAAGTGATCAGTCTAATTCAAGCAATAAGAACTCCCTAGACGAAGAATCCACCGAATAAATCCCCGTTTAATCTATCCTAAACCGTCAAATCATGAAATCCCTTAACACCCTTGGCTTAACTAAGAGACTACTCACTCATGGTTACAGAACAAATACAGAGAAAATATGAAGAACACATGATGAACAAAAACAGAAATAGAAGAGAGATTAAGAAAGCTTCTCCAATTATGTAGATCCAAAAGTTTGCTTTTCCAAGCTTACAAATCACCAGGAAGATAGATAGAGATACCCACCCAAGTTCTTTTCATACATATGAGATATGATCTCTTATTTTTTTGTCTTTTTCGTCAAAGGGAAGAAGAAATTAGGTAAAATAGTACAAAATACGTTTTTTAAACTGTTTTCAGGGGCTGGATCGATCGATCCAGGTAGGGTAGATCGATCGATCCCGTCTTTTTGTAGGATCGATCGGTCTGGATCTTGGAACGATCAATCCAGCTTTTGTCCGATTTTGTGGATCGATCGATCCACTGAGGGGATCGATCGTTCCCATCCTTTTCTTCTAGGATCGATCGGTCTGGATCTTGGAACGATCGATCCAGATTTTGTCCGATTTTGTGGATCGATCGATCCAGGTAGGGGATCGATCGATCCCATCTTTTTTTGCTCGGTTTCGCCGTTTTTCCGTTCTAGGCCTCCGGACTCCGTCCCGAAATGCTTTTACACCTGAAATGACTCCTAGAAGACTAAAACACTTGAAAAAGACTCGATTATATACAAAAAACACAAGTTGGAAAACGTCAAAAACGCAACACATCAGCCATGGTAGGCGGCCCTTTAAATCTCTAACCCCTCTCCCCATGGATATCTTTTGCTGGAACATTAGAGGGTTTAACGATAAAATCAAGCGTAGTAGTTTCAAGAAGTGGAAGAGGGGTAATAAACCTTTGTTTGGAAGTCTAATTGAGACACATGCACGTGAATCCAGATAAAACTCAGGCGGTGTTTGATAGGGCGTTTCCAGGATGGTCCTTTGCTCACAACTATGATTTCTCTCCTTTGGGAAAGATTTGGGTGGTTTGGCATCAAAGTATCTCAGTGACGGTTATTTCAATTTCTCTCCAAATGATTTCTTGCATTGTCAAGTTCCCGGTGTAATGCCCCAGTACTCGAATATAAATCGGCCAAAAGGGATTTTGGCCGAGATGGAAACCAATTTGGCCTAGATTAGACAGAAGTACCGGAGATAGACCAAGAGGGTTGTCACCGATGGACCGAGTGACTGAACCATGAAGTTTAACCCGGTAGTCTAAGGGCTGGAAAGGTGAAAGTCTGGTCGAGGCACCTTTAAGGAATTGTCCGTGAAAATTGGGCCAAGGGCTTGGAACTCTAGTTTTACCGAGAGAACCTTCGCGGCAGGATGCCGGCAGACATGCAGTAAGAGATGGGCTCGAACAGACTCGGGGAAAACTTGTGGACCTGGTACGGCCACAACCGTTGCTTAGGTAACCGCTTTTGGATAGAACCGGGAAAGTCCACAATAGCGGCTACGGATAAGAACGGAAGCGGATAAGCATGAGTTACGGATAGGATCAAGTCATGTGTGGATAGAATTTAGGGAAGTAGGAGGTGTTGGCCAAAGGACCCTCCAAGGCATGCAAGCACAAGGTGTATGCTGTGCATGCAAGTAGGAGGTGTTGGGCTGGGAACTAACCTTGCATGAAGGAAACATGTGTCAGCGTGTGGGTAAGCTTAGTCGCGTTAAGGGCATGTGTCGTCGTACGGATGAGCTTAGTCACGGACATGTGTCATGACGGTAATGTTTCAGCGCCACATCGTGCTTGGCTAAACCGACCTTAGGACCTATAAATAGGACCTTAGCCCATTTGTTAACTTCACACTACACACTAGAAATCCTAAGAAAAACTCCCTCTAGAAACGGGTTAGTCCGAACGCTTAAGCCGGGTGTAGGAAGTACGGTGGGAAGGGCCGAGACAGGATCAGATCCAAGCTTCCAACCAAATCACTGTGAGTAATTTTCGGCCATGTGAGGCAGCACATGGTTAGGATTTAAATTCAGGTTTATTTAAATTCTATAGAGGTTGTTGAATCCATACTTGGTTGAATTTATGGATAGTCTTGCTTGCGTGATTTATTATGGGATTTATTGCGTGAAGCATGCATCGAGTATAGGTTACTCATGCTTGAATATTGCCTAGGTTACTTGGTGTGACTAGGAATATTGTGAATGTGTTGAGTGTTTATATTTCCGCTGGGTATTGATTTTTTTGCTAGGATTGCATAATAGTTGAGATTGAGCTAGGTTGCGTAGTTCATGCATGCTAGGTTGGTAGGCATGATTGCATAATTGTTAGGTCATGCTAGGTCGCTTGGTAGAGATCCCGGGCTCACTAAGTAATTGTAGATTACTTATGACGCTGCTTTGTTGTTTTTAGGTAGTAGCCGGCTCGGGATGGAACCGACGGCTCCCGGCCGCGGTACGGGTTGCAAAGCCTTAGGCCGTGCCTGGGAGTTTGCGGCGTTCGTGCCTGGGAGGCTCGGGTGGATCGGACAGGTGATCCGTGAATCCCGGCCGACCGGCCGCGGGAGCCGCTACGTAGCGACCCCGGCTCGTCTCTGTGTGGGTGCGCGCGCGCGGGAGCTCTCGTGCGAGCTTCCCGGCCGGCCGCAGAGTGGTTCGGGGGCGTTACAAGTTTGATATCAGAGCATGGTTTAGAATCCGTGCTAGTTAGTCTTTATTTGTGAACGTACCCTTTGTTGCGATGTAGATGCGTATGCCTAGAGCAGGGAGATCGAGGGGAGGACGTTCTTGGGAGTTTCCAGTACGTGGACGAAGATCTGCCAGGTTGGCAGGGTACTACGGTTCGGATGGTTCAGTGATTCCGACCGGACGTTGGCGTGAGGTATCGTCATCGGGGTCAGAATACGAACCAAGACCCGTGGTACCAGACATGACTGGTCCGAGTGCGACTAGGGAGGCAGGAGCTCTCGTGCGAGCTTCCCGGCCAGTCGCAGAGGGGTTCGGGGGCGTTACACCCGGGCTCAAGGGTAGAAATTGTTGTGTCCTTTGTGTATGGCTCTAACTTTGAGGAAGGGAGAAAGTTGTTGTGGCATGAAATCATTCATGCGGCTGCTAATCCTTTAATTTCCTCTAAACCGTGGACTGTTTTGGGAGATTTTAATCAGATTCTAGTTGGATCATAACACTCTACAGGGGATCCATTCCTCTCCACGAGATCTATGCGTGAGCTTCAAGAATGTTTCCTTAAAGCTGGTATTCATGATCTTGCCTTCAGAGGGTCCACTTTCACATGGATAAACAACAGGCCCTCCGAGCCCATAGCAAATAAGCTGGACCGTATTCTTGTGAATGACACTTGGCTAAATCAGTTTCCAAACTCTATTGGTATTTTTGGTGAAATTGATATCTCAGATCATTCACCTTGTTGCATCTACCTGGATTCTATGAAGGAGAAAAGAAAAAAACCTTTAAGGTTCTCGAACTTCTTATTGAAGAATGTGGATCCAGGGATACTGGTGTCGATCGACACTGTCTTGTGTCGATCGACACTGACTGGTGTCGGTCGATACCGGGGCGATTTCTGAAGTTCAGGGACGATTTCTGACAATCGAACAACTGTCTCAAAGATCGACTCATATGAAGGGCTTCCATGTGGATTTAGCTTCTATAATCTTCATCAAAGTCATAAGCAATTGAGTTAGCTTCGCGTGAGCGTTGGACTCGTGTCATTCCGAGCTGTGGTTCAAGAGTTATGCCCGATTTAGTGAAGACGTATCAAACCGGAAACCAACCTCCAAAAACAGTGTAAAAACGTGTTTTTAACTATTCCACCAAATTTTTGGTGACTTTGGTCGACCAAGACTCTTTAATAACTGGTTTTGAGCCAGATGTATGTATGTTTTATTATTATTATAGAGGTTTTCTTCAATTTTTTGTGTGTGCTCAACCCAAGATTTCTCTCTAGAGATTCTTGGGTTGATTCTTCATGTATAATCCACACTTTTGAAGGATTCTTCATATATATATACTTTGATTTCTCCTTTCTTCTTCTTGAAGTTTCTTCTTCTTAAACTTGGGAAAGCTCAAGAACACTACTTGGTGTTCTTGATGGATCTTCATGTTCATGCCATCAAAGAGAAGATTTCTTCATCCATTTTGTATATTATGTCTTTTTGATTGTTCTTGGTGTTCTTGTGAATAACCTTTTTGTTGAATTATGATTAGGCTTGATTTAGATAGTTTGATGATTGCTTGTTGATGTTTAGGCTTAGATAATCATTTGTTCACATGTTTAGAAGTGATCTTAATGTTAGAGTTGAATTAGCTACTCAATTTCTAGATCATTGTCGATTTACACTCGGAAGAGGTTTGGTAGATCGTCTAGAAGATTTCTAAACGTGTTTTTCATTCTTAACCGATGGCCATCGTGATTAAGGTGAATTGTTGGCTTAAAAAGGATTTACGTTTTATGTTTGTTGATAATTTGGTTGCAATTGAGAGATTAGCTAATTCAAATTATCAATAAAGGGTTTAGCATCATGGGAGTGAGTTAAGCTATTTGTGTGTTCCTTGCCAAAGATTGAACGTTCATTGAATGTTTATGCATCACTAGTAATTTGTCTTGATGGTTAGATGATGGTGATTTAGGATGATCTTTGTTAATTCTTTCACTTAGGTTCTTAGGTTGATTCTTAATGCTAGATTTGACATGATAAACCGAAGTTTAGTACTACACCTAGATTAGGTAGTTCTAGTTTGGCGTGACAAACCGAACTAAAGCTACACCCTAGGATTTTTGGTCTCATCCCATGCATTAGGGATAGATTTGAGTAAACGGTGTTAGTGCTAGATTAGGTTTGTTCATTCGAGTCTTGAACTTAGGGATTTCACTCCTGACCCGAGTCTAAATTAATTGTTTGAACCGAACCTTTTGTGAGCTTTACATATCATTCACAATTGACCATTGTAGTTTAGTGTGTTTAGTGAACTAATTGGATTTGTGATTAATGCTCATCGACTATCTTAGATTGCAAACGAGAGTTTATGATAATTGGGTAATCGATGAAGAGATTGATACCACGAGAGTGGATTAGTCTTATGTTTGTGTTCCATGTTCTAATATAGTGTTTAATGCTTCTAAATGATTCATCGTTTAATTGTTAACCATCTCTTCAATAGTTTAAGCCATGATCCAACGTTTTCTCTTTGTGTTTTATTTTCTTTCTTTTATTTTCTTTTTTGCATTTTGATTTCTTTCTTTTTATAAATAAACCATTTTGTACGTTTTTGCTCTAGCTTAGTTTGTTTCTCGTATCTTTAGTGTGTAATCTTTATTCTCTGTGGGATCGATCATAAAGTGCTACATCGACATACCGTTATGATTGCGGTAGTGTGCGCATTAGGTTAATTGGTGCGGGTAAAAATACACGAATCAAGGCGTACAAGTGAAGTTTTGAAGATAACGAAATATATGGTAGTGAAAGTGTTTGAAGAGAAATTGACTAAAGCTAAAAAATATGTATTAACAAAACTAAAATAAAAAAAATTATATCTCTTTTACCGTGTGAAATGAGTTTTTATTTTATATATAAAATACTAAATTGTTTGACGATGCAACGTAGTAGATGCGATGATTATGACTTGGTCAAAAATTTCCTTATGGCATGCTTAGTGACTCCGTTGTAGCGGCATGAGTGTTATGTCTATAAATTTGAATTTGATGATGTTCACACTCGGCAAATCTGCATCTAATGTGGGGGTGACACTATGTTCATATATTCATTTAATCATATGTACAATTAAGTTAATGGTCAACGTCAAAGCTTATAGAAATATTTTCTCACAAGACCTGAATATTGGAGCGAACTCTCCGGGACAAAGTGATAACGCCATATTTTAGCGTTTTAGTACGTTTATTTTTATCAGTTTTCATTTCATTCTTGAGTCTTTTCCGTGTGTTTTAGTGCATATTTCTATTCATATTCTTGCATTTGCATTTTAGATGTCCTAGGTTGTTTTGTGCTGTTTTTGGCTTGTTTTCAGGTGTTTAGGAGTAGCTTGGATTGAGGAGATGCTTGGAGCTTCAAGATGGATCAAAGGAGAAGCAAATGGATCAAAAATAAGAGAGGATCGGTCTCCAGATCGGTTTACACACTCGATCCAGCAACCGATCTGGATTAGGAGTCAAGAACAACGCGTCTAAAGATAAATCCGGATGAATACCTTCCCGCGCCCAGATTAATCTGAGGTATTGATCAAAGTTGTATACAATTGAGTCGACTTCATTTTGTCGTTGGTTTCATGGCATTTTCATCAGCCGTTCAAGAGATACAATTAATTTCGTGAAGACATATCATTACTGGAAGATATCGTGGCAATCTGAAGCTAGTGAAAGATCGACTCGTAAGAAAGCCTTCCCTTTGAATTTAGCATCAGATGTCTTCATCAAAGTCATAGTAAATTGAGTTAGATGTCCAATGGAAGTGGTTTCGAACCATTCAGGGGTGTGGTTAAAAAGATATGATCAAATTACTAAAGACATGTAAAGCATGACGGGTTTTGCACTTTCCACCATTCCCCACCACCACAATTTTTCCACTTTGGAGACAACTCATTCACTTTCAAGCCACCCATAAAGGATTGAGTGCTGGACACAATCATGTTGCAACATTATCATTCTTCTCTTTTCTTTGTCTTTTTCTTTTTCCTTTATGCAAGCTAATAGAACATTTAAAATTGTAATAAGTGTGCATTTGTATTGCTATATAAGGAGGTGCAATTCCTCTTGTAAGATCATCAACTCATAATACAAACACATCTCTTACTCAAAGCTTAAACACTCTCTATTTTCTCTCATTTTCGTTTTTCCTTTCATGCCTATGAAGGAGTGTTCATCATTATATTTCTCATATAGTGAAGATTTCCTCTTAAACCCTTCCTCTTTTCTTATTTATACAATTATGTCTTTCATTTCTGTCATTTATTTTTGTTATCTAGCTATGTGTGAGTAGTCATATTATGGGTTAAGGGTTTGGGAAGTTCAAAGATGATTGGTTGATGATTTAAGATGTTTAAAACCAGAAAATAATTTGTCATCATGTTTTGAATATTCTTAAAACTATAAGTGGGTTGAAAAACCACTTCTTGATCTTTAACAAAATCGCACCAAGGGATTGGGCAATTTGTTTTGAACTCTTCTTCTCATGCTTTTCATTCTTAAATCAATGGAAATTGAAGTCTAATGTGAATAATGATCTTGTGTTCATAGTTTATAAATCATCTAAATTGCAATTGGGAAATTAGATTAATAAATGATTTGTAAAATGATTAGTATCATGGAAGTGAACTAGTCTATTTAAGTGATCATGTCTAGGAATTGAATTAATTCAAATGTTTTAAACATCATCTTTCTAAATACCAATCATCCTAGCTAGAACAAAGTATCAAACCCGAAAACCCATGTTTTATCATCTTGATTTATAATTCGATTTTTATTGCTTTCTTGTGATTTCTTAAATTTGTGCTTCATAATTAATCTTTCATTTAAATTGTCACATTTATTTACGTTTTAACTTTTCATTAAATATTAATAGTTTTAATTATTTAGTTTCTCAAACATAAAAACCAAAAATCAATTTGTTTAGCTTAAAGAGTTTCTTGCATTCTTAGTGTATTATTCATGTCCTCGTGGTTCGATACCCATAATTACTACAACAACTATCTTGTACTTGGGGTTTAATTAGGGATTAAAAATTTGTATCCATCACGAAGGGTCGTGGGATGGTCGCTGGATTTTTTCATCATATGAGGTTCTCAACTGAATTTTTTTACTACGTGACACTTATGATTTGTTGCTTTTCCGGAGAACAAAATATCACCAACAATCTCTATGTTCTATATAACGTGGAAAAATAAGTTTGTGTTTATAAAAAAGTTTATATGATTTAATTTCTCAAATTTAAATAATTATCTTTATATTCCGCTTTGTATTGTTAGCTATTTAAAATTGAAATCCCGCGCAACACGCGGAGTATAAATCTAGTTTTAAAAACAATAAACTAAAACTTGATATAGCTATAAACACTTCTCTAGTATTGGCAGTGGCATACAGAATAACTTCAATTTTGATTCAACACGCCATTTTTCTGTATCATATATACGTTACCACCATTCGTATTAAGAAAACTATAATTTGAAAGTATTTGAATTTGATATAGTCAAAATAAACCGGTTAATTTATTTTGATAGAATTGATAGAATTAAAACACGAACCGACTTCTTCTTCATCATTTCGTCTTCTCTCTTTCTCTCCTTCTCTCTCCGGCGATTCTCTCCTTCTCTCCGGCGATTCTCTCCGACTTTCTCTCCCTCTCTCCGGCGAATCTTCTCCAAATCATCACTCCTCTTTTGCCATGGATAATTAATGTGTAAGTTAGTTTTATTAGTTTGTTAGTTTTTTGGAATTAGATTTAGGTTGTTTGTTTTGGAATTATATTCTTAAGGTTTAGATTGTTAGGTTGTTAGATTTTAGATTTAGGTTGTTAGTTTGTTAGGGTTTAGATTTTAGATTTAGGTTGTTAGTTTTATAATTTTAGATTTTAGATTTAGGTTGGAATTAGATTGTTAGGGTTTAGATATGTAAGATTTATAGTTTTATATTTTATAATGTTAGTTTTATAATTTTATAAGTTAGAAATTATAATTATAGAAAAAAAGTGTTTGTACAAATATTATAATTATAAAAAAATGTTTTTGTATAAATAGTATAATTATGAAAAGAATTAGAAAATAATTTTTTTGAATTTTATAAAATTATAATTGAATTTTCAGAATTATTTACTATTTAAAAACGTTTTTTTAAATTTATTATTTTTATTAAGACGTTTTTATAAAGTTTTATGTATTTATAAAATTATAATTGAATTTTTCCGAATTTTGTACTATTTAAGAACGTTTTTGATAAATTTATGATTTTTACGAAAACTTTTTTTATAAAGTTTTTAAGTATTTATAAAATTATAATTGATTTTTTCATAATTTTGAACTATTTTGAAATTGTTTTGAATTTTTGGAATTTTTTTGAATTTTCGGAAATTTTTTGAATTTTCGGGAATTTTTTAATTTTCGAAAGTTTTAGAAATTTCGAAAGTTTGTGAAATATTTGGAACTGTTGTACTAACGTTTTAATGTTTTTCCGTAGGCATTACGAGGATTCTTTCCGTTTGTGCGGCTCCCAAGGTCGTCGTTCTCGGGTTTTCGGGCTACGCCTCTTGGCGGATCGAGCTCGGGAACTCAAGTCCCGGAGTCCGAGCAATCCGCTGCTCGGACCCGGATTACGATCGAGGATCTTGTCCAGCAGCCTAACCGGGACCATCGCATCTGAAACAACTCGTCAGGAGCTCTCCGATTTGTAGAAGACCATGAAGGCCGCCTTCCCGACTAAATTTTCTGTTTTTTTTCCTGTACATTTTATGTTTTTTTCCCGCACATTTTTATGTTTTATTAATTTTTATGTTTAATTATTTTTTTAATTAAGAAACTTTTATATTTATAAAATATTTTAATTAATTAAATAATTAATATAATTAAAATTTTTGATTTAATTAATTAATTTATTCATTATTATAAATTAAAAAAAAAATTATAGATTGCTGTCGGAATTCATTCCGTCGAAAAGTTGTCAGAAATATTTCCGACGGAAATCCAACGGATTGTCGACAGATTTTTCTGACAAAGATCCGTCGGAAACAAAGCCCGTCGGATATTTCCGACGAATTTCATACCAAACTTAATTTCCGACGAGTTGGAACCGACGGATTTCCGATGGGAAAGGCCGTCGGAAATAGCATGTTCTCTTGTAGTGATATATATATATATATGTTGAACCATTTTGTGTGATATTTAACCGAGGTTTAATTGCATATCGGAAGCTGATGACTTAATTGTATATAGTATTCGATTCTCACGTAGCAACTCTAATTAATTAAACATTCTCGAAGCATCTCGAGCAACTAATTGCACAAGAGACTAATTATAATAACGGAAAATGACACTAAAAGATCATTGAAAAGAGACGAAGAAGAGAATGCATGCATGCATGCCTGAAAGCGCTTTATCAGGTAAACAAAACAGTAACGGTTTTATACTTCTCTCGAATTTGATATTTTGGTGACTTTTCATGAGCTAAGAACAAAAAAGATCTTAAAGTGAGAGAAAAAAGGGGACAATGAAGAAGACAAGGGCTACGAAGGATGGAGAATAATGGGCACTGACAAAGGATTGTTCTTAGGTTATATAATAATCTTTTTCTCTGGAGTTAGACAAAGACATTTCAATCTCGAAGATTTTTTACTGACAGTTCTTTCTTATGCCAGTAATGAGATTAGAGATATGACTTTTAGGTGAAGTATTTGTGTATTGTTCTATATGTCTTAATATTCTATTATTCTTGAATCTTAATGAACATACTTATATAGAGCAGATTAATTTTGGAAGTGATTAATTAGAATAGACAGAGTTTAGGTTAAAGCCAGTGAAATTGAGGAGGTAAATGACTTGGTGTATTAGTGGCCATATCCATTTTTGTTGGTATATACCGAATTCGATCCAAATCGTTGCGATCTTATTGGTCAGACTTGGATTATGTTTTTGGGTCTTTTATTGGTTCTTTTTCTTACCCATTCTCTAAGTTTTATCTTTTTGTTTGTTTGTCTTTTGTTTTCTGACTCATTTTGTCTGTGGTCCACTGGTCCTTACCAATCTTTATCACTATTTAACATATGATAACAGTTTCCATTAAAGTTTGAACTACTAAAATTTTAATGAATTATTTCAAAGTTTTTTTTTTCCATTAGAGACAATACTAGAGATGTTTTGTGGAAACCTAGTCCTATAATTTTGAAATGAAGGTAAAGCATGGAGGACTTTTTACAATTACTCTTGGTGAACATAATTAATTGTTTCATATGGTAAGGTCTCAATAAGATATAATTTGCAATCATTAAACACTTGTAACAAACAAGTCATATAAATCAAAATAAGAACGAAGAGGGCCAGGCTACATTGGCTTAGTAAAAGGTACTTGAGAATTTCATTATTTCGTGAAACCGGGGCTCAATGTACAACAGAAAGCCGTAAAACAACGGAACTTATTTGAAAACCCGAGGCTGAGCTGAACTAATTGGAAGCAATTAGTCCAAGGGTACCCCTAGTCCAATTAGCAAAATGCATAAATCAAGCAAGAACCTTCATGGAGAGCCATTAACTTGCGACAGAGACTCCATTTATGTCCGGTATAATCAAAGCTCTCTCACTCACCTGTTTCATTGGAGCAAGAAGAAACTTTTAAAATCTCTGAACCAAATTAAAAATCATCGAAATCCATATTTGAACTGAGAGAATTTAAGAATAAGCCATAATCCTAGTGGAACTTTTTGTGCAAGTTCTCACCAATCAAAACCTAAATGCTTGAACCCAATCCAGTCCAAAACATGTCCCATCTCTTTAATTCATCAATGAAAATCCGTGACTAGGTTTAACTCTATTGCCAAGTAAAGATGGACACGAATGCAAACCGGATTGGTATCTAATCTATAACCAACCGTATGTCCCCAAAATGTTCCAAAACTGAGAATCACACCAAGATCTATCAATTCATTTAATACAGTCCAAAACATGTCCCATCCCCTAAATCACCAATGAAAATCCATATGACTAATTTTACGCTCTGTGATTGCAAGCAGATCGATATCAACAATCACCCACATGCGTCTCCAATTTCCCCTAAAACTGAGTCACTCTAATATTTGATCAATTCATATATATACGCAACAATTACACCAAATTTTCTCACAAACCGATTCATATAACTAGTAAAAGATATTCCGTTCTCTTGAATAACTAGTAAAAGACTCACAAGAAATGTTAAAATTTCTAATTCCCTTCTTCTTCTTTCTTCTTCTTCTTCTTCCTCAGTTTAAACAAGAAAGGTAGTATTGATCAAGTGCTTCTAGCAAATACAAACCAGAGCTTAACAACAGCTACTTACCTAAGATCAATCATGCGCACAACATTATTCAGCTTCAACAGCCTCCGGTTTGGGACCTGGTTTGACAAAATCAATATACCAGAAAAAGTTCAATTCATACATCAAGCAAAACAGGCACTATTTGAGAATCTGAGACCAATCTCCACATTGCATTCAACACTCAAGACACTATAAATCGAGCTCAAATTTCAAAGATAAGAGGACCAATTCATCGAGACACTATTCGATTAAGAAAAATAAAACCCTAAGGATTCTCAATTAAGTGACAGAGAAGGTCGGAAAAAAAGCTAACCGTGGAGAGAGATAGGACGGTGGTCTTTGCCCCATCCGACGCCGCGAGTAGCGTCTAGATACTGCTGGACGAGGTGGCGACACTTCTGGTAATGGTTAACGCCTTCGACGCGGTAACACCATTTGAGCTTCTCGCGCAAGATCTTAGCCTTCTCGATATGGATCCACTTCTCACGAACTATATGTTCCCTCATCTCCACCATCGCAACAGGATCCTTGTACGGGTTTTCCGGATCGAAGCCATCCGGCGCCGTCTCTTCAAACTCCGGCAATCCCTTCTTCCTCCCCATTGTTTTGTTCCTTTCTTCTGCGATTAGCTTTAATTCGTCTTTGGGTTTGTAGACTGAGTTTTATGTTTTTGTGGTTTTATTGGGCCTTTAATTCTCTACAATGGGCTTCACAACAAATGACGGAAATATTTTTAAGTTTACGGTATTACGATTAGGATAGCTGGATAGATTTCGCTAGATCTTCTAAAATTTATCAAGCTCGTCCGTTTCATCATTCAGATGATAGAATTGATATTTTTTTAGTGTATAAAATGATTAATATCCGATGGAGCATCAGAACAACCGTTTTCTCTCTTCTCTCCCACAGGAGCGATTCTCTTACGAAAACAAACCGTTTTCTTCTCTTTGGCACAACCACCAGCCGACGTCGGCTCCGTCGGTCGTACTCTTTCTTTCTTTTGTTTGTTTGTGGTTAGGTTTTTATTTCTCAAATAAAACTAGATCAATGATTTTGAAGTTTCAATTTCAAAGCCTCGTTCTCTTTCTCCGACCATAATCCGGCAACGGCCCATGAGTATTTGTGTTGGTTTCATTCCATTCGGGAATGTTCCGATTGGCTTCCGTCGTTTCATCTTTGAAACATTTTGATTCCTTTATCGAAGAATCTGTGACTCTGATTTGAATTTTTCCAAATTGAGAAGGGGATTTCAAGCACGGATCTGGGATCCAGGGGCAAACATTTCTGGTGTTAAGGATTGTTCGATGAGAAGAAAACGGGTATGGCAAAAGAGAGGAGAGAAGATGCTTCATCGTTTTGATTCCGAAGATGCGGTATTTTCTGTTTCTTCTCTCGGTAATACAAAATCAACGTATCCTCCAACATAAACACAAAGAGACTTTACCGGAATCATCAAGTATTTTGATTTCAACGAGTTGACAAGTTTCAGATTCATCACCAACAACATTTAGTTTAGTCTTATTAATCAAGGTAATGCCAAGTGCATTTTGGAGTTTCATCCAAGAGATGATAGCCAACAAAAAGTTTATGAAGGGGGGACATAACATATTTTATCTGTTAGCCTATAAGACTTTCGAAAGGAAAGCATAGTTACTCTCCACCCCTTCATCGAAATTGTTTCAATTTCCTTTATTTGCGTTAACGGTTATTGACAATATTTATATGTCTTGTACTCTTCTTATGATATCAATATATTTGATTTGCCGAACAAAAAATCCAGATGAAGCATCTGAATGAGTTTTAAAAACTATGAACAAATTTTTGAATTCATCTTGCTGATCCGAATTGGAACATCTGAATGGAAATGGTTCAGTCAAAAACAAAGAAAAGACGAAAAAACCCTAGCCAAATAAAAAAAATTACAATAAAAAAAATCTATGTTAAATTAATTAATTACATAAAAAACCCTATAATAAATAATTAATAATATATAATATATAATAAATGATGATTATCGGTTCTGTTATCGTTTGTCTTATTGAATTTCCTAGATATGATCCTGCAGCGCCATACCTTAGATCAATGGTGGGAGAGACGAGAGACAAGAAAAGCCATACCTTGGCCGTAGTTTTTAGTGCCACTCTCTTTGCTTTCAGTGCCACTCTCTGTGGATGGCAAATACGAATTTAGTCGAAAAAGAAATGGAAGTGTTTATGAAACTTATGGGTGTATTGATGAAGGCATGCCCGGCTACTTAATCTATCTGAAAAAGTTGAAGTAGAAAATATTGAAATAACAAACATTATTTTATATCTGAGATTGGTTTACACAAGGTATTTTTTCTTCATTGTAATCGTCTTTCTCAATCCATGAATATTTGGCTTAATAAATAATAAAAATTAAGATGTAAATTCAGATTAAAATGACCAAACAAACAAAGGTTCGTTCAGATGAATCATCGAAATGAACAACCAAAAATGGAAACGAACATCATTCAAATATATTATCCAGATGAATCATTTAAATAGATCATTTAGATATAAATGCCAGATGAGCAAACAAACATGCCCCAACTCCTTTTTTCGCAATTCAATTTTGGCTCACTAAAAAGACGAACTTGATCTAATTTTTCATTCACTTCTTTCGATTTAGTGTGTTTGTTTACCGGATCAGGTTTTTGGGTCTAATGTTGGATCATATATTCATATATTGGTTAAAATAAATCTTTTATTCGTGCTTTCTAAAACGTGATTTCTAATAATTGAACGCAATTAAAATTGCATATATGAAATTTGTTAGAAATAAATAGCTTAGCAATTAGTTTCATTAGTTTGGATAGTGTAGCGATGAGGTAAAAAAACTAAACAGAAATATTTTGGGTTACTAAGGAGTTCTAGCGAAATCAACCCATATAATTATGAGTTAATTTACGAAATAGCACAACTGAATTTAAATATTCATCTAATTTTGATTTTCACATATACACCTAATAATAAATATTATAATCAACAATAAATTTTGAACATTTGAGTTTGGTTTAGAACATCTCCAACCGTACACACTTATTTTATTTATTTAGTATTGATTCATTAAAATTAATTACTATGTTGTTTTAATTAAAAATTATTATAGAAATAAAATTACATTACAAAACATAAATAAATAAAAACAAAGAAAAAAAATAGTAGATGTTTTTTGTTTTGTCTTATGCAATATCATTAGTGTCTTTCTCCCAAAAATAATCAGTTAAAACATTTCAAAGTGAAAAATGACTTTAATTTTCATTATTTATGAATATCCTATATCAACTAAGAAATTTTTGAAACCGGATATTATCATCCTCCATTATTTTGAACCTCGGAGGTGGAGCTTATCTTTCGACTTCAGTCGGTGCATCCAGATCACACTCATCTTCGATTAGCATGTTATATAAATTACCCACTCATAAGGAAAGTTCAGCATCTTTCCTACATGTTTCTTGTTTTATAGCAAAAAAAATTTTAAAAAATTGGATTCTTTGGCTTGTGAATAATTTGCACCATTTTGGATATATACCATCATCCAAATAGTAACCTAAATAACTAAAGAATATTACTTTATAATATTGTTTAAGTATAAAATAAGAATATCTAAAATTTAAAAGACATATATGAAATAGTTCAACTCTAATATGGAATACGTACATCTTTATTACTCTATTTTAGAATTAGAAATTGAATGCAGTTAAAAAAAAATTTTATTCCAAAATAGAGTTTGAAGTGGGATTTGGAACGAGGTTGGAAATACTCTATATTGGTGTTGGAAATAGAGTAAGGTTTGAAAATTTTATTCTAAAATGGAGTTTGGATTGGGATTTAGAGTGGAGTTAAGAATGATTATAATGAAGTGGTGTATTAGATACATGCACGGAACCACTCGAATACTAATATACTATAATAGTTTATATGAAATGTTTTAAAAATGCTTAATAAATAAGTGATTTTTTTTTGTTTCAGCATGTAACTAAACTATAAATTAATTATCTTGAAAAAGGTAACAAACTTGTGAATGTTATGAATAATAAATGAATATGAAAAAAATCGAAACATCAAGATTTGGAAAATGATATACCATTTATTTTAGTAACAATAACATTTAAAAAACGTAAATAAATATACAGTAAGAAAATTGAATGATAAAGACATAATGGCATAAATAAATTAAAAACTGATAACGTATATAATGATGTCATTTTCTCCCAAATATATCGTATTAAATCATCAGATCGGGCTATATATTTTAAAAGTGATTAGGTTGAAGACTATTTCCCCGCGTTCATATTGACAAAAGGAAATGACCGTAAGTTTCATTTTGAATTAAATGACATACGAAATTTCAAGTTTCACTTTTTTTATAGAATTTATCGTGAACTCCAATTGCATAATTTTGAATTAAACTATAAGGTGGAATTTCGTCTTTTTACCGTTGGCTGAACGTTTCATGCATATTTTAAAAGATAAATACCACCTTCTGATTTTAGTTTAAATAATATGCAAATTGCAGGGTATGACCAATTCAAAGTAGTTTATATAGTACTTGGAAAAAATACACAGTTCTTTTATAATAAAATTGTATATGTGCTATTCTTTGGGTTTATTCGAATAAAAGTAACTTTTCATCGAAAAGAAAAATTGCGATATGTGTGATTCTAGAAAGCTGAAAAGGAGGAAGAGAACAAAAAATAAAACGTAAGATGGAGCAAGTGAATCACTTGAAAGTTATTCTTGGTAGTATTGACATTAATTCTAGTTACAATACCAAACTCTGGTCTTGAAAATGCTCCAAACAAAATTTTACTCAAATTTATATTAAAAAAAAAAAACTATGGCTAAATAATTTCATGTATGTATACACATATTTCTGTGGGTTGGTAAGATTTTACTAACCGCTCATCACATAGTAATTTTATTAACTCTGTCTTAATTAATTTTAGCCTAATTAACTAATCAAGCCAAATAAGTCTTGTAGCCAGGAAGGTTCTATGGTTATACTAAAATAGTATATTTTTCTTTTATGAGTAATTTTAGCCTAATTAACTTTTTAGCATGTAATGAAAAAAATTTATATGGGTTTATTAATTGGATGGGGTTCAAGTACGGTGTCGTGTACTTGTGTAGAAGAAAGTATAGATGTTTATCAATACTTTAGTCCCAAACCTAAGAAAATAATATAATGAACTTGCATTTAGTTTTTTTTTTTTTTTGATTAATTGAACTTGCATTTAGCCTTATACATATATAGGCAAGATGAATCAGTATTTGCCACCTGATCATCGTATGTAGACGATGGAGGCAAATGTGAGAATATTTCTTGTAGCAAACATCGTTACCCCAATTTATCTTCTTAGTTTGATCGAAATAGCCGGCTTGGTAGTATCGACGACGGTAACAAACTGGTACGGACGTCGGCAAATGGTTTGACAGAAGGAGTGGCAAAATATTCAGGTGGTAGCAGCGGATTTTTTTATAGTTTATAGAACATATTATCAGGTAAATTTGTGACTTGTGATGATTTGTATATCAGTATAACGATAATTTCTTCCACTAAATTTACTTTTCGACTAATTTTTTTTATCCATGAATATCGTATATATAAATAAGAAAAAATTATAGGTGGTAATAAGAAAAACATTACACAAAATGTTGACAAAAAACACTAATTAAACTAACAAAATCTGATCTTACCTTTTTTATTCTGGTTAGCCAATGATATGACCAACGTAAATTGATCATGTTCCCAGCTATTTTTTCGGGTCAAAATATTACAACCTAAACAATTCTAGACCACATCATGTCATCAACTATATAGTAATAAGCGTCCCATGCAAATTCTTTGAAACTTCGGATAGCCCCAACTACTATTACAATGCTTTCAAAGCCCTAAAACCAATTTTGCGCTAGATTGATGATAATATGTATGTACGTATGTGTGTGTGCGTGTGTGTGTGAAAGACAAGTGTAGCATCATTATTAGTAGTGGGAGTTTCTCAATTTGGGTTTCTCAATTTATTTATGTGTGAACACAATTTTAAATATGAACACAAATTATATTAATATTTAATTGAATAGTAGTTTAATTAGACAACCATAAAAGAACAAGTGTGAGAAGAATCTCTTGTGTTTTTCTTTTTTAAGTTTCTCAAAGGAAAATCGTTTCTCTCACTCTCCCCTCCTTTTTTTAATTTTTTTTTCTTCATTTTAATGGTGACAGACTCTACTAGATATTATCGATGTTGATGCTCTAAGGGTCAAAGGAATGAAGAAAAATCCATGTTGTCATTAGGGTTTCTTGGTGGGTAGAAATGGGTAAAGGTGGTTGGACTAGTATCTCATACACCTTTGTTATTGTCTTTTTTTATTTTGACAGCATTATTTGTCTTTATTATATCATTAGGAATTAATTATTATATATAATGTAAACTAAAAGGAACATTTTGACTTCCATATAACATAAAAACTGCACAAAAGAGTATTTTATGGAAATCGTACCAGTGGATAAAGTATGCATATATCAAAGATTCATGAAGTATGCACATTTACATGTTTTTTCCGTCGTCTATAACTCTAACCACAAACATATATATATCCGAATTTGAACTTAGATTATAATTAAAAATATCCGCACTGTTACAAACCATTAAACTACAAACCCTGAAATATTTATGACCAATGTAATTATATGATGTATAAAATATAGGTAGAGATGCAAATAAGTACTTAATTATATTTCAATTTTTTTTTCCCCAAATTATACTTCCAACTATAAACACATAAATATGACAATACTTATACATAGACATTATTACGAAAGAGAATAAGAGAGATGATGAAGAGAAAGTTTGTTATGGAAATATATTTTCTTATTATGATCTGAAAAATTATATGTACATAGTATTATATACAAGTGTGTATTCTACTCTATGTTGTACAATGGTTTAACATCATCAGATATTAAACCATACTAAACCAAACTCTCCAATATGTCCTTTGACCAACAGTCCCCTTGATATATTGAAGAATTTTGTAGACAACTTGAAGGTGAGAAGTGCGAGGGGCCGAAGAGTATTGACACAATTTGTTCACAGCAAATGTGATGTCAGTTCTTGTGATAATCAAATACATCAATCTGCCCACCAAGCTTTTATACATTTCCCTATCCGTAAGTAAATCTCCATCGCTCTTAGATAACTTCTGATTAATTAGGAACCATAGGAGTGGAAGAAGGCTTGCATCCCAGCATTCCAGCATATGTGAGAATCTCCAAAGTGTATTTCCTCTGGCATAAAGAGATACCATCAGAAGTACGAGCAACCTCCAGTCCTAAGAAATATTTCAGAGCACCCAAATCTCTTAACTTGAAACAATTATGCAAAGTTGTATTCAAATGAGCTCCAGTATCTTCACTAGTACTTGCAATTATGATGTCATCGACATAAACTAGGACAGCCAGAAAATTTCCATCATCACAACCTTTAACAAATAAGGTATGATCTCCATCTCCTTTAATAAACCCCAAACTAAGCAAAGCTGCATAAAACTTCTTATACCATTGTCTTGATGCCTGTTTCAGACCATATATTGACTTCTTTAACCTTAAAACAACATTTTTAGGTAAAGAGTCTCACTGTCTCTCAGCATAACCATCATGCAATCTCATGAATACTTCCTCCTCCAAATCACCATTGAGAAAAGCATTTGAGATGTCTAACTGAGTGAAAGACCAATTCTTTGAAGTTGAGACCTTCAACAAGAGTTTCACAGTAGTCAATTTGGCAACCGGTGAAAAAGTTTCTTTGTAATCTAAAACTTCCTTCTGAGTATACCCCTTAGCAACCAACCGTGCTTTGTACCTCTCAAGACTACCATCATCATGAAACTTCACAGTGAAAACCCATTTACAACCAACTGCTTTCTTTTCCGGAGGCAAAGTAGTGACCTCCCATGTATGAGTTGATTTTATTGCACCAAACTCTTTATCACCAACTATACACCATTCTTTTGAGTTCTTTGCCTCATAATAGGAATGAGGGGTTCGAATCTTGGTAATATTGTTAATATAAGATAGGTGATTAGAGGAAATCTTAGAATATGAAAGAGAAGAGGAAATGGGATGAGCAAGATCCGATTGTAATGAGAAACAATGGTAATCTTGTAAATGGGCAGGGAGTTTTCTGGTTCTAGGATGTAAAATTGGAGTTGGTGATTCACTGGAAAGAGTAGAAATAACAGGAGAAGGAATAGTGGTGATACATGCAGGCAAATAATCTCTTGGTGTAAAGAAATCCAATGATTGTTCTGAAACTGAATTCTTGACCAAGGGAAATATGTCTTCGTGAAAGACCACATTTCTGGATATAAAAACAGTGTTACTCTCCAAATTCACCAGTTTATACCCTTTGTAACTAGCTGGATACCCCAAGAACAAGCAAGCCCGAGCCCGAGGTTAAAAATTATGTATTTGCTTAGGAGAAGTCGACCCATAACAGAGGCAACCAAAAGTCTTAAGCTGATCATAAGCAGGTGCTTTTCCTGTCAGAATCTCAAGATGATTTTTATTAGAAAGAAGCTGAGAAGGAGTCATGTTGATCAAAAAGACAGCCGTGAGAATATAATCTCCCCAGAAGGAAAGAGAAACTCCATATTGAAACATGAGAGCTCTTACGACATTTAGGATATGTTGATGTTTTCTCTCCACAACTGAATTTTGCTCAGGTGTTTCTGGACATGAGTGATATGAGACAATACCTTTTTGTTGAAACAAGGTTGTAAATTTCAATTCTAGTGCATTATCTGATCTTACTGACTTAACTCTTGTGTCAAACTGATTTTCAACTTGTTTGATGAAATCTGGAAACACAGTTAAGACCTCAGACTTTGTACGCAGTAGATAAATCCATGTTGTCGAGAATGGTCATCTACTATTATAAAAAAATATCGATATCCATCAATAGTTTCAACTGAGAAAGGTCCCCAAACATCAATGTGTAATAACTCAAAGGTTGAATTACAAAGATAAATTGGAGATGGAAAAGACAGCTTCCTCTATTTTGCCAAATGACAAACATGACAATAAGTTGCTCCTTTATTTTTATGTCTTGTAGTTCCCAAAGCCTCTGGAATGATATCCAATCTTGTAAAAGATGGATGACCAAGCCTCTTGTGCCACACTCCAATGTCTACCACTGCATTCACTAGAACTGATGGAGACTGAATGTTCAGCACATAGAGGTTTCCAATTCTTCTACCTTTTCCAATCATCAACGCCCTAGTATGATCCTGGATTTACAAGAAGATGGATCAACGATCACACGAGAATCAAGATCAGTAGTCAAGCAGCTGATGCTCAACAGATTCAACCGGAACTTAGGAATAAACATGACATTTTTAAGAATAATATGCTTGTTTATCATCACTTATCCAACTCCACTGATTCTGACTGTAGATCATGTTGGCAGATTTACTGAGTTTACAATAGTAGTGTAGTAATCAGAAAGAGACATGGATCCTTAACGAAGATCTTGTATCTCTTGGGTTAGATTAAACGTTCTTGGCAAATTAGTCATGTGGAATCGACTATGCAAATTACGCCAAATATCAGTAGCATCATTTATCTTTACGATACTACGATAAATCTGAGACGAGACAGAGTTTAACAGCCACGATTTAACCATGTTATTGCAACGAGACCAAAGACGAAAGTTTAAATCTGATTCAGCATGACGTGATAACGATCCATCAACAAATCCGATTTTATTCTTAGCGTCTAGTGCTATACTCATTGCAGCATGCCAATCATCATAATTCGATCCATCAAGGCGAAGAGAAATGATTTGCAAACCTGGATGGTCGGTGTTATGCATGAAAAATGGCGAGTGAACCGAATCCATGGAATCCGAAGTAATCGCAGCTTGCGATGCTCGAGAAACGGGATCAGAAGTCACCGGAAGAGCAATCGAAACATGAGCTATCGAAACATAACAAGATTTGGTTGATCGTCGCAGAAGTTTCTTCACATACACCATCGGAGCTTCAAATCGAATTGAAGAAAACAGAAATGGAGCTCAAAGATGAAATCAAAGAAAAACAAGAGGAATTAGAGCTTGGATGGCTCTGATACCATATTACAAAAGAGAGAATAAGAGAGATGATGAAGAGAAAGTTTGTTATGGAAATATATTTTCTTATTTTGATCTGAAAAGTATATGTACAGAGTATCATATACAAGTGTGTATTCTACTCTATGATGTATAATGGTTTAACATAACCAGATATTAAACCATACTAAACCATACTCTCCAATAGACATAGTGTGTTAGTAATTAATTAAAATACGACTTGAAGATTTTATTTATGATCGAGCAAAGATTCAACATAAAATGACCTATTTTCTTTTCTTATCCATTCTTTTGTCAATGGATGTAAATTTTATACAGATACTCAGACCCACACGCGTGTATGAGATTAGTTATATGTATGGCCATGTATTAGTAAAATAATAGTACCATCTTCTCCTTCAAGTTTTGTATTTATAATACAATCATATTTGCTTACATATACATGCTAGTATATATGTATATATATAATATACCTCATCGAAGTTACGAATGAGTCTTCTGTGAATCTCTCATTCTTTTCTGTTTTCTCTTTCTTCACCCGAGAGAGAGAGAGAGAGAGAGAGAGAGAGGGGAAAACTATTTTCTTTATGTAAGATCATTTGTTGTCAAATAATAATATATATTTGAATTCATATTTGGAGAAAAAAATCAATGGAGGAAACTCTTCCACCAGGTTTCAGATTTCATCCGACAGATGAAGAGCTAATCACTCATTATTTATCTCAGAAAGTCTTGGATGTCAGATTCACGGCTAAAGCTATCGTCGACATTGATCTCAACAAGTCTGAACCTTGGGATTTACCAGGTTAATACTTACTATATTTACATGTTAGTGTATTGCTTTTCTCCTATAATATATCAATTGATGTTCTCATGTTTTTATGGTTTTTATCATTCTGAATTTTTGTTCGTATTTTGTTTGACACATGTGCAACAGTATCAATAGTATTTCTGATTTCTTGTATTACTATTACTATATATTTTTTGTGTTTTTTTTTAAACCTATATATATATATTTTTTGACACATGTGCAAGAGTATCAATAAAACCTATATAGTTTTTTCTTGACACATGTGCAAGAGTATCAATAAAACCTATATAGGTTTTTATTTTTGAAACCTATATATATATATGTTTTGTGTTGTTCGGAGCATACATATTTATGTAGAACAGATGTTGGTGGTNATATATATATATGTGTGTGCATCTATTTCTGTAGACAGCATAATTATAGTAACATATTTAATATAGCTATTATACTGTATGGTATATTGTACGTACGTGGATTTTTATGACAGGGTTAATAAAACCAACACATGAAACGGCAGCTAACAAAGTTTGTGTGAATATATATTTCGTGCGTGCAGCAAAGGCTTCAATGGGAGAGAAAGAATGGTACTTCTTTAACTTAAGGGACCGGAAATACCCAACCGGTTTAAGGACGAACAGGGCAACTGAAGCCGGTTATTGGAAGACCACCGGTAAAGATAAAGAGATATATCGAAACGGACTTCTAGTAGGGATGAAAAAGACCCTAGTTTTCTACAAAGGAAGAGCTCCAAAGGGCGAGAAGAGTAATTGGGTAATGCATGAATATAGGCTTGATGAGAACAAGCAACCCTTCAAACCCACCAAGGTAATACACACACATTTATACCCGCTCACATTCACATATATGTATATATATATATATATACACAACTTTACTATTAATTAAGTGTATCTCTCAATAAAGAAAAACCATTCATAAAAAAGAGAAACAAATTCTGTTTGTCCAACTCTTAACTAGCTAAGAATAAGGCTTGCATTTATAGTTTTTAAATATTTTGGATTTTAACAAGTCAAACTCGATCGGTACGTAGGATCTTAATTAGGCTTGGTTTTGTGCGTCCAAGAGGAACTAATAACTCATACCATAATTATTTTTGTATGGTCATAAAACATGTTTTTCAATTTCTCTTTACATGTTTTTTTTTTACCAGCATTAGAAAATCTAAAAAAATTTATTCGGTTATAAACTTGATGGCTAGACAGTCTCCAAGGCTGAAAAAGCTTTTAGGCCGAATCAAGCTGGTCCGGTTAACTCCCTTGGTTTGTTCTTTAATGACGCATGCCTTTAAATTTCAGGAGGAATGGGTAATATGTAGAATTTTCAAGAAAAACGTCGCAGCAGCAAAAAAGCCACAAGAGCAACCACAATCTTCTCAACCATCTCTTCAATCTCCATGTGAAGCAAACTCATCAATGGCCAACAACGAGTTTGGAGATGTCGAGCTTCCGAGTCTCTCATCAACATATTGTATCGATACTAATCATTTCAGCCATATCCAATCGCAGAACGGTATTTACTTAGCAGACAACATAAGCAGTAATGCATGTACCGGTCTTGTCGATATGAACTTGAACATGGCAACTACTACTACTCTCCCTTCGATCTCCTCGTGGTCAACAAGTCTTCTAAGTCAAAGTTTATCTCCCATAGAT
Organism: Eutrema heterophyllum; assembly: GCA_002933915.1. Classification (NCBI taxonomy): domain Eukaryota; kingdom Viridiplantae; phylum Streptophyta; class Magnoliopsida; order Brassicales; family Brassicaceae; genus Eutrema; species Eutrema heterophyllum. The sequence continues at coordinate 276,539 of PKMM01038587.1, read as the reverse complement.
TCTTTGCTGCTCAAAGCTTTTCAAATAAGGAATTCATACCGTTTCCTCTAAAGAAATGCTTTCAAGTGCTGATCATTCGAGCTACGACCGTTAAAGATGGACTCCTCACGTTGTAACTTTGATTAAAATAGTGAAAATGTGATTTAAGTTGGCTAACTTCTAGCTGTAATCATCGTAAATTTAGATTGTATTATTGACTCTCTAATATCTATAGTCTATATAAATGTTTAATCTTCCTTTGGATCTTCCTTTGGTTGTAGTCTTGGATATAGTTTTATTATCATGAATTTCGAATTGGGAAACAGGTTTCCACTATTATACAATTTAAATTATTGTAAAGATTATAGTAATTAATATTGAACTATTACTTCATGATTTTTCGTTAACCTTATACACTGTTTCTTTGAATCTAATATTGACTATTGCTTCATGAAATTTATTTTTATGATTTGTTTCCTCTACAATATGCCAGGAATTAATCCCTTATGCTGCTGCTTAATGATCCAGCTGACCCATTTGCAAGAAACCGTTTAGGGTTTAGGATAAAAAAAAATTCTTCTGGGTTCTCTTTCCTCTTCCTTGGATCCAAAGTCAAAACAGTGCCCCCTTTTTTTTTGGTTAATAGTTAAATCTATATTGGAAAAAAAAATGTTATGAAACAGAGAAATTGATTATGATTTTTTTTGGACAAATACTAAGATGTAAGAAATCAAGAGTGGTGCATAAATAGCAGATTATGCAGCAAATTACTTAAAAAACATAGAGAACAACAATATGTAAGAAATCAAAATCACCCAATAGGATTTAACTACTAATTAACTTAAGGGAAAAAAAGAGCTTTTTATTTATTTGACCAAACTTTAAAAAATGAGTAAATGGAAAAAAAAAAAAAAACAGACGATGCCTGTGTTACTCTGTTTACTTTACTCATCCTACGGCATCTTCTTCTAAGCAAATCTCTTTCTCCATCTCCATTTTCGCTTCTTCTCTTTTCCTCGTTATCTCTTTCATCTCTTTACTGTACCGTTCTTCTATCTTTTATTTTATTCTATTCTTAACCTCTCATCTTCTTCTTCCTCCAACCTTCCTGGTTTCTCTGTTTCTTGATCTTCGATTGTTGCACCCAGAGCCGGTCTTGAGTTCTGTTCTAGAAGCGAGAAACAAAAATTGGCCCCTTAAGCCTTTATAAAATATATGTTTAACTTAAAAAAAAACAAAAGATAAAAGAAAAGAATAAAAAAGTGTCCAAAAGAAAAAGGACAAGAAAAACATAAAGATGCCTTAAAGGCTCGAACTCAAGACACTCTGGTCTATCATCGTAACTCCATGAACTCAACCATTTGCTTTAACTCATCTTTAGACAAATTGGCCCCTAAAAAATATTTAAACTTACCGGCCCCGAAGCATATGCTTCATGGACTTCTACCCAGGCTCGACTCTAGTTGCACCTACAGTTGAGTTTTGCATCTTCCTCGGATCGTGCGCCACAACCCGAGGACCAATAGTGACTGATGGATTCACAAGCTTGAGATATTGCACCGTGATCTCTGCTTTTGTTGTGGATGAATAAGATGTTCATCGTGACAGTTTTCGAACTTGGTATCGATTGACGAGTAATATGTCGATCAATTCAGCTATAAACCTTACGTTTTGATCTGTCAATTTGAGCTGTTCGACCATCTCAAGCTACAAAAGGGTGGTGGTTGATAGAAAATCAACAATTCTCACACCCAAAGATAAAAAAAGACTCGCAGTAAAGAGAGAAATAAAAAGGGAAAGAAATCTGAATCGAGAGACACTCGGGTGTTGGCAATTCAGGAAAGGAATCCAAATCTAGCACCGAATGATCACGGGAAAAAGGTACGGTGGAAAAAAAACCGTGGGAAGACTCGGGTGACGGTGATCCAAGTGAAAGGTGATGGCCGGGATTGATGACCGAGTAACCGCGTCAATCCATTAATTATCCAACTTTTTGTTTCTTTAACCATCCAACCGCCCCCGCCCAAAACTGCCTTAGTCCCATCCAGCTCGGTACCTATCTTTTAGTCTATCTAGCTAGGTCAGTACTTGACTAGTTTACCAAGCTAGGTTGAGCTGCCGGTCAGCTCGTACAGCTAGTTCAGCTAGTAGCTGAACTATTTCGGCTCATTCAGCTCGTTTAGCTCGACTACTTAATCCAATTAGATTATTGAAGATCGAAGAAACATAAAGTCCAACAAGCACAAAATTAAGAAAACAGGATGATCAAACCAGAATCATGAAGAAGATTTAATCCTAAAGGGAAATAATTATTGAAGAGGGAGGAAACCGAAATCCAAGAAGCAGAAACGGAAACGGATGGTTATAATAAGACATGAAAAATTAGATTTTTTGAAGATACGGCTTAATTACATTACATGACACGTGTCCCAACGGCTAGATTAGTTCATTTAGCAAAAAAATCAAAAAAAAGGAAATATTGAACAAAAACCTAAAAGAGAGAGATAAAAAAAGATTATTGAAGATCAAGGAGAGTAACGAAGATACATAGCAGAGGAAGCCTAGCCGCTAGAGGAAAAAAAAGAGATTTCGGTTCCGGTGTCCGGCGTTTCATCGTCGGCACCGGGAACCTTTGTCCTATTGTTGGTTTGCAAGTTTATGAGATGTATATGTATTTCATCATAAATGGATTTTGTCGAGACAAAACTGTAGCGGAAGTACATCCATGGTGTTGGTTTGTGGTGTTTGTTTTTATGGTTTCAATCTCTTATAGTATTTTGAATCTAGGTCCATCATTTGGGAGTAATCACTTAGGTTTTGAAAATTTGGGTTACTAGTTTGTTTTCGTAATTGAGTAGTGTCTCCATCCTTATCGTCGTTTCACCGTTTTTTTACAAAAAATTATCTTCTTCTAGGGTTTTAATTTTCCGTGTAGTCGTTAGGTGTGAGCTTTTTTAGTAATCTCTTGTCTTCGATCGTTTTTGGAATTTTGTAATGGGATCTAAAATTGTGTTTCAATCTGACAAATCTTATTTTTGGCAAGGAGTTTCGCTAGGTTCTTTACATTTTCTGTAGCGGTTTATCACTTTCATTGATGGAATTAGTTTCATAGGCTTTTCATCGATGAAATTAGTTTCATAGGCTTACTTGGTTGTATGGTTTTGGTTTTTCATTTGTCTCCGGAGAAAGTTTGTTTTTTTGCTGGCTTTTGACTTCAGAGAAATATTGTTTTCTGCCGGCTTTTGTCTCCAGGGAAATCTTGTGTTCCGCCGGCTTTGTATGTTTCAAGATTCTAATAATAAAATAAAAATCTCAGTGTTACAAAAAAAAAAACAAAGACACACAGCAACGAAGGAAACAAAACACTTCTTTATAGACACATATGAGTTCTTCTAATTAATCTAGCCGTTAGAATAAAAACCGTGGCTTTGAGAGATTAACAAAGTTCACATCTATATGATTAAAAGAGAAGCACTTTTTGTGTCTAAACAAGAATAAAATTTATCTGGATATAATTTATCTGGATAACTATATATGTTGCAAAACATATATTTTTTTTAAATAATCTATATGATATCTTTAATGTTAAATATGTACATTTTAATTAATTATAATATTCATAAATAACATTTAATCTCTATTTAATTGATTAAATTATTTAAAATATAATAACATTAATCCATGATTGTAGAGATTAAATGTAAATTTTATGTTTATATGTGGTTGCCTTGGTATCTAAGAAAAAAGATTTTAATCCAAATTTGAAAATTTAAGTGACGTAAAAATTTAATAATTTATGTTTGGTTTAATTTGGTTATTTAATTGAACCATAATTAGACAAAATGATATAAATCTTATTATTAAAAACATTTTAACTTGATAAAGTTTCAAATATCCAAAATTAGTAAATATTTATATTATACAGAATATGGTGGGGCGGGTTAATGTTATGTTTTTATAATTGCGGTTCTTTGTGGGTTGGTTTGTCAAAAAATGCAAGATAACAAGCTGATTCGAGGCAGATTAAAAGGACGGGTTAGCCCATTTTAACACTAATAAATTTATAATTTGATTTTAATAAAACAATAAAACAATAAAACAATTAGTTGTGTGGTAATCTAAACTCACATAATAACAAAGTATATAATTAAAATTACATCGATAAATACTTAACTAACTCATACTCATATTCTAGTAATATAATAAGATCATATAACTTTTATAACAATTTATTTTTTTTGTCAGATAGCAAACTTTGCTATCATTTAAAGTTACAAAAATCAAATAATCATAATCATAGCATGTGTTAGAAATATGACATTGTTTTGAAGAGCTCAGATGGCGAGACCTTTGAGGTTGAAGAAGCGGTGGCTCTCCAGTCGCAGACGATAGCTCACATGGTTGAAGATGACTGCATCGGTAACGGAATTAATCCCTCTTGCCAGCGTCACCGGCCAGATCCTCTCCAAAGTGATCGAGTATTGCAAGAAACATGTCGTTGATGGTGATTCGTCTTCTTCCTCCGAAGAGGAGCTCAAGAATTGGGACGCCGAGTTTATGAAAAATATCGATCAGCCACGCTCTTTAACCTTATTTTGGCTGCTAATTTTGTAAACGTCAAAAATCTTCTTGATCTTATTTGTCAGACCGTCGCTGATATGATCTCAGGTAAAAGTGTTGAGGAGATTCGCACTATTTTCAACATCGAAAACGATTTCACACCCGAGGAAGAAGCACAGATTCGCCAAGAAAACCAATGGGCTTTTGAATGATCACTGTGGATCACTTTGGATGATTTAGCCTCTTTCTTCTTTTTTGACCTATATATATATATTTTTTTTTAATTTCACGATGTGGTTCGCCTTATTTGATTGAATTTACAAAGATCAACAAACCTGCAGTGATATTTTTCTTCTGCGTTTGATTTTTTAAAAAGTGATGATTTTTGTCTATAGATATTCTTATGCTCTCTTTTTTTTTTTTTTTTTTTGAAAGATTTCTTATGCTCTCATATAATAAATTTCCTTCGACTAGATGATCATAGATTATATAAATCCTAATCAGCTCAAAATAAAAAAAAATATAAAAAAACTCCCCTCTTATCCTAGAGGAAACATTCTACACTTATAGTTCTAGGAAACAATTTTTTTTTTGTTTTTCCTTTGACCAAACTTACATAAAAATTACAAAACAAATAAGCAAAACAGAGGAAAGCCAAAAACAGAGACGATGCTTGTGTTGCTCTGTTTACTTTACTCAACTTGTTGCATATCCTTCTTCTCAAAATATCTCTTTCTGGTCTCCGTTTTCGCTTCTTCTCTTTTCCTCGTTATCTCTCTCATCTCTTCTCTGTACCGTTCTTCTATCTTCTCTAACTCCACTCTTAACCTCTCATCTTCTTCATCCAAGATTCCTGGTTTCTCTGCTTCTTGATCTCCTGTTGTTGTTACTACAGTCGAGTTTGCCTCGTCATCGGATTGTGGGCAATAATTCGAGGACAAAGAGTGACTAACGGATTCACTACCTTGAGATATTGCACCATTTTGATGATGATCCTTTGAGCTCTGCTTCCCTTGCGGATGAATAAGATGATTGATCGTTACATCGGTTTTCCAACTCGGTATCAAATTGACGAGTAATATGTCGATCAATTCCGCTATAAACTTTACGTTTTGATCTGTCAATTCGAGCTGTTCGACCATCTCACTCGATACCTTAGAAGCAGTGTCGCCTTCTTGATAGAATAGGAAATGAATGTTCCTTACTCGTCCTACGCCCACAGAATAAGCAACAAAAACTAATCAAGTTTGGTTTCACGCAAAAGAAACATAGACTATGATTAGTAAACAATAATGTAATAGCTAAATTACTTACCATTTTCGTCGACTATACGAAGAATTAGCGAGACAGAGTTTTCATCATTCTCTTCACCTTTGAGGACAAAGAAGTTGCCTCGCTTTGTCCGTCTGACCTCAATACACTTGGATCCAGAATTGTTGCTTGAAGTAACAATAGGAAGGTTATTGTCCTCGTCATGATCCATCGACATTGGTCTATTCCGAGAGTTCGGAGGTCCTTCAGACATAAGACAACGGTCTCCGAATGAACCTTCTTTGGGCATTACAATGTCGGGAAGCGGTAACGGGATGTTCATAGCTAAACCATTCACTTGGAGAAAAGAATCCATTAGAAGCTCCTTCGCTGATAACCTTTTGGAAGCTGGCAATAAACATTTTTCTATAAATTTCATTACTTCCGGATCTTTAACCTTAGAGAGTGAAGCCGGTTTTATACCCTAAGTAAAAGAAAAAGAGTCACCAAAGTAAGTAACTTTTGTTCGATATAATGTAGCGGAAACTATGGGAAAATGTCAAACTTACCGATGAAACTTTCTTGTAGATCTGAGCAGAGTTTCTACATTCACAATAAGGATATTCAAAAGTAACCATCTCCAACATACACATCCCGAAAGAATATATATCAGCAAGCTCGTTGTAGTTCTCATCGTAAAGCTCGGGCGCCATAAACTCAGGAGTTCCTGTTGGATATAACAATCTCATCTCGATCCGAAAAAAGAAGAGAAAAAACAGAGAATTTTCAAATTGTAAAAAGAAAATCATACCAATCACACTATTGGCATTAGCTTGCTCCATGACAATAGCTAAACCAAGATCTCCTATTTTCACTTCTCCATGGTTACCATTGATAAAAATGTTATCGCATTTGATATCTCGATGTATAATCGGCGGTTCTTGACTGTGAAGATATTTCAACCCCGCTAAAATCTGTCTCGCCCAACACTTCACAGCCTTCATATTCACCGTTCTATGTTTCTTACGGTACCTTTAACAAAAACCAAAAAAAAAAACACAAGACTTTCTTTAATCAAAACTCGAAAACCACAATTTTGGCAACGACATAACAAAATAGCCAAAAAAAGGAGCAAAAAGAGTGATTAACACATACTGTCTGAGACTTCCTGAAGTGAACAATTCAGTGATTATGTTAACCGTTTTGTTCTTGTCATCGATCCACGAGTTATAAAACTTTATAATGTTGTTGTGCTTCAAAGATTTCAAAAGCCGCACTTCTGAATATAGCCTCTCTAGACAATCTGGTGATTGCAAAAGATCATCGATTCTTACTTGATTCCACGCGACTTCAATACCATCTACTTCGTCGAATCCCTTATAGCTGATATTATTTGTAAAAAAGAGTTAAAGGAATGGTGACTTTAAGATTCTCTGATAGAAACCAAACACGATTGAAAAAAAAAAAAAAAAACAGAGATTATATGTAAAACGGCAGAAAAAGGGATACACTGTCTTGAATGCGCCTTTTCCTATCACTTCTTTGTACTGAAAGGTTACACGTTTGAATTGATCAAGGAAAAAAAGTTGAGAAACAACAAAAAATTTGGTCGAACCTAATGTTTTGTAACGTATTACGAATAATTGAAACAATTATGCAAGAGATTAAGATGAGTTAATTACCCGGATATATCGACAAGTTGGGTCGATTTCAAGAACTTCTGGGTCAGGAGGCTCTAATATTGCAGAAGCATCCTCTGAACCTTCCATGTCTTATTAGTATTCTTCAACTTCAGAGTTCTACAACAAAAAGGCAAAACACATACTCTTAGATTCCTCTTTGAAGACAAAGACAACAACTTAATTAAGCTTTGATACAATCCTTATATCCAATTTCAGACAAAACCCCAACAAACGATTCATTAGCTTAATCAAATATTACTGACCCAAAATTTCATATTGTTAAATCTCACAAAGAGACCTAATCTAGACAATTGCGTCAACGAACATCCATCACGTAACAGAATTATAGAAAGACGCAATAACAAACTATGTGAATGGTTACGAAAAAAGGAAAAGAATTTCATCGAAAAATTAGATCCATACACATGACAACGATGGAGGAAAGATGACAAATTTACCTGGAGAATGAAAGTTCATTCTATTAAGGACAACGATGGAGGAAAGAACCCTAATTTTAAAAAGAAAAAAAAAAAACAATTGATGAAGACGCAGAGACAAGAAAAAAATATAATTGTAGCTTATCAAATCAAGAACAACAAACTTGGTTCCATTTAAATTTATCTCTTTATTTTTTAATATAAAAATACGAAAGAAAAATAATTTCAAGTCCTCCAAAAAAAACAGACTACCCCATGTAATTTATATAAATCCATCTACAATTCCTCATGCAATTTTTTTATTTCATTTTTCAATTTTAAAGTCGGCCTCTTCATCTATATAAACTTAGGATAATAGTTAAATATTTTGGAGTCGCTGATGTATTTTACAGATGACATCTAATCATTGAAAGTTATCAACCAAATTAGCAAAAAAACAAAAAAAAAACAAAAAAGTTATCAACCAATTGGAAATATTCAATGGATATCTTTTCGTGATAATATTTCAAATGGATATTTTTTTTTGAGTTTTAATCAATCACGATTTATTATAAAATCTTTTTTTTTGTGGCTTTTAAGCTTTGTTACCTGATCGGTATCTGAACAGACAAATATTCGCTTTTTCATAAAAGAGACTAAGAAGTTTGATCTTTTTTAATTACGAGACACCGTTCCCCTGAGAGTGACTTCAACCTGCATGGCACGCTTCATGTAGCTAATCACATAAATAATGGAAGGAATATTCAAACACGAGGGTTTTGTGGTCGGGTGGTAAGGGGACGGGCTTTGGGCGCTACCACACTTCGAGTTCTATCCATTTGCTGCGCGAAACTACAACACATTGCTCTTGGACATTCACACGGATATGAGTTTTTGCGTTCGACTCATTTGAAAACCCGGAAGACCTATCTGTGAGTTGCTCTCAACCCAAAAAAAATATATATTCAAACACCATATTTAAAACGTAGATGCACAAATCAAGTAGTTTAGGTGTATTAATTGATGGAACGTGTTCAATTAAGTAAAAAAAAAAAGTAAAAATTCCTAATCATATTTAAGAAAAAAGTAAAATCTCCTAAACATCTCGGGGATCGTTTGCTCTTAAGAAGGTATACGTATGATAATTTTTAAGGGCTAATTGTGTTTTACACTAATCTACAAACGTCATCGATCTGCATGTTGCTATGAATCCCGAAGTCGAACCAAAGCAGAAAAAGAAAAAAACGAATCCATCTGTGTTGTTTTCGTTCTCGTCGCTTCCGAATGACATCATTGTCAACTGCTTAGCCCGCATACCGAGATGGTACTACCCGAAACTCTCCTTAGTCTGCAAGACCTTTCACTCTCTCATCTTATCCAAGGAGCTCCACGCGGTTTCACTTCAAAACCTATGAACGCACCCTCTATGTTTGCTTACAGTTGTCCGATGGTCTTCGTCCGTCCTGGTTTAGTCTCTGGATAAAACCAAATCAAACCCTAACCAACAACATCGGGAAGAAGAAGAAGAAGCCTAGCAGAAATACTCTCTTGGTACCAACAACCTCTTCCTATCTTCCTCGTGTACCAATGACCTGCGTTGAGGTTGGTTCAGAATACTACACACTAACCAAATACAATGCTCCGTCCCCTGTCATGTGGGTCCTTAATAAGGACACTGGCTTATGGCGGAAAGCTCCCAACATGACTATAGCTCGAGATAGAGCGGTTGTGGGCGTCCTCGATGGGAAAATATTTGTAATGGGAGGTTGCGAAGCAAATGAAACCGCGAATTGGGCTGAGGTTTTCGACCCAAACACTCAAACTTGGGAACCTTTACCTGACCCTGGCGCCGAGATCCGCTTCTCTAAAATTAAAAATATAGAGGTGATCCAAGGTCAATGAAAGCTTTATGTTAGATGCAACGAGAAGGACTATATATGTTTATGATACGAAACAAGGTAAATGGGATGTTGCAGCAAAAGGATTCGTGAATTGTGAGATAGAGAATGTATGGTATGGTTGTGACGAAAACAGTTGCTTGTGGTATGACACAAAGCAAAAAGAATGGAGAGTGATCAGAGGTTTGGCAAAGTTGAATAGGAATCGTCGTGGTGATTTTGTTGAAGTAGACAAATACCATGGGAAACTCTTAATCTTATGGGACAAGTTTGTGCATCAAGGCCGTAGTCGATTCAAGAATATCTGGTGTGCGGTGATTGCGCTTGAAAGACGCAATGATGATGATGAAGTTTGGGGAAACATTGAGTGGGCTAATGTTGTGCTTACGGTTCCCAGTTCATACGTTTTCTTGCGTAGTCGAGTACACTCTGGTTTGATTAAATGTATCATGCCTTTGTTTTGACCATTGCAAATGATGTTTCTTTTTTAATTAAAAAAAAAACCGTGTTAAAATGTAATCGTACATGTATTGTTGCTTCCAAATCAAGTAGTTTAGGTTGTATTGATCGATGGAGGTGCACAAACATGATATTTAAAACCTAGATGCACAAACATCATATTTGTTCAAACATCATATTCAATCGAGAAAATTAGATTAGTACTACTCTCTGATTCGAAGTCTCATCATCAATTATTAAGTTTAAAAAGTAAATCCTCCTAATCATATTTATGACTATGGAAAAAGTAAAATCCCCCCCCTGGTTCTAAAAAAATGAAAGATAAGAGGTATTTATGAGCTATGAAGTCCAAAGTCGAAACAAAATCAGTTTGTAAAAAAAAAAAAAGTAAAATCTCCTAATCATATTCATGACTATGAAAAAAGTAAAATAAGAGGTATTTATGACTATCAAGTCCAAAGTCGAAACAAAATCAGTCTCCTAAACGTCTCAGGGATCGTTTGCTCTTAAGAAAGTATACGTATGCTAATTTTTATGGGCTAATCGTGTTTTACCCTAATCTACAAAACGTTCTTTACCGCTATGAATCCTCAAGTCAAACCATCTCTGTCCTTTTCTTCGTCGCTTCCGAATGATATCGTTGTCAACTGCTTAGCCCGGGTATCGAGATCGTACTACCCGAAACTCTCCTTGGTCTGCAAGAACTTCCGCTCTCTCATCTTATCCAAGGAGCTCCACGCGGAGCGGTATCACCTCAAAACCTATGAAAGCATCCTCCATGTCTGCTTACAGTTGTCGGATCATCTTCGTCCGTCCTGGTTTAGTCTTTGGATGAAACCTGATCAAACCCTAACCAACGACATCAGGAAGAAGAAGGAGAAGTCTACCGGAAATACTCTGTTGGTACCAACACCCTCTTCCTATTTCCCTTGTGTACCAAAGTTCATCGTTACGGCTGGTTCAGAATATTACGCACTCACCCAAAACAATGTTCCGTCTCCTGTCTTGTGGGTCCGTAATGAGGAACTCTTCTGGCGTAAAGCCTCCAACATGACTGTAGCTCGAGAGAGAGCGGTTGCGGGCGTCCTCGATGGGAAAATATATGTAATGGGAGGTTGCGGGGCTAATGAGACCGCGAATTGGGCTGAGGTTTTCGACCCAGAGACTCAAACTTGGGAACCTTTACCTGACCCTGGCGCCGAGATCCGCTCCTCTGGAATTAAAAAAATAGAGGTGGTCCAAGCTGGTCAAGGAAAGCTTTATGTTAGATGCAACGATAAGAAGGACTATGTTTATGATACAAAACAAGGTAAATGGGATGTTGCAGCAAAAGGATTCGTCAAGTGTGTGATAGCGAATGTATGTTATGGTTGTGACGAAAAACGTTGCTTATGGTATGACACAAAGCGTAAAGAATGGAGAGTGGTCAGAGGTTTGGCTATGTTGAATAGAAGTCGTCGTGGTGATTTTGTTGAAATAGCCAACTACCGTGGGAAACTCTTAATCTTATGGGACAAGTTTGTGCATCAAGGCCGTTGTCAATTCAAGAATATATGGTGTGCGGTGATTGCGCTTGATAGACGCTATGGTGATGATGTTTGGGGAAACATCGAGTGTGCTAATGTTGTGCTTACGGTTCCTAGGTCATACGTGTTCTTGCGTAGTCGACTGAATACGTTTTGATCAACAGTAATTATGCTTTTGTTTTGACAATTGCCAATGGCTTTTTTTCTTTTTCTTTATCGTGTTCTCTAGTGTTGTGTGTTTTTTGGGTGACACTATATATACAATTTTTTTTGTTTTGTGTGTTTGGTGTTATATTTAAAAATCAGATAGTGTGATTGATTTGATATCTTTGATTCAAAACCTTCTTCCTGGGGCAGAGCCTTTGTCTTCTCATTCAAAATCTCAAACGTACACGGACAAAGTCTTCAACACCTAGAATATCCTAATATATAAATATATATATATATATATATATTTATTATTGATTACGATAATGATCAGTGTATATTAAGATAAACATAGAATGTAATGTAGACTTATCTCTAAACATGTATATAAGGATTGTGCCTAATCGTGAATACAACAAGAAGTTTTCCCAAAGTTCTCTCTTCTACTTTACAGTTTTTAAATTAAGAAATACAAAAGGTTATTTATATGGTGGTTTTGTAAAGACCTTATCGTGTTTTCCTTAGCTATATGATGAAGTTCAAAGTAGAACCACCTCAAACAAAATCGTCTCCTTCTCGAGTTTGCCTTGTTCTTAAGAAGCTTATTAGGCATTTCTATCACTATATGATCGTCCCGTGTTTTAAACCACCGGAGAAAAAGAAGCAACCGAATCCCCAATCGTTGTTTTCGTCGCTTCGAGATGAAATCGTTGTGAACTGCTTAGCCCGCATATCGAGATCGTACCACCCGAAACTCTCGTTAGTCTCCAAGACCTTTCGCTCTCTCATATTATCCAATGAGCTCTACGTGGCGCGATTTCACCTCAAAACCACAGAAGACTTCTTTCATGTATGCTTACAATTGCCCTATCATCATCTTCCCTCCTTGTTCACTCTCTTGATAAAACCTGATCAAACTCTAACCAATGACTTGGAGAAGAAGCAAAACCCTACCGGAAATACTTTGTTGGTAAGAATACCCTTTTCCTCATATTCTCCTCATGTACCATTTTTCACCGTTAGGGTTGGTTCAGAATACTATGCACTCGAACAAAACTATGCTCCGTCCTGCATCATGTGGGTACGTAACAAGGAGATTTTCTTCTGGCGTGAACCCCCTAGAATGACGGTTGCTCGAGTGAGTGCGGTTGCGGCCGTCCTAGATGGCAAAATATACGTAATGGGAGGTTGCGGGGCAGATCAATCCACGAACTGGGCAGAGGTTTTCGATACAAAGACTCAAACGTGGGAATCTCTACCTGACCCTGGCCCCGAGCTCCGCTTCTCTAAAATCAAAACAATAGAGGTGGTCCAAGGAAAACTTTATGTTATAAGCATAGGAATGAGTATGTTTATGATCCGAAACGAGGTAAGTGGGATGTTGAAAGAAAACGATTCGTGAATTGTGTGATAGAGAATGTATGGTATGGTTGTGACGAAAACAGTTGCTTGTGGTATGACCCAAAGCGGAAAAGATGGAGAGTGATCAGAGGTTTGGCTATGTTGAATAGGAATCGTCGTGGTGGTTTTGTTGAAATAGCCAACTACCATGGGAAACTCTTAATCTTATGGGACAAATTTAAGAATCAAGGCCTTTGTCCAGACAAGAATATTTGGTGTGCGATGATTGCGCTTGAAAGATGCAATGATGATGATGAAGTTTGGGGAAACATTGAGTGGGCTAATATTGTGCTTACGGTTCCCAGTTTCTACGTTTTCTAGCGTAGTCGACTCACTTCGTTTTGATTAGATGTAATCATTGCTTTTGTTTTTGACCATTGCTAATGATGCTTTTCTAATTAAAAAAAAAAATCGTGTTCTTTAGTGTATTGTTGCTTTTAGATTTGATTCTTGAACCAACGTAGGATAAACTATTATGTTCAAATTTAAATTATTGGCAACATCAATGAAGAATACATTCAGATATTATCATTAAAGTTCTGCCATGGATTATGAATCTTTGAATTCAACACAAATAACACATTCAGATGGATCATGAGTTTTGATATATTTGTTAAAAGAGAACACAATAAATAGCTAGCTAATAGTTTTGGCCAACAAAATAGCTTATAGCTAAGTAGTGTACACAACTTCCACTTCAACGAAGCAAAGACAAATATCGAAGCCATCCTAAATCCAAAGTTAAAAAGTTACTCTATGACTTCAGATCAATTAGGACTACACTAAACACAACTTGGTTATAACAAGCAACAGTCTAAAGATTTACATGGCACATACAATCACAGTATCTCTGACCAATGATCTCTCTATTACCAGTCCGGAAAATCTTAATCGCTTTCGCACCTTAAGTGAAGATCAACCACTTAGCTCCTGGTGTATCGGTTCCTCCATGAAGTTACAGTCTTAGGGATTTTTAGGTAGGTTTTGATGCTTCGGACAAAGCTTGGAAAACGCTTTGTTGAGTCATATCCTCGACAATCACAACTTTATCTCGAGACTTTGATCCCGAACCCAATGAAACTTGTCTTCTCTTCACCCCCAATACCTGTTTCAGATAACATCTATTAGTGAGGATGTGATTGAGAAGGATTCACCTCTTCACTCTCAGAATCAGAAGACATGACAAACAATTCTCGCTACCTAACACAAGGCATACCCATTGCAGTATAGATCGCGGCGACGACTAAAAACTACATGTATCTTATAACAAAGATTTTCCAAATTAAGGTTAAATTTCTTTTTGTCCATGGAAGCTCACTAGTGCAGGTTTATGACTAATGGCTCAAACGAGAAGGTGAGGTAATACGTTGCTCATATCCTATCAAAGAAGGGTCTTTTACCCATTCAGGCAATATGCAGTGTAACACTAATCATTTAGGGCTAATCAAACATTACAGAGACACAATGCTACATCACACAATCAAACTAATCAGCACATTAATTCGCTTGCTAAAAGAGAACGACTTCATGATTCATCTATATACGAAAAGCTGAAAACTTTTCCTATTAAGCACAGATTTGAGAGACAGAGAGAGATAGTGAGAAATTTACAGAGCTCATGTACTCGAGAAGAGCTGCGTTAGCTTCACCATCCCTGGCCGGAGCGTCGATCTGAACGCCCACCGCTTCCTCGCTCACATCTCCAAATCAAACAGAGAAACCAAATCAGTAAAAAGAATCAAACCAGGCTTTGGAACCAGAAGAGGAATAAACAAAGCAAAAATACCGGTGATGGAGGCGGATTTGGAACCAGGCTTCGCGTGGATGGTGATGGCGACGGAGGAAGGTGTAAGGAGGCGCAAACACGACGGAAAGCTAGAATTATCACCGGCGGTGGATTTAGCCGTCGTTGATGCGGCTGAATTAGCCTTCTTTCCTTTCTTCGTCGGAGCCATTTTTGTTTTCCGGCAAAGTAGGCTCTTTTCTTAATCGGTCGAATCGTGGGCTTAAAGAAAAAAGGCCCTTTGGGTATTATTATCTGGGTTTTGGATTTGACTAAAAGGAAAAATATAGTTTTAGAGAAAGCCCGTCTTCTGAAAATCCCTCATGTCTCTTTTTTTTTTTTTTTTCATAAACGACTCATCCATAACAAAAAAAAAAAAAAAAGTCCTTCAAATTATCATCAGGTGGAGAAAATGGAAAATGTTTTGGTTATAATGTGGAAACAAACGAATAATAGCATTTTTTTCCCACATCGGTTACGTAGTTAGAAGCAGCAACGTTTATATAGCGTTAGAGCGAAGAAGGTGATTGTCACCTTCGGGGGCATCTGATAAAATTGGAATGATACATAGAAGATTAGCATGGCCCCCCTGCGCAAGGATGACACGCATAAATCAAAAAATGGTCCAAATTTGTTTTTCTTCAAAATTTTCCAGATCAATTTCTTCTTCTGGATTTCGGTCTGAAGCCCTAGATTTAAATGAAATGCGTGTTTTATTTTGTTTCATAGACTTTACATAAATTAATCTGACTTCGTCGAAATATTTACTAAAACAATCTAATATGTTTGTTGTTGCAGATCCGGTGATCGAAAATATGCTCTAAGCCTCTACTTGTTTAGAGATTATGGCGTTCTCTGTGCGTTATGTTATTCGGTACGAATTTTATTGGATAAACCATAGCAAAGAATGCTAAAAAAAAGTGAGCTACAATAGACTAACTAAAAGGCTCTCGATCTCTCCAACCGCCAAAGCCGCTTATCAACGGAGGAAGAAGCGAGCTCACGACAAGACGAAAACCAAATGGGCAATGAATAGACAAAAGAGACTACCAAAAAAAAAAAAGAGACACGGAGTGGAGATGAATTCCGGTCACCGGCCAAAGCGATGCAAAACCCTAGAACGACGCTAGTATAATCGCCTTTCTAATAGGAATCATTTATACTATTTCATTTACGAACTTTTATAATTTAATAGAAAATATATAAAAAGACATTAAAATACATTAATGAAAAGTAGTATATAAAAAGTCAAATAATTTTTTACTAGTACAATTAACCAAGATTACCCGGAAAAGATTTGTGGTTACGTTCAAAAACAATTGCGAAAGAAAATAAAAGTGAGTGAGGTGAATTTCAATCCGTTATGTTTTAAAGGATTCCACTAAATTTCTATCATTTTGTTCTAATGAAGTGCATGTGGCCCCAAACATTTCTAATTTGAGCACAAACCTGATCATTGGATATACGCTTTGTTTTATATTCTAGAGTTTGTCATAATATCCATTGAGATAGGAAAGACAATTTAAAAGGAACTGCTCAGAATTGATTAGGAATTTAGGATGATGGTTTTAATTTTTTTTTGAACTTTCGAACGGACTATTTGGCCCGCACGTTTTTTTTTTTGTTTTGACATCTAGAAATTCCATTGAACTTAAACCAGATGTTCTTGAGCTTACAAAATGATCTTAGACAATCAACAAAGATAGAGAAAGCATCAGATACAACAATTACCACAACTACTTTCTTGATCAAAAAAATCTTTAAGCCAAATCGGCGAGCTTGCGGCTACATATGATTGTCTACGATCATGTTTAGTGACACTTCGAGTAATATGGAATGCCCCTCTATTATTCAACATTTCTACCAGTACAACTTTCCAGTCTTGTAGCTGTAGCAAAAAATAAGTAATTCTTGGGACTGGAACTTAAACGCCGGCCATGCAGGCGGTCTATTCACTGCACCAACAAGTGTTTTCGACTCGGCCTCAAAAATAACCTTGTACACACCTAAGCTTGTCATGCTTTCAATTGCCGACAACCAACTAGCAACATGTGCATCTAACTCTGAATTTTGATCCACAAAAATCCTTCTACTATGATGCAGAACTTTCCCTGAAGCATTACGCAACACCCAAACAGCCCCTCCCAATCTCGTCCTCTTATCAAAGGAAGATTGTTGGAGGTGAGTTTAGCCCGGTTTGAACCGAGACCGGCTCAATTGATCCCGGTTAACGATGGCTCAATCTCGGAAGAAAACCCATGACCGTGGTTGCCGGCCTACAAGTCCGATAAAGGCCCAACTCGTCATAATCGGGCACCCACCTCTGAGATTTGCGGAATATTTCCCGATCTCGGAGGGATTTTAGGAAATCTTCCTTTTCCTACATCAGAAAAAGGAAGTTATCCTGTTTTTAGCCGACTTGGAACCTTATAAATAAGGAGGCCTCAACTACATTCAAGAATATACACAATCATCTACGAGACCTAAGGAGATCGAGAGCAGAGAATTCAGCTTTTATCTTCTTAGTTCTTAAGTTTTTTTCCCGATCAAACAATCTTGTAACTCCACCGAGTTTAATCTAATAAAACGAGATTCCGATCCAAGTTGTTGTTTAAATTCTCTTGTGTGATTTTCAGAATCAGCAAAGATCCAATGTTACATTTCACCCACAATCTAGGAGGAGGAGACCATAACTTCATACCTCGATGAGTTGATGAGAGGGATCTGTCTTCAACCTCTTTCTCCACAATCTGAGCTTGGAACCATTGATGAGATTCTTCCTTGATTTTTGACATAGTATCAGCAATCTGATTATTCCATCCTTCAAAGAAGACTTTGTATCTGTTTTTCCACATCAACCATAGTATCCAGGGGTAAGATCTGCAAATCTCTACATGTATGTGTTTCCACCAGCTTCCAGAACCAAAAATAAATTCTGGTAAATCGATGCTTGATCAAAACCACCTTGGAGACATGAAATGTTAGATAGAGCCCATACATGTCTAGCAAAAGGGCACGTGAACAAGACATGATTTGCTGATTCTCCTTCTTTGCCACAGATCTAGCATCTTAAGTCCACCTGAACTCCCCTGGAAGCAAGTCTTTCAGCTAGTGGAACTACACCACTCAAAATTTTCCACATAAATGTTTTGATTTTAGGCGGTGTCAGAATCTTTCAGATTCTATCCTTCAAGCCAATAGAAAGTTGAGCATTTTCTTCTCGAATGAGGTATTCCTTATGAAATTGCGAGGCTAACCAATATCCTGATCTGACAGAATATTCCATGTTTCTGTTATGCTCCCAGCACCAAAAATCTTCTGCAGAGGCAACCGGGTTGCTTTTTAGAATCAATTCCAAATCTCTTGGGAAAAAAATGTTCCTCCAATTTTTCTCTTCCCCATCTTCTGGCATTATGATCAATGAGGTCCTTGACTCTCAATTCCAAATCAATCAGTATGTTTTTCATAAGGGGAGCTCTCATCCTACATCAAGGATCCAAGGGGAAATCCAAACCCGTAATGAAGCTCCATTTCCTACCATTTGCCTCAAATTTTTGATTAAAAGGTCCTCCCGAGAAGGATACTTCTCCAAGCGAAGGAATGACGGTATCCTGTTATCGCTTGCAAGAAGGATGCGTCAACAAAGTATCTGCTTTTCATGAACTTGGAGAAGAGGCAGTCCTCTACCTGCAAGATTCGCCATGCTTGCTTGGCCAAAAGAGCTTGGTTGAAGAGCTGAATATCTTTGAACCCCATCCACCCAAGTGCTTTAGCAGACATAACTTCTCCCAAGCCAACCAATGGATTTTCCTCTGCCCTTCCATTGCGTTTCACCAGAAGGAAGACATCGCACTTGTTAGAGTTTCACAAGTACTCTTTGGAAGTTTGAAGCAACTCATCGCATAAACAGGCATCGCCATTGCGAGAGGTTTGATTAACACTTCAGTTCCTGCTTGAGATAACAGCTTAGCAAACCATCCAGAGAAACGCTTCTGCATCTTTTTATGAATGTATGCTAACATATCAGTCTTGGATCTACTGAAGCATTCTGGAAGGCCTAGGTAGGTTCCAGCGCCTCCTTCTGCAAATATCTCCATCTTCTCTTGGATTTTGATTTTCACATCCTCTGCAATCCGATCCCCAAACGTGATTGATGATTTCTCCAGATTTATCACTTGACCCATTGCATTCCCATACCTCTGTAGGATCTGTTGCAGAGATTCACATTGTTGTTCTTCAGCTTTACACATAAAGAGAGAGAGTCTTCTGCAAAAAGAAGGTGATGAATTGAATGGCCTGATTGAGAAAACTGGATGTCTTTGATATGACCAGCCTCCTCCGCTTTGTTTAGTAGATGTGTCAATCCTTCTGTGCACAAGACAAAAAGAAATGGAGATAACGGATCTCCATGTCTGATTCCTCTCTGAGGAGTTATAAACTCGTGAGGCTGCCCGTTAATCAGAATTGAGTAGCTCACTGAAGTGACACATTCCATAACCCAATCAACCCACCTCTGATGAAATCCCAAAGCCAAAAGGAGACTTTGTAATAACCCCATTCCACTCTGTCAAATGCTTTGGACATATCAGTCTTGATTGCCATAAACTCTTTCAAAGTAGGTGGATGAGTTCTCAACCCATGAACCACTTCATGAGCAATAAGAATGTTGTCTCAGATAAGTCTATCGGATACAAATGCAGACTGGTTTGGAGAAAACAAAGTCGGTAAATGAGGTTGCAACCTTGAAACGAGAATCTTTGATATTAAACTGTGCATAAACTGATTGGCCTCAAATCTGACATAAGTGGAGAATTTACCTTCTTGGGAATGAGGCATAAATGAGTGTAATTCCACTCTGGTTGTAAAATTTCATCACTGAAAAAACGAAGAACTTCTTCTGTTACTTTACTTCCCACAACATCTCAGTACTGTTGGAAAAAAACCCATGTCATTCCATCTGGCCCAGGAGCACTTGAGCATTTAATAGAAAATACTGCTTCTTTAATTTCTTCTTTTGTGACCTCACGAATCAATGATGAATTGACTTGTGGTCCCACTCTTGGCTCAAAGTCAGCAAAAACTCTTGAAAGGATTATGGCTCCGAGGAGGTGAACAAATTTTGGAAGTAATCGCAAGCTACATGTCCTTTGGAAGCCTCAAATCTTTGCAACACTCCATTGATGTCTGATAATCCTTCCAAATGATTTCGAGATCTTGTAGCCTTAACAGATGCATGAAAGAATTTGGTATTCCCATCTCCTACAACCATCATTTGTCTTGACTTTTCTGGTTCCAAAAGCTTTCTTCATCTTTATATGCTTTCACAAGATCCATTTTCTGATTGTCCATTCTAGAGAAGGAAGGAAATAATGCTGCATGCTCAATCTCAATTTCTCTTTGAATAATATCAATCCTCTCCTTTGAGTTGGTCTGATTCTGTCTTTTCCATCGACTTAAAGCGGTTCTGCATCTCCGTAGTCCATCTGAAACACTATGTCCACTGCCACGATTAAGGTGATTCCAAGCCTGAATAATTGTTTCCTTGACCCGATGATGGTGCAACATTCTCATATCAAATCTGAATGAGCCTCTATATACCTCTTGGGAGGAGGCCATGTGAACCAAAACAAGCCGATGGTCAGATCCTCTTTTCTCCATGAAGTTCTGGTTTGATGTTGGGAAGAGTTT
The DNA here is from genome assembly GCA_002933915.1 of Eutrema heterophyllum. NCBI lineage: Eukaryota > Viridiplantae > Streptophyta > Magnoliopsida > Brassicales > Brassicaceae > Eutrema > Eutrema heterophyllum. The sequence goes on along the minus strand of PKMM01038587.1, from coordinate 255,749 downwards.
AACCCACTCCTTGTTGCCAAAACATCGATCCAGATTGCTTTGAATCCAAGAATCATTTTTTCTTCCTCCCCAAGTAAAACTGTTAATGTACTTGGTAGCTCATTCATATTACACCGTTGTAACATATCAGAGAAATCTCTAAAAGATGTTTCAAATCTTCTTGGCCCTCCTAATTTCTCTCCATTGTGCAAACTTTCATTGAAATCCCCCATCATGCACCATGTCTCTTTTCTTTGAATATCAATCCTTGTTATTCTTTCTCAAACTTCTTTCCTTAGCTTCACATCAAGGTTACCATATACACAAGACACATAGAAATAGAATCCACCCAGTGTCGTGCTTGATGAGGAGAAGAAAGGGCATTTGTCCGAGGCCACAAAAAAATTTGAAATTAGTAGGCCATACTTTTTTATAATTTAGGCTTATGTGTTAAGGTATTTTGTTTGAGAATGCCCAATATTTATTTTTATGAAAATTTCTGCATATGCTAATTTATAAATATAATATATAATAATAAGAAAGGATAATTATTAGTGAACGTGATAATTAAAGAAAGAAAACCCTATTGGAATTGTCATATTAGAAAAAGTAATAATTGAAAAGATAAATAGGAAAACGAGTTGTTCTCGTTTTCGTCTCTTCTCCAAGTCATTCTATAAGCGTTTCGACATCTTCTAACTCGATTCCATAACCTTTTTGAGTTTCGACCGCCCGTGTTTTCTCTCTAAGTTTTCCGGTACATCTATTAGCTTGATTATCAATTTCGTTCTAATATGAACTCTTTTAGTTATTATATTATTGATTATGACTTTCGAATCGCTCGCTTGATCTCAGTTTATTTTATAGATTTGATTGTTTGATTTATTGACTTTGTTGAAATTTGAGCATAATCTGATTATTAATATAAAAACAACTAGAATCTAGTATGGACGTCATATGAGGTTTGAGTTTATTACATTCTAATTTCATAGCTTTGTACGGGTCAATTGTGTTTCAAGTTTAATTTAGTTAAGCGTCTAATTCACCTTTTTAATATAAATTTCAGAAGATGCCTCCAGTACCAACAAGAAAACACGTTCCAGAATGGGAAAAGCAAAAGAAGAAAAAAAAGATGAACATGTGGTAAACTCTCTACAAGGTTCTATGCTAAGGTACGTTAAAAAACCTAAAATTGTTGGTAATGAATCTGATGGAGTCGAACATCTTAATACCCCCGTTGATGGTGAGTCTGATGAAAATATGGCTGGCTGTGGAAATATGAATGAACAAGATGATGAGAATGTGAATGAGCAAGATGGTGAGAATTTGAATGAACAAGATGATGAGAATGTGAATGTGAAGGCAAAAGAGGATGAGAATGTAGGTGTTGCTGATAATTTTATGGAGTCTCATGGAATTCCTGATATTTATGATCCTGCAAATTGGGAGAAAATTGATCAGCAATGGAGAGATTTTATGGTTGAAAAAGGACCCGGGCCAAGACAGGAAATTGACTATCAATTTCCTAGAGATGACATTGGTGGTAGACATTTTTCTCATTCATATTATACAAGGCAACTCAGTAATGGAGAGAAACAAGATAGACATTGGCTTGTGTTTTCAAAAACATTAAACAAAGTTTTTTGTTTATGTTGTAAGCTCTTCAATAAAGACAGCTTTGCTAATCAATTGGCGTCTACAGGTTTAAGGGATTGGAAACACATTTTGGAGCGACTTAAGCAGCATGAAACAAGTCATGGTCATGTATTGTGCATGAGTAAGTGGATGGAGTTAAATCTAAGGTTACAGAAAAACAAACCATTGATAAACATGTGCAAGATGAGCCTAATAAAGAGATGAGTCATTGGAAAGATGTGCTGCTAAGAATTTTCTCATTGGTAAAGACTCTTGCTAAACAAAATTTAGCGTTTCGTGGAAGTAACGAAAAGATAGGAGAAAACAGCAATGAGAACTTTTTAAGTTTTATTGAGATGATTGATGATTGGGATCCAGTTATGAGAGAACATCTTAGACGTTTGAAGATGGTGAATCTCGTTATCATTATCTCAGCAATAGAATTCAAAATGAGGTGATATCAATGTTAGATGATGAGATCAGAGATATTATCATCAAGAAGATGAAGTATGCAAAATACTTCTTAGTAATTCTTGATTGTACTCCATATGCTAGTCATCACGAACAAATGACTCTCATCATTCGATGTGTTGATATTTCAGCAAATTCAACCAAGGTAGAAGAATTTTTCTGACATTTTTGAGAGTTGATGACACATCTGGAGAAAAGCTTTTCCGTGATCGAGATGTGTTGGTTGCTCTTGATTTGAATATTGATGATGTCAGGGGACAAGGATATGATAATGGATCAAATATGAAGGGGAAACATATATAGGTACAGAAGAGATTCCTTGATGTCAATCCATGTGCCTTGTATACACCATGTGGATGTCATAGTCTTAATCTTGTATTATGTGATATGACAACCACTTCTGCAAAAGTGATATTTTTTTTTGGGATTATACAACAGATTTATCACTGTTTTCATCTTCGACTAAGCGATGGAAAATACTTGAAGTTATAGTGGAAGGATTGACTGTTAGATCCTTATCCCAAACTCGCTAGGAGAGTCATGTTGCATGTGTCAAAGCAATAAGATTTCAAGTTCTAAAAATACGAGATGCCTTAATTTATATAGCAGAAACTAGTTATAATAATGTCGTTTCTGCTATATAAATTAAGGCATCTCTTATTTTTGGAGCTTGAAATCTTATTGCCTTGACACATGCAACATAACTCTCCCAACGAGTTTGGGATAAAGATTTAACAGTTAATCCTCCCACCATATCTTCAAGTATTTTCCATCGTTTAGTCGAAGATGAAAACAGGCGATAAATCTGTTGTATAATCCCAAAAAAAAAGATATCGCTTTTGCAGAAGTGGTTGTCATATCACATAATACAAGATTAAGACTATGACATCCACATGGTGTATACAAAGCATGTGGATTGACATCAAGGAATCTTTTCTGTACCCCTATATGTTTCCCTTTCATATTTGATTCATTATCATATCCTTGTCCCCTGACATCATCAATATTCAAATCAAGAGCAACCAACACATCTCGAATGTCACGGAAAAGCCTTTCTCCAGATGTGCCATAAACTTTCAAAAATGTCAGGAAAAATTCTTCTACCTTGGTTGAATTTGCTGAAATATCAACACATCGAATGATGAGAGTCATTTGTTCGTGATAACTAGCATATGGAGTACAATCAAGAATTACTGAGAAGTATTTTTCACACTTAGTCTCTTGATGATCATATCTCTGATCTCATCACCTAACATTGATATCACCTCATTTTGAATTCTATTGCTGAGATAATGATAACGAGATTCACCATCTTCAAAACGTCTAAGATGTTCTCTCATAACTGGATCCCAACCAGCAATCATCTCAATAAAACTTAAAAAGTTCTCATTGCTGTGTTCTCCTATCTTTTCATTACTTCCACGAAACGCTAAATTTTGTTTAGCAAGAGTCTTTACCAATGAAAAAAATCTTAGCAGCACATCTTTCCAATGACTCATCTCTTTATTAGGCTCATATTGCACATGTTTATCAATGGTTTGTTTTTTCTGTAGCCTTAGATTTAACTCCATCCACTTACTCATACACAATACATGACCATTACTTGTTTCATGCTGCTTAAGTCGCTCCAAAATGTGTTTCCAATCCCTTAAACATGTAGACGCCAATTGATTAGCAAAACTGTCTTTATTGAAGAGCTTACAACAGAAACAAAAAACTTTGTTTAATGTTTTTGAAAACACAAGCCAACGTCTATCTTGTTTCTTTCCATTACTGAGTTGCCTTGTATAATATGAATGAGAAAAATGTCTACCACCAATCTCATCTCTAGGAAATTGATAGTCAATTTCCTGTCTTGGCCCAGGTCCTTTTTCAACCATAAAATCTCTCCATTACTGATCAATTTTCTCTCAATTTGCAGGATCATAAATATCAAGAATTCCATGAGACTCCATAAAATCATCAGCAACACCTACATTATCATCCTCTTTTGCCTTCACATTCACATTCTCATTATATTGCTCATTCAATTTCTCACCATATTGCTCATTCACATTCTCATCATCTTGTTCAGTCATATTTCCACAGCCAGCCATATTTTCATCAGACTCACCATCAACGGGGGTATTAAGATGTTCGACTCCATCAGATTCATCACCAACAATTTTAGGTTTTTTTAACGTACCTTAGCATAGAACCTCGTAGAGAGTTTACCACATGTTCATCTTTTTTTTTCTTTTGCTTTTCCCATCCTGGAACGTGTTTTCTTGTTGGTATTGGAGACATCTTCTTAAATTTATATTAAAAAAGTGAATTAGACGCTTAACTAAATTAACTTGAAACACAATTGACTCGTACAAAGCTATGAAATTAGAATGTAATAAAGAAATTCAAACCTCATATAACGGCCATAGTAGATTCTAGTTGTTTTTATATTAATAATCAGGTTATGCTCAAATTTCAACAAAATCAATAGATCAAACAATCAAATCTATAAAATAAACTGAGATCAAGCGAGCGATTCGGAAGTCATAACCAGTAATATAATAACTAAAAGAGTTCATATTAGAATGAAATTGATCCTCAAACTAATAGATGTACCGGAAAACTTAGAGAGAAAATACGGGTGAAACGCAAAAAAGTTATGGAATCGAGTTAGAAGACGAAATGCTTATAGAATGACTTGGAGAAGAGATGAAAACGAGAACGTTTTCCTATTCATTTTTTCAATTATTACTTTTTCTAATATGACGATTCTATTAGGGTTTTCTTTCTTTAATTATCATGTTCACTAATAATTATCCTTTCTTATTATTATATATTATAAATTAGCATATGCAGAAATTTTCATAAAAATAAATCTTAGGCTTTCTCAAACAAAATACCTAAACACATAAGCCTAAATTATAAAAAATTGTGGCCTACTAATTTCAAATTTTTTTGTGGCCTCGGGCAAATGCCATTTCTTCTCCTCATCAAGCACGGCACTGGTCACAACAAGTATTATCAAATACTAGTTCAAACTCTACAGTCATAACGATATTAATTATTAGTGTATATTAATTTTAACGGTTAATTATATTTATACTTACGGTAATTCATGTTTCTTTGAGTTCTGCGAAGAACAACACTGTAGAAATCGAAGACGGTGAATTGGAAACCCGATTTGGTTTTCGCCAATTCGTTCAACATCGGTACGATTTTAGCGTATGTTGTTTGGCCAAATCGTTGAGTTTCTCGTAACAATCGTTACCGGTTTTGAAATATTGTCTTACTATCGGTAAACAACCTATCGGCGCCACCATATTTACGACGAATATACTAGCTCCAGATTAATACAGCAACTGCAATTAACATTATAGTAACATAGTTAAATATCAATCACTCGAAGTCTCGAACTAATTTTTTGATGTATTTTTAATCCAAAGGACTTACGCTGATATCATATTTTAATCGGTTAATGACAGAACTGACGAAAGCTTGTTGAGCAGAGACATCGGCGTAAGGATTGTTCAGGGTGAACTTGTAGTAATCTTCCCTACCAATGGATATCATAAACACTGATTTCTGAATGTAATCTTCCATACCAATGGATATCATTTGATTGAATTTCCTCACTTGTTGATTCAGAGTCAACTACCAAAAAAAGAAAAAGAAAAAAAAAACCATGCATTACAAAAGTTTGAGAGTTTTGCTTATAATTAATTAACAAATAAATAATGACAGTACCAATTATGAGTAATAGGAATAATACTAATACATATATTGAAATAGTTAAGTAAGCTGGCTCTTCGTGAGACATCGGCGCCGGGTTTAAGCGCCGGAGGTATATCGTGAAATCCCCATGAATTTCGCTGTGATTTATTCACCCATAATCAATGTTATTAACTTTAACTAGGTAGTTACCCGTGCTACGCTGCATGACTTCTATATATATATATATTGTTTTACTGATTTAATATTATGTTTTATTTGATAAATGTGCTTTCAAAATTCTTTTAAATCATTTTTATATTAATACCTTATAATATACATAATTATCGTTGATCTGCAAAGAACACCGTAAATCAAAATTTTGTAAACTTTAGACTTTAGTGAACCGACTTATATCATTCTTTGACATCATTGTCGATTCGTTCATTTTCAGTAACTTCAGCATATTGGAAGTTGTTGTCATATTTTAGCTGTTTTTTTTAACCCAATTTATTACTTTCGTATCCAATAACTTTCACCCAATAACTTGCATCTTAGCTGCAACAAGAACACAATACCACAAAAATAAGTATATGCATATTTGAGAAACACTTTCTTATGGGTTTATAAAAATAAATAAATGAACAAAAAGAAAACCATGGAAATTTCAAGAAATTCAAGTGAACTCTCACTACAAGAAAACATCGATTTAGCCACTCCATTTTGCGACCACACATGTAGTCGCAAAAACTTGTGACCAATGTGCGACACATTTGAGACTCTCAAAAACTTAGTCGCATATTAGTTGCAATTAGCGACCAAAAACATTAGTTGGAGTTTAGTCGCTTATTTGCCACGTTTTTACGACTCTTTTCCGACTAAATTTTGGAGTAGCAAAATATTCGGCAAAGAACCACGAATTTGCGACTACATTTGTAGACACAAAGACGTAGTCACAAATTAGTCACAATTTTTCCCAAAATAGTTTGTAGTTTTTCGCACTGTTTTATTTTCAAGATTTTGCGACTTATTTGCGACTACGGAAACAATTTTCGTCACATTGTAGTCGCAAATTTCACAATTAGTCACTAATCGGTTTATAACCAGTTGCACATTTTGTGACTGAAATAAGACTACCAAAAAATATGTCTTATAAATCATAATTTCAGTTATTTGAAATTTCAAACTATGAATTTAACTTGATAAATCATATATATCCTTTACAATCTATCAAAGTTTTTAAAATTTGTAAGATTCATAACTTTTTTTAGATACCCTCATCATCTCCACACTTATCACTACAAGAAAACATCGTTTTTGTCACTGCTGGAATCGTCTCGCAAATCAGGGTTTTGAGACTCTTTTGTGACTCCAGCAAGTAGTCGCAAAACGCTCGTCGCTAATTTTTGCCGTCGCAAAAAGTGGCAAAATTGCGACTAATATGCGACTCCGTAATAAGTGGCAATTTTTGCGACTAAATTAAGACTACACTGATAGTTACAACCCAAAGTTTTTTTTGCGACTAACATGAGACTCATGCAGTAGTTAAAAAATGGAGTCACAGTTTAGTGGCATATTTTGCGACTAATTAGTGACCACAATGATCAACCGAGTCGTAAAAATTTGGTAAAACTTAGCAACCGATTTGCGACTACCTGTTATTTTAATTTTGTTTAATAATTAATTATTGTTAAAAAGAGTAACCATTTTGCGACCACAATCTTTTTTTTTTTTTACTTAGTGACCATTTTGCGACGACAATATTATTTTTTTATTTTTAAAAAACTTAGTGACCATTTTGCAAATCAAATCAATATATCCCCTTGTGAGAACTGAAACTGAGATTGATTCACAAAACTGAGTTTCAAACTAAGAGTAAATCTATCTGCTGGACTCGCTTATTTGCCACATTATTATGTAATTAAAGAGTAAATTTATTGATTTGATTTGCAAAACATTTATACCCGGAACCGATTGCGATATAAATTGAACCAGTCACAAAAGAGTCACACATTTAGCGACCCAATTGCAACTACTAAATATATTAGATCCCGCCCCCCGGTCCAAAATCATTTGGATTTACCGCTTCTTTTTTTTTTGGAAGTCGCAATTTGGTCTCAATTTGTTTTTTTTTGTTTTCTTCAATCTCTTTAATACATACGCCTCCTCTCCAAAACCTGCAAAATAAAAATTGATTAAGTAAGATCCAGAGGAGAAGGAGAAGAAAGCCACAGGAAGGAGACGACCAATTAATCACTGCTCCACGCCGGCGACTCCTCCGGCGAATCCAGCGCCTCCCAATTAACCGCTGCTCCACGCCGGCGACTCCTCCGGCGAATCGGTAGGCTTCGACGACTCCCCACCGGCGTGCCTTTGCCGCATCCCCCACCAGACTCGACTCCTTCCTCCTCCTTCCACCGCCGGCGTGGGTCTCTACCCCGACCCGACTCCTTCCTCCACCGCCTGGTTCGAGACGGCGTTAGCTCCGCCGAATCGCCGGTCTCGCCCAGGCCCACCGCCTCTTGCTCCTCCACTCCTCACCACCAATTGCATCTCTGTCTCTCTCCCTCCCCTCAGCCTCCTCTGCCCGAGCATCAAAGGATCCTTAGCTCAGCCCAAATTTTTTTTTTTTTAATTTGTGTGGGGGTCGCAAAATGGTCACTAAGTTTTTTAAAAAATAATAATAATATTGTCGTCGCAAAATGGTCAGAAAGAAAAAGAAAAAAAAAATATATATATTGTGGTCGCAAAATGGTTACTCTTTTTAACAATAATTAATTATTGAACAAAATTAAAATAACATGTAGTTGCAAATCGTTTCTAAGTTTTACAACATTTTTACGACTCGGTTGATCATTGTGGTAACTAATTAGTCGCAAAATATGCAAAAATTGTAACCTAGTGTAGTCCTAATTTAGGCGCAAAAATTGCCACTTATTATGGAGTTGCATATTAGTCGCAATTTTGCCACTTTTTTAATATGGCAAAAATTAGCGACTACTTGCTGGAGTCACAAAAGTGTTTCAAAACCCTGATTTGCGACTATTTTGAGACGATTTCAGCAGTAGCAAAAACGATGTTTTCTTGTAGTGTCTTTCATTTCTTGTTCGTATACAAACTAACATTGAGCAAAAATCAATACAATTAACATAATACGATTTTGATTGATGGTGCATTTATCACCGCCTCATATTCTTACTTAAACTCTTTCATCTCATATTTGTTTACTTTATATATCAAAACTTGCTATGGAAAACTAAAAAAATTTTGCAACATATTCAATATTATCATCTCTCCATGTTTTTGAATTCATTTAATCTCATTCTCGCTCGTACTCATTGTTCATACTCTAAGGCTTCATTCACACCATGATGATAGAGATAGCTTTATTGTTTGCTTCTCTCACTGGTCATATGCCCATGTTCTGTCTCATGTCCTTATATGAGTAAACATTCTTCACAGTAATGTATTTAAACATTTTTTTATCAGCATAGCGTCACTCCCACCCAAACCTATAATGAAGTAGTTTGTTTTTAGCCCGACATTGAGTACATGTCGGATCACTTCTCTCACCTCTAAGTTCATGTTATACTCCAAACCCTTTCGTAATTGCTCTGCTTTTATTCATTCACCTAATCTCATGTTATATATAATATCATGTTCTGATAAATGTAATATAGATAAAAATAAGTATTTCGAATGCATATTTTGAATGCACATTTTATTAATAACACGTGGAGTTATATAAAAAAGAAATACATTGTATATCTTGATTATTGTATATAGCTCTCAAATTTTGGCTTACGTGTGACACAAATTATATTACTAAATAAATTCATATTACTGATGTGTTGCGTTTTTGACATTTTCCGATTCGCGTTTTTTGTACATAATCGAGTCTTTTTCGATTGTTTTAGTCTTTTAGGAGTCATTTCAGGTGAAAAGGCATTTCGGGACGGAGTCCGGAGGCCTAGAACGGAAAAACGGCGAAAACCGAGCAAAAAAGATGGGATCGATCGATCCAGCTCAAGGGATCGATCGATCCAGGATATCGGACATTTGGGGGATCGATCGCCGTTTCACGCGGATCGATCGATCCGAAGAAAAAGATGGGATCGATCGATCCACACACATGGATCGATCGATCCAGCCTGTAATAATAGTGTAAAAACGTGTTTTGAACTATTTCACCTAATTTTCTCTCTCTCTTTGACGAAAAACTCTGAAAAATAAGGGGTCTAAGCCCAGTTGTAACATACACTCGGTATTCTAGACTCTTCTCTTTGATCTTGGTGATTTGTAAGCTTGGAAAGCAACCCTTTGATCCTACAATTTGGAGAAGTTTTCTTAATCTCTTCTTTTTCTGTTTTGTTGATCATGTGTTCTTTATCATTTCTCTGTACTTGTTCTGTAGTTATGAGTGAGTAGTTCCTTAGTTAAGCCAAAGGGTGTTAAGGGATTTCATGATTTAATGGTTTAGGATAGATTAAACGGAGGTTTATTCGGTGGATTCTTCGTCTAGGGTGTTCTTATTGCTGGAATTAAACTGATCACTTGGTTCTCGATCTTAGGTTATCTAGCGCACGGGAGTGTTTGTCTAGATGCCGCAATTATCCTAGATGAGCAAAACGTCTTTATCCAACGGGAGTTGATGTTAAGGCGTTCTTGTGAACCTATCAAATCGAACTAGAAAAGCATGCTTAGATCATTTGAATTCAACGGGAGTTAGTCTTCATAGTTTTAAAGCATAGGGATTAATACTCCGGGAGGAGGTTAATCTATTATTAGGTTTGAGTTCTAGACGTTTCTTAATGCTAACCCCCGTTTAAGATGCATTAACCGTTATTCGTGATTTCCCGCAACATCACCCGAGGCTTAACGTTTTCTCTATTTGAATTTGCACCGTTTTAGTTATCGTTCTTAGTTTCGAAACCGTAAAACCAAAAAAAAACCCTGTCATTCGTCTTAGCTTTAATTTCATCCTGCATTCTCATAGTCGTAACATTGATCTCTGTGGATTCGATCCTAAAATGCTACAATCGACAACCGTTATGATGCGGTATAGTGTGCATTTTAGTTATTAATTGACTTGGTGAAACCACACTGAAAATCAATTTGGCGCCGTTGCCGGGGACCAATCGTTGCCTATGAGTCTTGGACGAAAGTTCAGACTAAGAATTTCTTTTTGTCGTTACTAACTCGTTTTATTGTTGCTCTCTTCCGTGCATCTCAGGTACATGACCAGAAGCCAAGGCTCTGAAAATCTGCTTGAGTTAAACAACGAAGATTTGGCAAGAGTGGAACGAGAAAACAACAGAGCTAGATTGCAAAGGAGAGAAATGGCGAACTTACCGGACAATCAAAATCTGCCTGTTGATGGAGACGAACATCACGAGTATGGCGAGGAAGGGAACCTCTTGAACCCTCCTCCTCTTGCTCATGATGGTGATGGCGACCTAAACGCCAATGCAAACCAAGCAGCTGCTGCTGCTGATGTCCATAGACGAGCTGAAGCTCGGAGGCAAGCTGCTGTTGCTCAACACCAGCTGAATCAAAGACAGCCTCCACGCAGACCAATCGGGGGTATTGACACTCCTCACCAATTCTACCAGGACAGAACCGCTATTCGTCCACCGCCTATTCAGAGGCAGAACTTCGAGATCAAACCTCAAATCATTGCTCTCGTCGAGAGACATCTGTTCTACGGGAAAGCTTCGGAGAATCCCATGGATCACGTTGAAATGTTCGAAGAAATTTGCAGCACTACAAGCTCAAATGGAGTCCCTGCGGACTATTTGAAATGCAAGCTCTTCTCCTTCTCTTTAGCTGATCGAGCAGCTAGATGGCTCAAATCTCTAGAGCCGGGTTCTTTGACTTCTTGGGATGCAATAAGGTCGGCTTTCTTGGATCAGTTCTACACCAAATCCAAGACCGCTTCCCTCAGAATCAAGATCACCCAATTTCAGCAAAACAGCGGTGAACCTTTCAATGAAGCGTGGGAACGTTTTAGAGAATACCTAAGGGAATGCCCTCATCATGGTTATTCCGACGAGCAAGTGTTGAACATCTTCTACGATGGAGTAGATTGAGACTCCAAAAATTGTCTAAATGCAGCCAGCAACTTTATGACAAAGACCAAGGAGGAAGCTTATGAGCTTATTGAAAATCTTTCTGCGAGTTCAAGCCATCGAAATCCCGAGTATGACAGAACGAGACGTGTGAGTGGTGCTGAAACACAAAGGATGGACGAGCTTTTCGCAAAGGTTAATGGCATTGCAGCACTACTTAAGGGAAATCACAAAGCTGTCAACTCTTGTGAAGACACTAGAGAGGAAGGACTCTACAAAGAGAGTGCTGAGCAAGAACAAGAATACGAAGATGAGGTGAACTACATACAGAATCATGGGTTCTTCAACAAAGGTTTCAACCAGAACTACATAAATCATCCTAACTTCTCATACAGAAGCACCAACGTTGAAAACCCGCATGATCAAGTTTACCCGCAACAAGGAGGTTTTCAACCCAAACAACTCGTTCCAAATCAGGGCGTGAGCATATTCGCTAAAGGATTCCAAGGACAGCATGGGATACAAAGTCAAGAACGGAAGCTATATGCACAAGGCAGTTTCCAGCAAAAACAGTTTGTACAAAACCAAGGCGGTTTAAAGCAAAAACAGCAATTCAACAATCCTCAACCCAGCCAAGAGTCTAAGCTAGAAGCGATGATGCAACAATTGATGGTCAATCAACAAAAGACGGCTAATAAGATTAACGTCAAAGTGGAAGGAATGTATCAGGATCTCAACAGCAAATTTGAGGCCATTCAAACTCATGTGAAGAAACTTGACACTCAAGTGGCTCAAACGGCGGAAGCGATCAAGAGACCTAGTGGGGTTCTTCCGGGAAAGGGGGAACAAAACCCGAAGAATGAGTTCGTCCAAGCAATCACATTGAGGAGTGGGAAAGAGATTGAACCCGCGGTTGAGTCCAAGGGAAAAGAGAAGATTCCCGAGACCGTAAATGTGAAAGACGATGACGTAGTTGATGAGGCAAGCTCCTCGTCCAAACCACAAGAACTCGAGGAGGCACCTGTACCTCCACCAGCATGTGTCTATGTACCTAAGGTTCCTTACCCTAGGCGCCCGAAGAAGACACAAAGAGATCTTGAGCAAGCAAAGTGTAAAACGCTAGTGAACGAGCTTTCGGTGAGGCTTCCTTTTATTGATGCGGTCCAGATGGTTCCTGCCTTGAAGAAGTATGTGAAGGACATGGTCACCAACAAGATTACAAGTGACGAAGGCGTGATGATGATCACTAAAGAGTGCAGTGCCGTGTTGCAAGGAAGGATGTCCGAAAAACTTGAGGATCCGGGGAGATTTGTACTATCTGTGCAGATTGGGCCTCTAACCTTTGAGCATTCTCTCTGCGATTTGGGTGCCAGCGTAAACCTCATGCCCTATTCCGTTGCTAAGCGCCTCGGTCTCACGTTCTTCAAGCCAGCCAGGGTGTCATTGGTATTTGCTGATCGATCCGTAAAGATTCCACTCGGTATTCTAGAGGACTTGCCGGTAAAGATTGGAGATGGCTATATACCAGCGGACTTTGTGGTTCTGGAGCTAGAAACAGAGCCAAAGGATCCCCTCATCTTGGGACGACCTTTCTTGGCTACAGCTGGAGCCATTATCGATGTGCAAAAGGGCAAGATCGATCTTCATTTAGGAGATCTAATAATGAAGTTCGAAGTGGATAGGATGCTGAAAAAGCCAATCATCGATGGACAGACGTTTTGGATTGACTGCGTTACCGAAGCCACCGAAGGGGTAGCAGATGAGATGCTGGTGAATGATCCTCTCGAGATCGCTTTGACACAGTCCGAGGGAGAATTTCGGTACTTGAACGAGGACACAACGGGTTATGCAAAGATGCTGGATTCCAGCAAGATGATGGAGAAGATGGTAGCATTTGTCGCACTTGATGAAAATGAGGAGCAATCGCCAATTGCTGAGTCTCCCGTACCTATTGACAATCCATGGAGCGAACTCAAAGCTCCAAAACTCGAGCTCAAACCGCTTCCCACTGGGCTAAGGTACGCGTTTCTTGGTCCTAACTACACGTACCCTGTCATCATCAACGCTGAACTGAACAACGTTGAAACTGCCTTACTCTTGTGTAAATTGAGGAAATATCGTAGAGCACTAGGCTATTCACTAGATGACATTACGGGAATCTCACCAGATCTTTGTATGCATAGGATACATCTAGAAGATGAATCGATGACTTCTGTAGAACATCAGAGACGGTTAAACCCGAATCTGAAAGATGTTGTGAAGAAAGAGATAATGAAACTTCTAGAGGCTGGTATCATATATGCTATATCTTATAGTACATGGGTGAGTCCGGTACATGTAGTGCCTAAGAAAAGCGGTTTGACAGTAGTTGAAAACGATAGGAATGAGTTAATCCCGACTAGAACTATCACTGGTCATAGAATGTGCATCGATTATAGGAAATTGAATGCTGCAACTCGAAAAGATCATTTTCCTCTACCCTTTATCGATCAAATGCTTGAGAGATTGGCTAACCACCCTTACTACTGTTTTCTAGACGGTTATTCTGGTTTCTTTCAGATTCCAATTCATCCCGATGACCAGGAGAATACCACTTTCACATGTCCTTATGGCACTTATGCTTATCGCAGAATGCCATTTGGTTTGTGTAATGCGCCAGCCACGTTTCAACGCTGCATGATGTCAATCTTCACCGACATGATTGAGGACATAATGGAGGTTTTTATGGACGATTTCTCAGTTTACGGACCATCCTTTGCTGAATGCCTTTCTAATTTGTGCAGGGTACTAAAGCGATGTGAGGAGAAACATCTGGTTCTAAACTGGGAGAAGTGCCACTTCATGGTAAAGGATGGGATTGTTTTGGGCCACAGAATTTCGGAGAAGGGGATCGAGGTTGACAAGGCCAAAATAGAGGTGATGACGAGTTTACAACCACCAACTTCTGTCAAAGGCATTAGGAGTTTCCTTGGACACGCTGGCTTCTATAGGCGGTTCATCAAGGACTTCTCGAAGATTGCTAGACCGTTGACACAGCTGCTGTGCAAGGATGTGAAGTTCGATTTCAACAATGAGTGTTTGGCGGCCTTTCACATGATTAAAGGAGCAGTTGTTAGCGCACCTATTGTACAACCGCCAGACTGGGAGTTGCCTTTCGAGGTGATGTGTGACGCCAGCGACTACGCAGTGGGCGCTGTTTTGGGACAGCGAAAATATAAAAGGGTGCACGTCATCTATTACACCAGCAGGACTCTTGATGACGCCCAATGCAAATACGGTACAACGGAGAAAGAGCTTCTCGCGGTCGTGTACGCATTTGACAAATTCATGACATATCTGGTGGGCTCTAAAGTCTTAGTTCATACTGACCATGCTGCATTGCGGTACCTACTTAGCAAGAACGATTCAAAGCCGAGGTTGTTGCGATGGATGCTGTTGTTGCAAGAATTTGATCTCGAGATTAAAGACAGAAAGGGGATCGAGAATGGAGTGGCCGATCATTTATCAAGAATGCGCATAGACGAGGAGGTTCCCATCAATGACTACCTCCCCGAGGAGAATGTATATGCGGTCGAGGTTTTGCGAGATGGTTCATTGTTCGTTCGGGCCGGTAAAATTCCCGAAATCCCATGGTTTGGCGAAATTGCCAATTTCCTTGCTGCGGAAGTGGAGCCGGACGGTTTTGCGGGATACAAAAAGAAGAAATTTCTGCGGGACATCAGATATTACTTTTGGGATGAACCGTACCTATACAGGCATTGTTCCGACGGTCTCTATAGACGTTGTGTCTCGGAGGAAGAAATCCCGGGAATCCTATTTCATTGCCACGGGTCGAACTATGCGGGACATTTTGCTACCTTCAAGACCGTATCTAAGGTGTTGCAGGCCGGTTTCTGGTGGCCGACCATGTTCCGTGATGCTCACGCTTTTGTTTCCAAGTGTGACGCCTGTCAACGTCAAGGAAACATCAGCAAAAGAAACGAAATGCCTCAAAATTTTATTCTCGAAGTTGAGGTGTTTGACTGTTGGGGAATCGACTTCATGGGTCCTTTTCCATCTTCTTTCGGGAATAAGTACATCCTTGTTGCTGTGGACTACGTGTCCAAGTGGATCGAAGCAATGGCGAGCCCGACTAACGACTCCAAGGTGGTCCTCAAGATGTTCAAATCTGTCATTTTCCCGAGATTTGGAGTTCCGCGAATCGTAATAAGCGATGGAGGATCGCATTTCATCAACAAACTATTCGAGAAACTCTTGCGGAAGAACGGTGTTACGCATAAGGTAGCCACTCCTTATCACCCTCAGACGAGCGGCCAAGTTGAAATATCCAACCGAGAGATAAAGAGCATTCTTCAGAAGATGGTGAACATTACACGAAAAGATTGGGCCGTGAAGCTTGATGACGCACTATGGGCGTACAGAACTGCCTACAAGACACCTCTTGGCACGACCCCATTTCATCTTGTCTACGGTAAACCGTGTCACCTTCCAGTGGAACTCGAGTACAAGGCGGCGTAGGCAGTGAAATTGCTAAACTTCGACATCAAAGCCACATCCGAGAGAAGGTTGGTTCAGCTCAACGAGATGGATGAGATCCGTCAAACGGCGTATGAGAATTCCAAGATCTACAAAGAACGAACGAAAGCTATTCAAGACAAGAAGATTACCTCGAAGAATTTCTCCGCCAACGATCAGGTGCTACTCTTCAACTCCCGCTTGAGACTTTTTCCGGGAAAGCTAAAGTCAAGATGGTCTGGCCCTTTTACGGTTAAGGACGTCCGTCCTTACGGGGCAGTAGTGTTGCGAAACCGCCAAGGAGGCAAATTCGTTGTCAATGGTCAGCGTCTTAAGCCATATCTCGCTGACAACAGAATCACTGCGGGATTCACCGTTCCTCTCGGTGATCCTCCTCTCGCCTAAACGGCTCCGGAGTCAAGCTAATGACTAAAAACGAGCGCTTGGTGGGAGGCAACCCACCGGTAAGTGTATATAAATTTCTTTTCCAATTTGATTTTCACTAATTTTTCTAATTTTGAGTTTTGAATTTCCATTTTTAAGTTTTCTAAAAAAAAAAAATAAAAAAAAAATTCAGGGGGTCGGGATCGATCGATCCAAGGCGTGGATCGATCGATCCATTTAATCGGAAATTTCGGGGATCGACCCAGCATCACGGGATCGATCCACACTGATCGATCCAGGCGAACAGGTACGCTGGATCGATCGATCCAATCTCAGGTAACCCCGGTTCGACTTTTTCGGTTAAAACCGGTTTCTTTCATTAAAATCAAACCGAAAAACACACTCTCTTCCTTCCTTCTCTCCCCAAAATCGATCAAACATCTGTTTTTCTCTCAAAATTTTCGAGAGAAAGTGTTCTTGAGAGTTTTGGGTTTTCAACTTCAAATCTCCGTAACTTCTTTGTTTCTCAACGGATTTGAACGATTTTTGGGTCTATCCCACTCGATTTTTCGAGCTCTTTCTGTCTATCCTATCGACATCATCGATCTGCAAAGGTATGCCACTCGAATTTCTCTTGTTCAATCCGACAATTTTAGGTAGAAATTGGGAAAATCAACATCATGTGTAGAGCTTGTTCTTGGATTGTTCTATGCCTTATACATATGCTATGAACCGATTTTGAATTGGGCATTGCTTGGAAACACCTACTATTTGTGTTCTTGGATTGAATTGTGGATTATGGGAATTTTGAGAAATTTGTGAAATTGATAGCAATTGGGATTTTTGGAAGTTCTATATGGAGATTGTGGTGTGTTTAAGGTTATTGATGAAATATTAACTTGATTGAGCGTTTAAATTGCACGATTTATCATTTTGATAAATCCCGTTTTTAGAACGTTTATCGTATTTTTGTGCCAATCTCTTAAACGTATATGTTGTTTGTTTTGCAGACAATGCCTCAATCCAAAGGGAAAGAGCTGGCGAAGAAACGGAAGGAACCTAAGCAACGCCGGGTTAATACGAATGCAGCCTCTGGCTCGGGAACAGCTCCATTAACCGCACCGCCATGGCCTCGACGGGAAGGCGCCCGGTTCGAGAGTACCTATCTCACCTTGATCACGGGCATTCAACCAGACGATCTTGCCAAGAACACGCGGTATCAGGAAAGGAAAGCTGGGGATGCCTGGGATGAGTTCGATTCGCTGTTCTACAACAGGTTCCTTAGCGTCGGGATGGAACCTACGAAGATCATATGCCCTGCAACTCTGGATGCCATGGGAATTCGCCACGACATGGAGACGATTCTGGAGAAGATTGGGTTTGGTCATATTGCCACGACGGAATACCCGGTCTATCCTGATTTGGTGCGGCAATTCCTAGCCTCTGCTAGACTCACATTCGCCAACCCGAAGTACGAACGAGTAGATGGGGCAACATTGACATACTTCTCCAGCGGGTTGTTATACGAGATCTCGATCAGGGAATTCTGCAAGATCTACGGGTTCGACCATCAAAAGACTGGCCCTCACTTTCCCGACAACTTCCCAAACCAGCGGGAACTTTGGAACCAAATTGCTTCAGGTGCTTTCCAGTCTAGAGCGGCGAAGCAAGCCTTGATTCGGAACCCAGCCATTCGGGTGGTAGCCAAGATCATCAGCAACATTCTGTTTGCAAAGATAGAGCCCATCGCGGTACGTACTGACGAGTTACTCTTGCTACATTACGGGATTGGGGAGTATTTTTCCGACGTCTATCAATTCCATTTCCCTGCACCGTACGATGTGAACTTGGGCCTGGTTTTCGCTCGGACTTTGGTGGCCAAGAAGATTCAGTTCTTAGGGAACCAGAAACAGAAGGAGAACATTGGGAGTTTGCTTACTCCTTTATTCATGCACCACGGGATTAACTTCACCGGACGTGAGTGCACGGCACAGATTGGTTACATCGACAAGAAGCATCTGACGGCCTGCCACATCCTTTGGACCGGGTACTTATACGAGTTCACGGACCTCCGACGCCCCACAGCATCCCCTCGAGGACGATTCCGTGCCAGACCTTTTCACTCAGGAGCATGGACAGACATCGCAGTCTCATGACCCGATCGAGATGCTCCATCCGGAGTACTCTGGTGAGTACGATTTTCCACCTCTATCTGCAGATGCTTCTGAAGGAGAGTACAGAGCATGGATGGTGGAGACACAAAAGAAGAACCACGGCATGATGCAGAGAATTTGGGGGGCTTTAGCAAAGATCCGCTGCCCACGCCCACCTCCTTGTTTCCGCGCGGAGCCTACCGCGGAAGCTGACAGAGCCGAGGACG
The DNA here is from genome assembly GCA_002933915.1 of Eutrema heterophyllum. Classification (NCBI taxonomy): domain Eukaryota; kingdom Viridiplantae; phylum Streptophyta; class Magnoliopsida; order Brassicales; family Brassicaceae; genus Eutrema; species Eutrema heterophyllum. The sequence goes on along the minus strand of PKMM01038587.1, from coordinate 236,624 downwards.
CTGATCCCGTTGTTGCTGGACACGGGACCTCGGGGAGCGCTGATACTGGGAGTTATCCGACCCTGATGCGAGCGTTGCACAACGTAGGCGACGGACTGGCCCAAGCGGGAGCGTCAGCCCGGACGAACCACCTTGCTGAGCAGCGTATTCACTCTATCCACTGTCTTATCCATTTTTATTTTCTTGCTTTTCCGTACGTTTTTACTTTTCTCCACGATTTATTCTCACACCGAGACGGTGCGAAGTAAGTCTGGGGGAGAGTGGCTACTAACGGCGTTTATCTTCTTTTGGTTATGTTTGTTTTCTTTGGATTTTGTTTTTACATTTCCCGAGTCGTTTAGTCGAGTCTAAAAAAAAAAAAAAAAAAAAAGAAAAAAAGAGTTTGTTTTTCATTGTATTTACGAACCTTCTTTTGGAATTATTGTTCTAATTCTTCATCTGAGTAACCATTATTGCAGAATTAATCCCGAATCAGACTAATGAAAAATCCAGATGTTGACCGGCTAATCAGAAACACCCACGTCTCCAGAAAAATCCAGATAGCCTGAGCTAATTTCTGAGCTCTTCCTTTTACCTCGTCATTGTGATCAGCGTCTTCAGAGCTTGACTCCTCATTCGTATCTGACAAAGACAACCTGTGAAAAGTATGATTCTCCTCTCCCGGCCCCAAAAATAAATTCATCTGTATATATAAATAATACGTATGGCACGGAAGTGAACCGGGGATTCGGTGGCAAAAACCATCAATACTCGTGTCTCATGAAAGATCGCCAAGGGAAGTGAGTCGGGGAGTGAACCGGGGATTCGGTGGCAAAAACCATCAATACTCGCGTCTCATGAACCGTCTAAAAAAAAAAAAAAAAAGATGAATAAAATGAATAAGTCTGAGGGAGAGAAAAAATACGAAAGAATTAAAGGTTGGCTCGTTACGATATCGAAAGGGAAAGAGTCTAGAAGGCTTTTGGCACTGTCATCTTTGATGAGACCCAGCGATGATGGCTTTCGGACTATTCTGTGAGACTGTGGGGCGAATCTGGGAAGCTGCGATAACTGCGGAGAACTACATAGCGGTCTGTTCTGGATTTAGTAAAGCAATACGTGGATTACAAAGTTGAGGGATCATTGCGATACTCCATAGAGAAGGTAAGTTCTCGCATTTTCAAAACCTCTTCCTTATTCTTAGGATTTTGTTTGCTTGCGGACAAGCAAAAGGCTAAGTCTGGGGGAGTTGATGTGTTGCGTTTTTGACGTTTTCCGATTCGCGTTTTTTGTACATAATCGAGTCTTTTTCGATTGTTTTAGTCTTTTAGGAGTCATTTCAGGTGAAAAGGCATTTCGGGACGGAGTCCGGAGGCCTAGAACGGAAAAACGGCGAAAACCGAGCAAAAAAAATGGGATCGATCGATCCAGCTCAAGGGATCGATCGATCCGAAGAAAAAGATGGGATCGATCGATCCACACACATGGATCGATCGATCCAGCCTGTAATAATAGTGTAAAAACGTGTTTTGAACTATTTCACCTAATTTTCTCTCTCTCTTTGACGAAAAACTCTGAAAAATAAGGGGTCTAAGCCCAGTTGTAACATACACTCGGTATTCTAGACTCTTCTATTTGATCTTGGTGATTTGTAAGCTTGGAAAGCAACCCTTTGATCCTACAATTTGGAGAAGTTTTCTTAATCTCTTCTATTTTCTGTTTTGTTGATCATGTGTTCTTTATCATTTCTCTGTACTTGTTCTGTAGTTATGAGTGAGTAGTTCCTTAGTTAAGCCAAAGGGTGTTAAGGGATTTCATGATTTAACGCTTTAGGATAGATTAAACGGAGGTTTATTCGGTGGATTCTTCGTCTAGGGTGTTCTTATTGCTGGAATTAAACTGATCACTTGGTTCTCGATCTTAGGTTATCTAGCGCACGGGAGTGTTTGTCTAGATGCCGGAATTATCTTAGATGAGCAAAACGTCCTTATCCAACGGGAGTTGATGTTAAGGCGTTCTTGTGAACCTATCAAATCGAACTAGAAAAGCATGTTTAGATCATTTGAATTCAACGGGAGTTAGTCTTCATAGTTTTAAAGCATAGGGATTAATACTCCGGGAGGAGGTTAATCTTTTATTAGGTTTGAGTTCTAGACGTTTCTTAATGCTAACCCCCGTTTAAGATGCATTAACCGTTATTCGTGATTTCCCGCAACGTCACCCGAGGCTTAACGTTTTCTCTATTTGAATTTGCACCGTTTTAGTTATCGTTCTTAGTTTCGAAACCGTAAAACCAAAAAAAAAAACCTGTCATTCGTCTTAGCTTTAATTTCATCCTGCATTCTCATAGTCGTAACATTGATCTCTGTGGATTCGATCCTAAAATGCTACAATCGACAACCGTTATGATGCGGTATAGTGTGCATTTTAGTTATTAATTGACTTGGTGAAACCACACTGAAAATCAATTACATTATAAATTATTATAGTGAATATCATTTGTCTATAATTGTTTATATAATAAATGATATGCTATGAGAAATTCTATTAATATTTATAAATTTTTGATGTGTGTATTTTTTAAATATTTTTTACATCTTAAAATTAAGTTAACTTGAATTAATTAAAACTTATAATATCGCGTTATAATTATGGATTTGATAAAAAAATTACATTTAGTATAACTCTTTTGATTTTTGAAAGTATTATTCTTTAATATAATCGGCGACATTAAACCAGCAGGTTATCAGACTATTTGTCTTTCCCTCTTCTTCCTTTTCTTTTTCTTCATCGTCACAGCCGTTAACAACAATCCATATCTTCTGATCATCTCCTCCGCCATGCGCTCACTGCATGCCTTTTGACCTCACGAGACCGCACTCACTTCCATTTCACCGTCACAGCTCAGAAACCTTGCCGCTTCAACTCCCTGATCTTCCTCTGACCTCGTGAGACCGCATTCACTTCCACTCCACCGTCACAGCTCAGAAACTCTCCCGCTTCAACTTCTTGATCCTCCTCCTCTGCCTCGCCTCTTTCTCTTTCTCACTTGCCTTCGTCGTCTTCATGTTCACCAGTTCCTGCGACTCCGGTTCCCCTCACCGGTACGATTTTGACGCTTTTAGGTGCGATTCTTGATAACCGTGTATTTTACCATCTTGAGTCTCATATTTTGTTTTGTTTTCTATGTGTTTCATGTTGTTTTCATTGTATTTACAATGCATTTAGTCCAAATTGAGTCTCATTGCATTTTAGATGTGCTAGGTTTTCTTTGCATTCTTTTTGGCTTGTTTGAGCCATTTTCAGATGTTCTTGAAGTCAAAGGAGTTGGAGGAGTGAAGATAGCCATAAAAAAAGTCATTGCGGAATACAGAGATGCATGATCAGGTTGAGACGTCATAAGTTTGGCATTGTATGAAGGACTTCCCACCGATGGATTCCGCTCATATTTTAACACAAGATAGAACAATGGATTAGATTTCATTTGGAAGTAGTTTGAGGCGATTCCAACGGTGCGATCAAAAGGTATGCCAATTTCTGTGATGACAGTCCAATCTGGCGAGCAAAAGAAGCAAGAGGAGGAAGGAGAACTAGATCGATCGATCCACACTTGGATCGATCGATCCCAAACAACGCTGAATTTCCAGACCGACCTACACTGCCAGATCGATCGATCTCATGTTTTTTTGGGATCGATCGATCCTCTCTGGATCGATCGATCCCCTCTGGATCGACTGATCCACCACCGCGACCAAAACCATCTGAAATGTTTTAAAAATCGACTCAGAAGAACGGTTTCCATTCGGATTTAGCTTCAGCAGTCTTCATGAAAGTTGTAGCTATTTGAGTTAGATTTCCAATGGAAGTGGTCTCAAGTCATTCCGATCTGTAGTTCAAGAGTTATAGCCGATTTAGTTAAGACATGTTGATCTGGTGACTTTCCACTTGACTTTGGGCCCCTCCCCTTTTGTATAAGTTCAACACTTTGTAGTTGAGTTTCAACAACTCTTCACACACCAAAAATCAGACCTCTTTTGTATCTTTTTACTGTTTTAAGTCAACTTCTCTCTTCTCTTCTCTTGTGTTCATGAATCTTTCAAGATCTACACCATTTTAGTGAATTGATTTTCTTACTTTTATTCCATCAATCTTCTTATTTTTGCTATGTCTTGCTTTTGTTCGGTTTTCTTTTGTGATTTAGTTATGTGTGAGTAGTTCAATTATGGATTGTGGGAATGGTTGATTTAGAGGGATAGATGATGATCTTTTGATGTTTAGAGCAAGATTATAGAAGTTTGAAGTGGTCTTAAAGCTAGGATTGAACTAGCTACTCAATTTCTAGATCATGGTCAATTTACACTTGGAAGAAGTTTGATAAATTGTCTAGAGGATTTCTAAACATGTTTTTGATGCTTAGCAAGGTGGAAATCGTGACTAAGAATCATTAATTGGCTTAAAAGGACATGTGTTTATGCTTGTTGATAATTTGGTTGTAATTGGAAAATTAGCTAATTCAAATTATCAATGAAAGGTTTAGCATCATGGGAGTGAGTTAAACTATTTGTGTGTTCCCTGCCATAGAATAAGCTCATTGAGTGATTAGAAACATCATTAGTGAATAATCGAATACTCCTAATCGAATATTGTTCCCTACGATCCATATCTTTATCTTCTTGTTTAAAACCGAGTTTAGTGTCTTGTTTTCTTTAATTATGTGTTCTTAAAACTAGCTTGCAATAATTTTAGTTGTTATGTATGTTTTTATTCTCTGTTTTTTATTTTTAGGTTTTATCATAATTAATTCTTAGAACAAAAACAAAAAATCGTTTAACTCAACTTAAATAGTTTCTTGTATTCTTATTGTGATGTTCTTTTTCTCTGTAGATTCGATCCCTAAGTATTAAAACGACACACCGTTATGATTGTGGTAGTCTACACATTAGGATAATTGATGTGTTGAAAACGACTTAATCAATTCTCCTTCTTCACTTTCATAATCAAAAGAGATTATTTTTCTCTTTCTAATTTTGTAAATATATTTTACATTTCATAATTTGAATTAATTGAAAATTATATTCTCGCGTTTGGCACCTATTGGAAACTAATAATTATGGTATTTTTTACATTTCATAATTTGAATTAATTGAAAATTTTAATCTCGTGTTTGCCACATATTAGAAACTAATAATTATGGAATCAAAAAAGCCGAGGTGTATTATTTGTTTTAATTTGATTGAATGTACTTTTTAAATGATGTGGAAAAACACTGAAGTGTATTATTTGTTTTAATTTGATTGGTTGTACATTTTAAATGATATGTGTCAGCTTCTAGCAATACAAAAAGTTGAAGTGTCAACCTAGGGAGACTCTAGTTGTTTTATAGTATTGATTACGAATTTATTTCTCTTAGTAATTAAATATAGTTATATAAAAAAATACCTTGCATCTTTAAGCTTATTTTCTTAATGGTTGAGAGTAAAACATTATCTATCCCTATTTATTTTATTTTTAAATGGAACGTGTTCCTGATATATTTTAAGAAATTAGCATTATTACCTTTGAAAACAATTACTAGTCCGTTGCACTTTAAGCTTACTTTTTTCACTCTCAACCATTAAGAAAAATAATTGACTCACCGATAAAGTCCGGGACAATTTTGCCATCCGAAAACTTGCCGTTGGGGTCCTCTCGGGATTTACCGTAAGGCCAGAAGTTTTGAGGAAGTGTAACCTTTGTGAGGAACTTTCTATTCCCGGCGTCGAAATTGGAATCGCCGAATGTGAACAATGCCACCGCCGGCAAATTCTGCCCGGAGACGATGACCAGGTTATGGAAGAGTGTAAATACTATTAATACTCCTAGTACACCCACTAAATTACAATTGCTTGCCATTTTTGTTAAATAGAGATTTATAAGATATGATAAGTTCCTCGGACCATTGTTATATTTATATATGCGAAAGCGAACGTGTGAGTATTCCCGCTGTGAATGAGTACAATAAATAAATAATGTGATTTATAGAAAATAGAGACAAAAAGTTTGTTACTCAATGTGGAAGTATTCAGTCTCTCACGTTTTTGATGTCTTACCGCTTGAAACTAATTCCATTTGTGCCTAACGCTTTTTTTATAAAAGAAAAAAACGACTTGTAAAATTCTATGTTTTAAAAAAAAAAAAAATACTATAAGTTTGTAAAGTTATTCTTTGAAAAGGTAATGTTTGATTATATTCATTGATTTTTAAATTAGGTCTAACGTCATATAACATGTCTTATCATGTCTTAAGGTTTGATCACATAGTCTCGTAACTGCACATTCTTGAAGTGATGCGTTTTTAGGTTAAGTGACCATCTAATCTAGTATGACATGTGTCATCCTCTGGTTAGCCGATCCAAAAAATAATTATTTATACCCGAGACAATTTTTTTTCTTAATGATTATAACTATTAGATGCCTAAGAGCAAAGAGGATATGTGTTTAACGATGTTTAGAAATAACACATGTATCATGTGAGTTTGTTACAGCTATCATTTCCAAGTTCAAGAAACACGTCGTAGACGTACGTTGATGTTATAAATGGGTTTATGCTGTCACAATTCGCAGGTGATTGTTAATCTGTTTTCGTTAATGCATATGTTACTACATTAGTTTGTTTATATTGAAAATGGTTTCTTTGTTTACTTTGCCAGGTGATGAACGTGAATATCTTAGTTCCGATAGCATTGATACTTCAGACACAAACAAGATCGATGATATGGTTTACACTTAAGAATATCGTAACAGTATTAAGTATATGGGTTGCCTAACCACTGTCTAAAGTTAAAGGTAAGTGTTCCTATCATGCTACTTAGGATTATTGATCCTAGGAGCGGTTTGTGCAATGGTATGAGATTTCTTATTACTCATTTAGCTAAACATGTGACCAAGACTAGCTTTATAAGTGGTGATAAAGTAGGCAAGAGGGTTCTGATCCCTAAGATGTTTCTCTCCCCACCATAAGCAATGTTCCTTTTAAAATGCGGCATAGATAGTTTCCCGTTGCTATCGCATTTGCTATGACGATATATAAAATTCAAGGTCAAACTTTACAAAAGGTTGGTTTATTTTTACTTAGACCGGTCTTTTCACATGGTCAACTTTACGTTGCTATTTTTAGGGTTACGTCGAGGAAGGGACGAGAGATTTTGATTACTGATTCAAAGGGGAGGCCACAACGGAAGACAATAAACGTTGTTTACAAGGATGTGTTTCAAAACATTTTTTGGAATGCATCTTTGGTTTGATTTAGTTATTTTGTGTATTTCATACACTTAGACAAATTTATATTTTGGATCCTTAATGTTGGTTACTGGTTTTTTGTTTAGTATAATTTGTTTGCATATGTCTTGAGTAGTTTTTATAATTGTCTTTTATTTAGAATTGTGTTTTGACATATTTCTTGCGCGAGCTAAACACCTGGTTAATTTTTAAACTAGTTTACTATAACTACTTTGAAAGGAACTTCTCTTTTATATAAAAGGGATTGATTTTCAGGTTTTTGAGAGCATCCACATCAGCAGAAATATTCATAAACTAATCAACCAATGGTAGACTCCAAAACTGACGCGTCCCTTTCTTCAACCAATAACATAGAGCCACATCATCAAATAATTTTAGTTCGAGTATAGAAAACTTATTAAAACTCAAGTCCACAATAAATCCCAGCATAAACTAAACTATTGCTCCCTTCGTAAATCCATCCAACGAGTTCAAATAGTCCCATGCTAAACAAATCAGTGTCAGTCCAATTAAACAAATCAACCACGTCCAACAAACGGGGAATTGATATAGGCCCAATAAAAAGCCCAACAAATTAGATACCAGCCCAAACCATAGCTCGATTTATCTTTTTTCTCTACTCCTTCGTGATCTAAATTCCCTTCTACAGCTGTTTCGCTCTTGAAACAATTCTTCTTCCTCCCATCTCCAATTCATCTCAAACGACACCAAAGTTCAATCGAAAAAGGATCTGTCGTTACAAAGGAGCTTTAAACTGAAACCACCCCAGAAACTTCATATCATTCGACATTCTCCTACTGTAAAAACCCACGATGTGAAATCTCAAACAGCAACCCCTGATAATAACTTTCACATCGCCCCACCTCTCCATCATCTTTATATAGACTCTGATTGTCCCCAAAATACAATTCACAACTTCTGTATACACACCATATATTATTACAGACATGGCATCTTCTGCCTCAAAACTCTCGCACAAGTCCAGCGACACATGTTCTTCAATGAGGTCGAATCGAGTCTAAGCAAGGAGGAACTGGTTTTCAGGGTTATCCATTTCTAAGAAACGTGGAACCCAACATAAGGTGGCTTACTCATTGGCCTCGAGTTACTTCTCATTGATGAACATGTATGGCATCGTCTCTTTCATCCATTACTCTAATAGGTGATAAACACAACCATAGCTAACATTGATTTTACAATTAGTTTATGTTTGCTTTACTATTTTAAACCACCAAAATAATCGAGTATATGTTTGTACATTACGTTTTTCAGGTTTTGTGTTTCTATTAGTTTAGGTTCTTTTTCATTTAATATAATAGTTCCACCACCACTTCAGCACAAGCACCACCATGTTTTAATAATCAGCTTCCAGCACTTTTTCTATTTTATTATGAATGACGATGTTCACACGTTCTCCTTCTATTATCTCTCACCATCGTCATGTCTTACTCTTTTTTTTTTCAATAATAATCATTTCTCTTTCAAAATAAGTTTCCAAAATTTACAAGATTTAAATCAAATACAACACTATAATTCCCACCAACTTCCTCCACTGTATTATGATTTACGATGTTGTCGCATTCTCAAACGCCTTAAACCAACCATCATCTTTTCTTAGTGCACTTAAAAAACAAATTGTATATGTGCATTTTAAGTGTTTTAGTTCAAAGTGTTTTCATCGATTGGCTGATCATATACAATAAGGCTATCTATTTTTGGAATAGATTTCTCGATTTTTTTATTTTATTTCATAATGCTACATCTCATGTATAGTTTAAAAAAGATAATTAAAGAAACTAACCAAAAAATGATGATTAGGCCTCACTAAGCGCTGATTCATGAATCAAATAACTTTATTCCATATATGTTTAAATAAGCCATATAAATAAGGGAAAACACAAAAATCACGGAAACAAATATATAGATCGACCTAAACAGATTAACTTCAGATCCCACGAGAATAATTTACAGAACTGAATATTATACAGATGCGCCGCTAATTAATCAATCACTCCTTCCCATTAGCCAATTAGATACGAAAAACTTATAAACAAAGAAAAAACCAAACACTCGACAACTTAATAAAAAACGGAAATATTCTCTTCAAAAACAAATTATCGAGGCATACATCGACGACTCAATAGAGAAGGAAGAAACATACAAACAGGTAAAACAAGTTTCTTTCATTTCAAATAATCAATAATATAAAATATGCCGATTTAAATATGTTTATTAAATAAGAACATTTACTCATATATGAAATAATTGGCCCAATGGATTGGATTGTACAATGTTCTATTAGTGCAACCTATCAAAGCCGAGGTATTTGTTAAATGATTTATGAATGCCTCCTTGTTCATCATAATGATTATTCCGAGACGAGAAAGCAATAAAAAAGTCCCGATTTTTGTAGCCCACGGCTTAATAGCCCATTAACTAGGCCCATAAAGTAAAGTAATAAGAAACCCTAGATCTCACCTTGCTTGCTCTCTCCCTCTCTGTCGGCTGTCGGCTGTCGGCGTTTCAGATTTCGGTGATTTTCAATCTTTTGTCTGTCTGATGTTTTGTGAATTTAGAAGATTTCTGATGTATCAAAGTTCTTCCATCAGATGGATGGTCCAAATACGCATGCTTGCCTATTTTCATAGATGGATGGTCCAAATACGCATTCTTGCCTATTTTCTTGAAGCCAACTGTCCAAGTTCCTCCTCCACCTCCAGTGCCTTGCTATCCGTGGCAATGGATCTTCAAGATGTTCATTGAAGGACTTCGGGATCCCCTGACAATCCAACAAAGAGGAATTTGGCTTCACGAAAATAGGCAAGCATGCGTATTGGTCCAAATTCGCAGAGGACCACGATCTCAAGGATGGAAAGTTCTTGACGTTTTTCTATGACTGTTACCACACGTTCGAAGTCAGTGTCTACGGTCGTTGGGTTGTAAAGAGACAAGAGCTGTGACGGAGTGATAGTATATTCGGGAGCAATCATGGTTCCTTTAGGTTGGATTGGTGGTGTGGTTTGTCTTATTCTTGCTACTGTAATCTCTCTTAATGCAAGCACTCTCATAGCCATGAGTTTGGTAGCCAAAGACACATTCGCTATAGGGACCTTGCTGGATTCATTTACGGAACAAAAGGACCAAACCTACTCTCTTAATTTGCTTTATGTTCTCTTCCTCGCTGTAGTTATTTTCATTGAAATGATTAATCTCTTTTTTATAGGTAGAAAGACTTATCGTCTTACATGTGGATTGTTAATCTTTCATGGTTAATTGTGGATTCATCATACTAGCTGATTCCACTTTAAAAGTATTTAACACAACATTTTCTCTCTTGATTCTTGATTTCGTGAGAAGATTTAGTTATTTTGGGTTTGTTCTGTTTTCTGCAGGCTGTTAAGCTTTTCAGAGATGATCATGCCATGGAAAATACCTCATTTTATAGCCATCGCTGGTCTGATTTGTGCAGTTTTCTGTGATTGTGATTCCTCGATTATTGGGTCTTGGGATCTAGCTTGCAGTTTCAACCAACCTCAGCATCATCTATATCGTTGTTGCAATCGTTCTATCAGTTACATTAAGCAACTGTTAGTTATATTGATTTATCATAAAAAAATCGTTAGCATTGTGAGTTTGGAATCACAATGACCCTTTTCTTTATCATGCCCATCCTCGCATTTAGGATGCGTTTAGAATGTGAGAAGTTGCCAAACGAGAGCGACAGAAACCCTCAAATGATTCAAAAACCCCGTGAACAACCAGTAGTAAAAGGTTCCTTTAGAGAAGATAAGCGGTAATGGAGGAGAAGCTGTAGCAAGCTTCAACCGCATAAGATGGCATGAGTACGAAGAGGAAGAAGAAGAAGAAGAAGAATCTAATTCTTTAGGTTGTTTTGTTACAATGGTTTTAGTTAGTTTATTTGCTTAGGACAAATAATTCATAGGGCAACGTTAGTTGTTCTGTGTTTCAAAGTTTTTTTTTGGTAAGAAAAAAGTAATGCTGAAGAAGAAGAGGAAAAAGGTTATTCTATTTTGGTACATCCTTAAAAATTGCAGTTCTAATCCCATCTAATGGAAACAACTCTTTAGATCTTTCTCTTGATTCTAGAGGAGTAGTTGACCATTGTTATGTCACCACTAGAGGCAAGACAAAACTGTGGTTGTGATGATGAGGTTGATGTAAAGGGAATCAATGCAGAGAAGAAGACTATGGTCAATGATGGACCCGAGGTAGATTAGTGTTTGGTGCATGAAGATAGAGAAAAGTAGATATCCAATGAGAAAGATGATAATGCTGATGAAAGATTTAAGCAGAGAAACCTTGCAGTGCATGAAGATAGAGAAAAGTAGATATCCAATGAGAAGGACATGATGACGCTGATGAAAGATTTAAGCAGAGAAAGCTTGCAATAAATGAGCTAGTGTTGAATATATATCACGTATTATGCAGGTGGAGAAGTGTTTGGCCAAGATTAGGGAATGGGAAATCAGAAGAAACCAGATAAAAAACAGAGTTTGTGCCCTTGGAAGAAGAAGTATGCTTGAGGGGAATATTAAGAAAGACCCAGGGATTTGTTAAAGCTTGCTTCTTAAGATGAAACTATATCACCACAAAAAATAATAAAAAAATAGAGAAACGGAGTGAAGAAAATGATAATTAATCTGGAAGCAAACAGAGAAAATTGTGGTTCTGATCTCATCTTATGAAAACAATTTTTCAGGTCCCCCTTTTGATTCTAATGAGTATTTGACATTATTGTCTCACTACAAGAGACATGAAAAACCTGTTATAGTAAGGTTCATGTAAACGGACTTAATACAAAGAATAAGACAATGGTCGGTGGTGGAACCAAAGAGGCATGAAGATGAAGAAGAATAGAGCTCCAATGTGAAGTTTGTAAAAGAAAGAATATATTGATGAAAGATTGAAACAGAGAACATTTGCAATAATGGACATATGATTGAAACCGGAGGCACTTATTACCAAGGTGGAAAAGATTTTGGCAAAATTAATTTTGTAGATTTGGGGAGCTGTAACATGGCTTTGTACTTTACAAGTACGATGGATACCGCAGAAAAAAATAGACAATATAGTTAAATAAATATAAAGATGATGGAGAAGGAGAGAGAAGAAGAACAAGAATAACAAAATCTGGGAAGAAGAAGACAAATAAAAACTGGAAGAAAAAACCGGAGAAGAAAATGATGAAAAAGACAAAGATGATGAGAAAGAAAAAAAAATATGAGGAAGACGAAAAACCAAAAGATAGAGAAAAGAAAGAATAAGAGAAGACGAAAAAACCGAAAGAAAAAAAAAGATGAAGAAATCAGAGAAGATGAAGACCATAGAGAAGAAAAAGAAATAGAAGTTGAGGATGATGAAAAAGAAGAAAATCACTAGAAAGAAAAATAATTAACGTTTTTTAAATATTTTTAATCACGTATGACACCTAGAAGATAATATTTTATTTATATATGATACTATAATGTAGTTAATATAGTAGTTATATCTTTGCTACATTTTTTCAAAATTAGATAAAGTAAGTGGTTTCATGTTCGGGCTTGGGAAAAGGTAAAACCTGACAAGAAGGAGAGATAATTCCTGTAAAACAAGGGGAGAGTTTTGATGATGGAGAGCGAGAAAAGTCAATAATTACAAAGTGTGAGTCAAGAAAACATTATTCATTATATTATCGACCTCTATGATTTTTGTTTCCTCAATGTTACTACCATATGTGAGAAATATTGCACGATTATATGGAGAGGAGGATAAGGATTTAGGATGTGTACGAAAATTAAAATAAATGAGAAATTCCAATTGATATTGATGAACATAAAACCTTTTGGAGTTTTATTAATGATGTTAGCAAAAAACACTTCATTTCCAATCAATAAGGATAGTATGAGAGAAATGAGTACTTTCGAAACTATTGATACCTTTTTTTAAGTCTCATTGTATGATATATTCGATTTCGAACAAATTCAAAAATTAAATGCATAATCGATATGAGAATTGAAGATAAGAATAATTGTCGATTGGTTTATTTGGAAAATAGCTGCTAAAAACCTAATTATAAATCGTTTTACGTATGTGTTACTAAATTTAAAATTTATGGCAAAAATAATCAAGAAGACGAAGTAAAAGAAGGTGAAAATGAGGAATGAAACAAAGAAAAACCATAAAAAAAATAAGAAACCGAAGAATACAAAGAAGACGACAGTGATGAAAAACGAGAAGGAAGAAGAAGACAAATAAAAACCAAAAGAAAAAGAAGAAGTCGGAGAAGACAATTAAGTTTTGTTTCAAATCGAGAAATTGTCGTACCGATTTTCTACCGGATTATGAGTTTTTGGGCTATTAATTCAAGGTGTTTCGTAATAGTGGGCTTCAAATTGACTTGGGTTTGCATTTTTAAATTAAGTTCTCGAAATTATCTTAAACAGAAGTTTATGAAACCCTAGCTTAACATATGGTCTATAAATACATCGCATTTGAGCCGCATTTAGGGCATTTGGATCTCGAGTTCTATTAGGTATGTACGTCTTTAATGTTTTAGAGATCATGTTTTCGTTTTTTAGTTCTATTTATTGATAGTTTTCCTTTAGACTTGCTTTTATGTCGATTATGATTGTATATCCCTTTTTTATTGATCTATCATTGTTTTCCTTTAGACTTGCTTATCGTTCGATTATGATGAAAAAAAACGATGAAAAAGAAGTAGGAAAATATGAGGAAGAAAAAAAACAAAAGATAAAGAAAAGGAAGAAAAAGAAGACACAACAGAATAGTAAGAAGAAGTAGAAGTCGAAGACGATGAACGAAAAGGGTGAGGAATAAGAAAATCAAAAAATATATAAGAGGAAGAAGAAGAAGTAGAAATCAAAGACGATGAAGAAGAAGAAGGAAAAGATGAGGAACTGGCAAAGGCTTTAGAATTAGAGAATGAAGAAAAAGACGAATAACAACCGGAAAAAAGAAAAAAGGAAAATACGAAGAAGAACAAAACCAAAAGACAAAGAATAGGAAGAAGAGTATAACAAAGCAGAAGAGGAAGAAGAAGAAGACAAATCAGAAGAGGGAGAAGAAATATAAGTTGAAGACGATGAAGAAGAGGAAAGAAAAGATGAGGAATAATAAAATCGGAAGACAAATAAGAGAAAGAAGAAGACAATGAATAAGAAGAAGCTGAAGACAGTGAAAAAGAAGAAGGAAAGGAAGAGAAAGAAGAAAATCCGAAAGTTGAATAGGAGGGAGAAGAGGAGAATGAAGTCGTGAAGAAGAAGAAGGAAAAGATGAGGAAAAAGACCAAAGAAAAGAAAAATAAATATCAGAATAAGAAAAATTAGGACTGGACAAAAATGTTGAAGAATAAGAAGGGGAAGAGGGTGATGAATTTGGAGAAGAAAAACCATATAGAATCTTTGAGAAGAAGTCAAGTGACAATCTTATGGTGTCGGTCCTAACTCACAATTTAATTAGATATTATCTCTGGACACCTCAGAAGATTATCAACTTGAAAGTAAGAAAAACATTAAAACGCTTACACTAGAATCCGAGAAGATAAATTGCGAAAAAGACTTTTTTAGAATAAATAGTGACACTTAAGGTCTGCGGAATACCAACATGGTTAGAGAGCTGTGAGCGATAAAATACATATATATGCCACTCTTCCTGTTGTTTGTGTGGTTGCTTCAGCGGTTGTGGCCTATACTTGCTACAAATAGTTGTAATGAAAAAATTTGAATCCTATGATGATTGTGTTGTTTTATTTAGACATTGTGACTTTGTTTCAAATTTCAAACTATATTTCCCCTTCGTTTCAAGAGGAGGGTTCATGTTAGAACGGTCGAATGATATGTGTCCATGTTATCTATGTGCTTCTACTTCACAAAATTCTTTGAAACTGATCGTAGGTGTAAAGATAACCAAGCCCATAAAAAATGTGAAAATATACGTCCGAAAAATTCCAAACTTCCAAAAAATAATTAGAAGAAGGAAAATACGAGGAAGACGGAAAAATCGAAAGTCAAATAAAAAGAAGAAGATTAAAAACAAAGAAGAAGTAGAAGATGTGGAAGAATAAGAAGCATGAGAATACAAAGACGATAGAAGAAAACGAAGAAGATGAGGCAGAAGAAAAATCAAAAGAATAAAACGAAGAGATCCATAAGAAGAAAACGAATAAAAAAATAAGAAGTCAAAGAACACGAAGACGATAAAGAAGAAGAAGTAGGAGTCGATAAGAAGAAAAAGACGAAGAATATGAAAAACTAAAAGATAAAGAAGAGGGAGAAGAAAAAAACGAAGCCAATGAAGAAAAGAAAAATAGCTGGATAAGACGAAGATGGTTAACAAAGAAGAATGAAATGACAAATTTGGAGAAGAAAAAAGAAGAAGAAGTCGGAGAAGAAAACCAATACATAGTAGACGAAGTGGAAGAAGAAAAATACGTGGAAGAAAAAAAAATAATAAAGAGAAATAAGAAAACCAGAAGATGAATAATACAAAGTAGACGAATGTGAAGATGATGAAAGAGACGAAGAAAAATTAGATGATGAAGACGATTAAGAAGAACAAGTTAAAGACGAAGACGATGAAGAAGAACTCAAAAATACGAGGAAAAAGGCTAAGACAGGGAAATTATAAATCAGAAGAGGAATAAGGCGATGGATAAGATGAAGACATTTAAGATATGGTGAAGAATTGGAGAAAAGAAGAATAATCGGAAGAAGAGGAAAAAGAAGTCAGAGAAGAAGGAGAAAAAAACATAAGATAGAAGACGAAGTGGAAGAAGAGAAAGATAGGGAAGAGAAAAAATTGGATGAAGACTTTAAAGGAAGAGAAGGTGAAGAATTTGGAGAAAAGTAGGAATAAGACAAAGTAGAAGAATGTGAAGATGCATGAGGAAAAAGACGAAGAAGAATAGGAAGTCGGAGAGAACGAAGAAGAGGAAGGTGATTGATATGCTCAAATTAATACCCTAAAAGTACTAAAGCAGTTGTTACAGTATAGTTAGAGGTCGAACACAAGAACTCCAGAATTCACACAATAGATTGTATAGTTTCGAATTAAGCTAAACCAGAAAGATGTAATTGAAAGCAAGTACGTAAATTAAACAAGTTGTGAATGAATTGGAAGGAAGATAGGCTCAGGGTATTTCTCAGGAATTCAATGAATGTAGATAAACTAACTAACATGATTCAGATTTAGCGCGGTTCTAGAACTCAAATCACTAAAGTATAGCTAACCAACTCTCGTTGCGAAAACTATCTAAGTCTAAATCCTAGAATTCCAAATCTCTTTGCGAATCATAAAGTCTAAACCAGCTTTTATTTCAAGTTTGATATGTTCACAAAACAACTAAACCAAATCTCTTTGCGAATAGTTATTTTGCTCACCTAGATTCTGTCAGGTAATTAATCGCACTCTCGTGCCTAATCAATTATCCTAAGATCTAAGTTCTAGATTCGTCAACCTAGAATTAGCTATGGGAACAACTTATGGTGAAGAACTAATTCAGATGGTGAATCCTAATTATTCAATTAACCTAACATTCAGAGAAAACCCTTATGAGAACCTTGAACCTAACAAGGGATCTACTCAGACATGATCAATGAAGCAGAAATCATAGATGAATAGAATTGCATAAAAGAAATCAATCAGAAACAAGGGATTCAGAATTGTCTCTCTCTGAAACCCTGTCACAAATCTCTCTCAATCAGAACAAAAGTAAAATAAAGCTTAGCCAACAAAAGTGGCTCAAAAACCTAATTATAGTGTTAAAACACGTTTTGGGTTAAATTGTAAATAATGAAGTCTTCTGGGCAATTTTGCAATTCTTCAACTTTTCATAAAAGTCGCGTTTCCTTCCCCATGGACGACGGTATCGACCGATACCTGAGTGGTATCGATCGATACTCGGGCAGTGACGTGCTTCCTTCCTTCATGATGTCAGTATCGATCGACACCAGGTGGTGTCGGTCAATACAAGGGCTTCAAATAGGGTACTCAGCTACACGAACTTCTGTTTTGCTCCAAAATGCTCCAAAAAGCTCCAATATCTCCAATTATGCTCCAAACGTGCTAAAACCTGTAAAATACTCTAAAACACTACAAAATAGTATAAAGACTCTATAAAATGGACCTATATCATGGCTTAAAAGAGGTAAAAACCATGATATATCATGCCCCCAGACTTAGCCTTTGCTTGCCCTCAAGCAAATAGAAGACTAAACCAGAGAGAGAGGTTTGAAAACACGGAGACTCACCTGTTCATAAAGCATTGCAATGACCATTTTCCCAAGCACCCAAATGTCACCTAACCAGTTCCAAGACTAACCACCATGTACTTCTCCGTAGACATTCACAGCTTCCCCAGACTACACACATTATCTGGCAGCATCGTTCAATTAAACCCCTCATCGCCAGTTTCATCGCTGTGATTAATACCAAGAACCTTCTAGATTCTTTCCCATACAATATCATGACGAGGAACCATCCAAATTTCACACTTTTCGTATCACTTTCTCTCCCCCAGACTTATTTCTTGTTTTGTTCTTTTTTTTTTTTTCTTTTCTTTTTAGATACGCATATACATATCAAGGTATGAGACGCTAGTATTGATGGTGTTTGCCACCGAATCCCCGGTTCTTCCCTCTCAATGTATCAAAGGGTGTAGGCGAATAATGGCATCATAGGAAAATCCTAGCCTCGCTTCCAATCCTCTGTGTGATCATCCTTCACCAAGTAGAATAATGGGATCGCTGGAAATTTTCCTAGCCCTCTACTTAGAAGAAAATCATTTCATCTTTTATGCTATTTTTATTAACTTGTAACAGGGGAGAGAGATACTATCACTTTTAAACACATGGGTTCTTTTGTCAGATATGAATGAGGAATCAAGCTCTGTGAATACTAACCACATCGATGAAGTGCAAAAATTTGGCTCAGGCTTTAAAAGAACTCTACTGGAAACATGTGTGTCTTCTAGTTAACTGGTCAGCCTTTGGATTTTTCATTAGTCGATCTGTAACTGATTCTGTAATAGTGGACACTCAGAAGCAAAGTCAGAACAAAAGATTCAAGAACACAATCATAATCTCCAACAAATTTTGACTCAATAAAACAAATTTGACACAAAAACGACTGACTCTAAGAAAAACAAACACAATGTCAGCGACTACCTCCCCCAGACTTAAACAACACTGTCCCCAGTGTTATCTAGCCTAGAGTTGGTAAAAGAAATCAAAAGAGTTGAGTGGATGGATGAAAATCGAAGGAGGCTTACCTGGGTGGTGGGTATCGACCGATACCATGGTGGTATCGATCGATACAAGGGAAAATTGGTCGATGCTAAGTTGACATCGATCGATATGTTGTTGCTCACGGTTCCTTGAGAAATACCCAGCTCCTTTTGCGTGTGGATGGTGTCGATCGATACTCCTCTTCTGAATCTGTTGCATGTGAAACACAAGACACAAAACCAAAAATAAAACCCAAAAATAAAAATAAAAAAAAACAGAATCAGCAGTGGGTTGCCTCCCACCAAGCGCTTGTTTAACGTCAGTAGCTTGACTTTGCTCAGTTGATTAGTTGAAACGAGGTTGAGAACTCACTCCCATGTAAGCTCCACAGGTAGACACCTCCAGATTCAGAGTTCTGCTCAGCATGCTCTCTATAACCTTTCCTTTCTCTTTCAGCTCTGGAGTAAGAAGAACTCTAACCTTGGCGAATGGTCTCGAGGCTCCTTTGTGCTTCACCTTGTACTCGATCGAGTCTCCATCACACTTCTGAGGGATCAAAGTGACTTGGGCAGCACTTTCGACTTTCTTGCTCTTCGCTTTCTTCTTTGTTGCTTTAGCCTTCTTAGCAACCTTCTTGGTGATGCTGAGAGGTTCATCCGAAACGGTCGCGAACTTTGGCTCATCGCAAGGCTCATCCAGCAGATCGATCATCAGCTCGCCGGCAGCAATGGTGATGCATGAGACATGTCTGGGTGTTCTTCTAGAAGGGATGGCGTCATAGTAGACCTTGTCGTCAATGTAAAAGAAAGAGATTCTCTTGTTTGGTGTGTCCATGATCGCGCAGCAGTAGCCATAAACGTTCTTCCCAAAATCAAAGGGACCTTAAATCTTTCGCTCATCTCCACAACCTGAAAATCAGTAGGAACCAGACAGTCTCCTACTTCGACTGGCAAATCGAGGATCGTAGCATAGGGAAGTGAGCTAGTGGAGTTTGCGTATGTGAGAAGTGTCTTGGGAGATCCCATATCAGCTTTCAATTTCTCCGCATTCTCCCTTGACATGAGGTTGACACTAGACCCTGAGTCAACAAGGGATTCCTTGAACTTGACTCCAGATATGAAGTATGGAACTGAAAATTTTCCTGGGTCTTCCCTCTTAGTCAGCTGCTTAGGTGGAAGTGGTGTACTTCTGGCCTTGATGAAGAGTGCCTTGATCTCTTCCTCAGTTTCTCTGCAGTTGTGGAAGTAACACTCCAAAGGACGGTTTTCAAAAGCTTCTTCAAAAGATATAGTGCTGGGAATCCTCCTGACCATCTTCTCAAAAGCGAGCAACTTCTCCGCAGTTATGGGTTTCATGAGATGTCTAGGTGGTATAGGATATGGCACCCTAGGCTTGTAAACCATTTCCTCGACAATCTTGGGTGTTTTCTCAATTTCTGGATCAGTCTGCGAGGGGTGTCGATCGACACTAGTGGTGGTGTCGATCGACACATGTGGGTTTGAAACGACTCGAGCATGTGTATGGGCAGGTATCGATCGACACTGGCTGGTGTCGGTCGATACAGGGGGATTTTCATAATCCCAATCGTCATCTTCAGCTTGGTGTCGATCGACACAGGTAGTGGTGTCGAGCGATGCTTGTTGCTTCAAAACGTCCTTGGCAGATCCTTGGACGGGTATCGACCGATGCTGGGTGGTATCGATCGATACTAGGGCGATTTCGGGAGCCTCATCGTCGTCATCTTCAGCAAGATCGACGAGATTCTTTGCAGTTGGGCCAATTTTCACTCCTGGATCGACCTCTTCATCACTTCTCGAGATAATTGCATTGACGTGTTCATTCTGTGCATGAACCATCTTTCCCTTGACAGCTGCTGCAGTCTGAGCTACCTGAGTCTCCAGCATTTTCTGATGAATGTTGAGAGCCTCGATTTTCCCATTCAGATCGGTGTACAGAGCATCCAACTTCCCATTAAAGCTCACCGTCATCTTCTCTTGCCCTTGAACCAGCTGTCAAGCATATCCTCGATCTTACTCTCATGAGTTTTAGCAGGTACCTGCTGATAAGATGAACTCTCATAGTTCCTTGTGTAACCACTGCTCTGGAAAGGTTTCTGGCTAAACTGATTCGACCCAGAACCACTTTGATAACCCTCAGATTTGAATCCTCCTTGCTGAAAGTTGTTGTTGTATTGATTCCTCTGACCTTGAAAACCAGAACCACCAACGTAGTTAACATCTTCTACCTCATCCTCCTTGAAAACCTCGACATTATCAGCAAAGTGAACAGCCTTCTGCTACTTGCCCATCAACAAATTGTGCACCGAATCCAGCTTCGCATGCACCTCAGCAATCTGTGAACCCTCTATACCACCAGCTAGCTTCTTACGCTCCATGTCAGCACTATTTGTGCTATTGCTCGACGCAAAATTCTCAATCAGCTGGTAAGCATCATCAGGATATTTGGTAACGAAGTTACCATTGCTCGCAGAGTCCAAAGCCATCTGATATCTCCAATCAATCCCTCTGAAAAAGAAACTCAGTAGCTGAACCATAGTGTACCCATGATGTGGACAATCCCTCTGATACGATCTGAATCTTCCCCACGCAGCCTTGAAAGCCTCAGTCGTTCCCTGAGAAAATTGGGAAATCTTGTTCCTAAACTCTTCTGATCTCGCATCGTCATAGAAGTTATTCAGGAAAGCAGTCTTGGTCTGATCCCACGTAGTCAATGACCCAGCTGGTAATTGCTTGAGCCAATAAGAAGCATCCCCACCAAGAGAGTATGGGAAAAGCTTACAGAACAAGTAGTCGTAGGACACTCCATTGCATTTGATGCTAGAGACCAAATCCTCGAACTTCTCGATATGATCCATGGGATGCTCATGAGAAAGACCATGGAAAGTGTGTTGACCCACAAGAGTGTAGTACGCAGGCTTTAGCTCGAAATCATTCCTCTGAAAGGCAGGAGGACGAATCGCTGATCGATTTGCGTAGAACTGATCAGGTCTGTTGCACTCACCAATTGTTCTACCACGCTCAACCGCATTCACTGCAGCTGGAGGGGCAATAGCGTTCCCTTCTCCATCGAGTCTCTGCCCTCTCTCATTGCACAAGTGACCCTCTCGGTCTCTGAAAGTACCAGCCTCATCCTGAATCAAAACCACTGGATCGTTGTTCATCGTTGCTGGCTTCTTTGCTTTTCTGAGTGTGCGTTCCAACTGTGCTAGCTGCTCGTTTGACAATTCAACTAGATGAGCGTTCTTGTTTCTCCTGGTTTCTCGAGTATGCATACACCTGAAACACAAGAGATCAAGAACGTAAGTAACTAAAAAAAAAAAAAAAAACGTGTCTGGTGTCGACCGATACCAAGGGGTATCGATCGATACTCGACGATTTAGACAAAATTCTTCACTGAAATTTAATGGCGAAATTGAGTCCTCGGCAACGGCGCCAAATTTGATATGCTCAAATTAATACCCTAAAAGTACTAAAGCAGTTGTTGCAGTATAGTTACGGGTCGAACACAAGAACTCCAGAATTCACACAATAGATTGTATAGTTTCAAATTAAGCTAGACCAGAAAGATGTAATTGAAAGCAAGTACGTAAATTAAACAAGTTGTGAATGAATTGGAAGGAAGATAGGCTCAGGGTATTTCTCAGGAATTCAATGAATGTAGATAAACTAACTAACATGATTCAGATTTAGCGTGGTTCTAGAACTCAAATCACTAAAGTATAGCTAACCAACTCTCGTTGCGAAAACTATCTAAGTCTAAATCCTAGAATTCCAAATCTCTTTGCGAATCCTAAAGTCTAAACCAGCTTTTATTTCAAGTTTGATATGTTCACAAAACAACTAAACCAAATCTCTTTGCGAATAGTTATTTTGCTCACCTAGGTTCTATCAGGTAATTAATCGCACTCTCGTGCCTAATCAATTATCCTAAGATCTAAGTTCTAGATTCGTCAACCTAGAATTAGCTATGGGAACAACCTATGGTGAAGAACTAATTCAGATGGTGAATCCTAATTATTCAATTAACCTAACATTCAGAGAAAACCCTTATGAGAACCTTGAACCTAACAAGGGATCTACTCAGACATGATCAATGAAGCAGAAATCATAGATGAATAGAATTGCATAAAAGAAATCAATCAGAAACAAGGGATTCAGAATTGTCTCTCTCTAAAACCCTGTCACAAATTTCTCTCAATCAGAACAAAATTAAAATAAAGCTTAGCCAACAAAAGTGGCTCAAAAACCTAATTATAGTGTTAAAACACGTTTTGGGTTAAATTGTAAATAATGAAGTCTTCTGGGCAATTTTGCAATTCTTCAACTCTTCATAAAAGTCGCGTTTCCTTCCCCATGGACGACGGTATCGACCGATACCTGAGTGGTATCGATCGATACTCGGGCAGTGACGTGCTTCCTTCCTTCATGATGTCAGTATCGATCGACACCAGGTGGTGTCGGTCAATACAAGGGCTTCAAATAGGGTACTCAGCTACACGAACTTTTGTTTTGCTCCAAAATGCTCCAAAAAGCTCCAATATCTCCAATTATGCTCCAAACGTGCTAAAACCTGTAAAATACTCTAAAACACTACAAAATAGTATAAAGACTCTATAAAATGGACCTATATCATGGCTTAAAAGAGGTAAAAACCATAATATATCAGTGATGAAGAAGGAGAAGATAGAAGAAGAAGATGAAATAGAATAATATAACCCGAAAGAAGAAGAAGATGAAGACAAAACAGAAGAGGAACAAGAAGTAGAAGTCGAAGTAGAAGTCGAAGACGATAATGCAGATGAAAGAAAAGGATGAGGAATAAAAAAAATTGAAAGACTATGAGGAAGAAGAAGGAAAAGATGTGGAAAAGACGAGTGACAAAGAAAAACCGGAAGAAGAAAACAAAAAAAAAATGAAAGAAAACGAAGAAGATGTGAGAGAAGAAGGAGAGATAAAGGTGGAAGATGATGATGAAGAATAAAGAAAAGACGATAAAGAAGAAAAACCAAAGGATAAAGAAAAGGAAAAAAAGAAGATGACGAAAAACGATTATGTGAAGACGAAGAACTTGCGTGTGTCTTAGTTCATTTGGTTTGTGGGTTTCATACGCTTATTTAGTATTGCTTTTTGAGTTTTTTAATTTGTATGGTGTTTACTTTTTTTGGTTAGCTTTATTTTGAACCCGTATGTCTCAAGTGGTTGTTCTAATTCTCTTCGATTTATAACATAAAGTTTTGTATTACGTTTTTGAAACTCCTCGGCCCGCGCAAGACGGAGACTAAACACCTAGTTCCCAAAAAAAAAAAGGAGTAAATATGGTAGGCCACAAACAAAACCTTTGAATATTTTGTTTTTAAATCCAAGTAAACCGGTGGGCAGTGATACCCGTTCTGACTCACTTACTCATCCAAACCATTCTTTTTGTTATTACACTTGTTCTTAGGCAAAGGCTCGAGCCACAGAGAGATCTGAGTTTGTTTTCTTCTCGAGATCTGAACGCCGAATCTCACATCTCTCAACGACGCAGGTATTGTTCGTCATCTTCGCTTCTCCTTACTCTTCATTANGACTCATCACATTTGCCATTTTTCGGGAAAAAATAATCATCCATGCCACTTTTTAATCACATTGCCACTGATTTTGTGAATTGACTATTTTAACCTTACTGATTTAATTAAAAAAAAAAAATGAAGAAACAAAAGAAAGAGCAAGAAAAAAAAAAACATGTGCATCCCCTTTCTGACGTTTAGCTCCGCCCTTCTCGCCGGTCGTCGCCTCTGGCGTCGTCATTTTCCGGCGTCGTCATTCTTGCAGTCGGTTTCTTCTCCTCTCTCCTCCGCCATTGGTGAAACTGAGTAAGTTCTTTGTTAGTTCTTCTTGGAGGATATGGGGAATTCATAAATTTAGGGATTTGATATGTAAATTGCTTGTTTAGGTATGCACACTCGGTTGGTAATCACGTTTAGTGTGACGATTAGGTATTTGCATTGGCAATGTCTCGAATCGTGTTGAATCTTAGGTAGATTAGAATCGGAAGAATCCCCGACTCGATTGGAACCAGAAATAGGACAACTAGTACACATGGTACAACTAAAAGATATAGGACAACTGATACAACTAAGAGATATATGACAACTGATACAAATGGTACAACTAAGAGATATATGACAACTGATACAAATAGTACAACTAAGAGATATAGGACAAGTGGTACAACTAAAAGATATATGACAAGTGGTATAAATGGTACAACTAAGAGATATAGGACAAGAGGTACAAATGGTACAACTAAGAGGTATATGACAACTGGTACAACTTGGTATTACTGTGACAACTTGTGTAATTCATAAGTGTGTTTTATTTTATTTTATTTCCAGGAGGCGATGAAGAACACCCACACAAACGTACATTTTGACTATGGAGGGTACCAGTTGGACCGAATAACTGAAACAAGTTCCAAATAATTGAAACAAGTTCCAAATTTTAGAATTCCTCGACTACAAACATTCAGAGAAACCACACAACAAATAATTACTAAGTCCAAAAACTCGAAATTCAAAAAGTTCCAACAACAACAAATCCAACAAATCAAACCAGTTCCTAAGTCTTCAGTTTCTTCAGTTTCTTTGGGTTCTTCGGGTTCTTCCCTTTTTTTCCCCTCTGTAAAAGGGGACACCTTGAACCTTGATGGTATTACTTCGCGCGACCTCTTGTTTGCACCCTTCACAGAAGGAGTTGCACTTTTCCTTAAACACATCTTGGTCCTCTTGTATGGTCCCTCTTTATCCTTCTCATTACCAACAGATCTTGAAGCTTCTTTATCCTTTTCATTACCATCGGTTTCAAGAACATCATGTGAGGAGCGTGGTGGTGGTGGGGAGCGTGGTGGTGGTGGTGGTGGTGGGGAGGCTGGTAGAGGTGACCAGGCTGGTGGAAGTACTAATTCTTCAATATCTTTCAGTCTCCCATCTATGCATTCAATTCTCATATCCATTCCACCAAGCTTCTCCATGATTTCCTTAAACTCATTCTCCATCACTTTTTGCAGCTCCAACACTGATGCAACACTTTTTGCAGCTTCAATTGGTTCCTCTTCAGGGACTTCAACTCGAGAACCAACGTCCAACTCGTATAAATCTTTCCACCATATCTTCTTCCTCTCTACGACTAGGCGTTGTCTCCAACTATCAACGATTGGATCAATATAACCTATCCCATCATCAACATCATCGTCTATGATGCGCGCCAAAAGAGCTTTCTCATCCGAGTCCGGTTCCAAGATGCTAGTAATATCCTGTGAATATTAATAAATTTAACATACAATCAAACTCATAACAAATACAAATATTACCAAGTATGTTTACAAACTCTAACCTTAGTACTTCCAAGCGCTTCATTTATGGCTTCCAATGGAAAACCTTTCATTGCTTCTTTGGTGAACTTGTGCTTGCACATCCTTGGACACTCCTTCTCTGCAGGTACATCTTCTCAAAATGTGCGTCCAAGACGTGGAATACACTCAAATGCCATAATCTACACATGGAGTTACAATATCTCAGTGTTAAAATCATATAACTATTACTCTAATACTTAAAATCAAAAAATATTCATATAGAGTTACCTCTAGAGGAACAATGAATCCAGAAAAGGCAGGTTATGCTTTTGGTTTCACGGTGTCTTTCATGTTCTTCATCACGCACCGGATCCCTTCCATACAATCATCGAATGTATGATGCCCCCAGGGAAAATTCTCACAAGCATTCAAAAATCATCCACAACACTTAGAAGGAAGCGATCTATGTTTCCATCAGCCTTAGACTTTGCTTTCACTACCTTGCATAAGAAATATAAGATAGTCAACTTCTTATGGTCTGTAGAGCTCCTACTGCTCTTCATTTCGTCCAGCTTCTCTTCCACATCTTTGATTTTAATTCCGTATTTCCTTCTAAACACCTTATCTACAAACTTCAAATCCCCTAATTTCTTATAGTTGTTGGGGTAGTCATGGCAGGCAAATCCGGTTAACATCGCGTGCTCTCTCATGGAATACCTAATAGGCACTCCATTCACCACAAACCAGCACTCTCTTTTCATCTTTGTACAAGATGTGCGAAGCAGAAGCATCCACATGACTTGAATCATGTGGTTTGGCTCCTTAGGCATGTGGAATATATGCTTAAATTGAGAATAATTTCTGAACCATTTCAGTTCTGCTGGAAATTTCTCATCTATGTATTCCACTGTCTGGGTCACAGTACACCTAGTTCCTAGCTTACAACCCTTGGTGTATTCAGTTGGACCAAAGAACAGCTTATCGGGCTGCAGTGGTTGAGTTTCATCATCGGTATCCTGAAATTCAAACATAATATTACTTAGTTGTCTAAGTTGTCCGAAATTTTACCAAAAACACAAATTAATCAAACACAGTTGTCTCAGTTGTCCACAATTATACCAAAAACACAAATTAATCAAACACATTTGTCCTAGTTGTCCACAATTATACCAAAAACACAAATTAATCAAACACAGTTGTCCCAATTGTCCACAATTATACCAAAAACACAAATTAATCAAACACATTTGTCCCAGTTGTACGACACTCGTCTACCTACTACCTAAGCCAATACTAACTTCTACTAGTTGCTTTCTTGAGCCTAACCTGTAATTCGCAATCTCAATCTCAAGTATACATACCTTCGACGGTGAAGGCATAGACGCTCCCTCCTCTACTTCGTCGCCGTCTTCCTCACTTGAGTTTCTCTCTTCGTCCCCATCACCATCATTTGACTTACTCTCTTCAGTTTCAACTACCGTGCCCGTTTCAACTTCCATATGTGCATCTGTGGGTGCTTCATTAATGTGATTGGTTGCGTCTTCAGTGCGATTGGGTCCATCGTTTGTGGTTGCGTCTTCAGTGCGATTGGGTTCTTCATCAGTGTGATTGGGTGCTTCTTTTGTGGTTGCGTCTTCAGTGCTGGGTTCTTCATCAGTGCGAATGGGTGCTTCATCAGTGCGATTGGCTGCGTTTTCAGTGCGATTGGCTGCATCTTCAGTGCGATTGGGTGCTTCTTTTGTGGCTGCGTCTTCAGTCCTCTCTTCAGTGCGATTGGATTCTTCTTCTATGGGATTCCGTGCTTCTCCTGCTCCGCCTGGATTTTTGCAGCCTTCTGTGGAATCATATGACTCATACTCTATACCAGATTCTCTAACCCGAGCCATAACGACGAAGTTTCGAGACTATGGAGGAGGAAGAAGAAACGATGGAGAAGAAAACGGGAAATAGGCGGAGAGGAAAGAGACGAAGACGATTGCGAAGAAGGAGAGGAGAAAGAGATTATCGGATTCTTCGCCGGAGAACAATCAGAGGATGTCGTCGATTTTGAATTACCTCTCTCTCGTCGTTTCACTCGATTTTGAATTTTAAAAATTAGGTTTTCTGGGATAAATCGGGTTGGGTGGGTATTATTCACGAGTCATCGGGGTAGGGTGAAACGGGTGGGTATTAGTGTGGTTGGGTTGTAATTTTAGAAATATATGAATCAAAACTATTGATTTTTTTGGGTTTTTTTATTTAAATAAAAATCAAAACTAAAACAATTATTAGAACGGTGGCATGATCATTTTTTTCCCAAACGTGGCATTTGAGACATTTATCCACTATTGATTTTTATATCTACGATAAACTGACTCCATATACACTATTATCTATGAGATTTTCGATTCTCTGAAACCATTTTGTATTGGATCTGCAACCATTCCATTCGAGATTCTCAATTTTTCCTCAGATGTGTGGACGCTTATGGTCAATTAGGATTTAGTTCGCTTGGATCTGTGTGTTTCACCTTCGTTTATGGTTTTTTTCTCTCTTGCAAAAAACTTTGAACTCGGTCCTGATTTTATTTTGAGCGTTTCGGCATGGTTTATATGTTTTACCATCCTTTGGGAGATCATCCCTGAAGACATTAAGAGCTCGGCGAATCGTTTCGAGTCGATCCCGATTTGGTTGTTCTTGGCGAAATCGATGCCTGATCGACGGAGGAGCTCGATCGAATCGTGAGCTAAGATATCTGAGCTGAGGTCGAATTCGCGGAAATTGAACTGCCAGATGCAGTATTTGGTGTCGGATCCACAGGTCGGGAGGTGTCCTTTCTCGTCGGAGAAAGTGAGCCCGAGCTGAATCATCTTGTGCAAGTTGACGTTTGTTTTTAGGGTTTCGTAGTGGTACTCGGTGTTGATCTTGAAAGTTCCGATTGGTCTGCACACGATTCCGGGGAGCTCCGTGTCCATGGCGACGAAAGGGAAATCGTCGACGAATCAGAGTCATCTCTGATTCAAGATTCAACGACCAATACAGAGAAACAGTCTCAGATTCGCTTGTAAGAATGAGTTTCCCACAACACCAACATACAAATTTGAGTCTCTCACTAATCAACATTACCAGAAAGATTTGGGCCGACCTCCATAGGCCCACAAGCTTATAACCGAAGGCCAAACTAAAATTGTTGTCCTAACTTTATCTCTGTTCGTCATCGAATTTTATTAGGAGGATAGAGAAGAACAAAAAGCAGCGGAATAGATCCGAGGAAATTGTCAAAGCCAGAAGGAAGCAGATGAGAGATATTTGGACATGGCTCATCTCCTTCTTCTTCCTCATCGCTCTTGTCGGAATCATCGTCTATCAGGTTCTAATTCGATATGATTCTCAATTTCAGAGAAAATAAACCTTAAGTTTTCTATCGAATTAAGGAAAGAAAAAAAGAAAAGTTGGATGCTTTGTGTTTCTGGATAGTCTTTGATTCAACATTAAATCAAGTTTTTATGTTCTTGCCACATGATTGTAACTGAAAAAGTTCAATTTTTGGGAATGTTATCATAATTAGTGTATTGCCTCCTCGAAACACTTTTTAGGTTCACATTTAGGTTCTGTGTCGATTGTTCATATCTGGTGTGAAAATTTACCGCCCAAAGCACATATTATTCCTTTATAAGTGAGCTCCATTTACAATCTTTTAGTGTTTCAGAGCTTAGACTATGATTAGAGGAGTCACTGAGATTGATAAGCTTGGTTGATAACCCAAATTGTGTCAGAAGAGAGGACATGTCTAGGAAACTAATTTATTTCTTTTTGGAATCAAAATCTTTCATTTGCAGCTTGTTTGCTTAGCGGATCTCGAGTTTGATTACATCAACCCTTACGACTCTACATCGAGGATAAATTCTGTGGTTTTACCGGAATTCATTGTTCATGGAGTTCTATGTGTATTCTTCCTCTTTACAGGACACTGGTTCATGGCACTCCTATGTCTCCCTTATCTCTACTACAACTTCCAACTGTAAGTCTCTTTCAACAACTAATCTCAATCTTTGCTCCAATCAAATGGTGATATCTTGATTACCATTTGGTTTTTCTATTGTTCAGTTACTCTAAACGACAACACTTAGTAGATGTCACTGAGATCTTCAATTTGCTTAACTGGGAAAAGAAGAAACGGCTGTTCAAGCTTGCTTACATAATCCTTAATCTCTTCCTCACTATCTTCTGGTAAAAAAAGAAAAGATCTTTAGAATCCCTCTTTGCTTAACCTTCTTCATTATTAGATCACAATTCACAAGACAGCTAAAACACTTTCTATCTGCAACTTTTTTCGTAGGATGATTTATTCGGCGCTTGATGATTACGAGGACTGATTGACAAGACGCGGTCCATCTTCTTCAGTCTTTCATCTGATTGACATGCGCTTTAGGATACAACGCTGTGCTCGTGGACATGAAAAATGAAAGAACAAAGCGTTTGCGTTTGTTTCTGGTTTGATGTTTGTAAGATTAGTGGCAGAAAGATTTGTGTATTTTTTTTGTTTCTTATAAACATTTTCGGATCCTGATTTTTAACTGTCTTTTATGTCTGACCTAGATTTATTTTGATATAATCGTGAAGCATTAGATTTGGGAATCGAAATCTGTTGTGGTGTTTAGGTAGCGCAAACCCAGTTATGGAAATCGTTGCATCTAGTTAAAAAAAACCCTAATTTTGGATCCCTGAATTGAAATAAGTGTTAAGCTTTTCTTTTGTTCAAATGATCATTTTTGTTCAAGAAGGCTAATGAGTTTTATTTAACCAGTATCTAGAAATGTTCTTGAGTATCTTTGGATGAAAATTGAACATAGATTATTCTTTTTGTTTTTGTTTTTGTTTTTTTACAGGTTTTCCTTCTTTCCGAGAAATTAACTGATAAAAACTCAATGGTTAATGCCATCAAAGGAGTGTTCATCTCATGGTACTGTTCTTTCGTTTCCCAAACAAATCTTGTAAAAATTTGGTGAACATAGTTTTCTTCTCTGTCTTTTGCGTGCAGCGATATTCCAATGGCACAGTTAATAGTCAACATGAACAATTCAATGCCCTTGTCTCAGAAATTCATAATTCATGTACTTGATAGTACTCACTTGTTTGTGCAGCCACATGTTGAGCAGATGATTCGCAGAGCCATTTCTGAGTTTAGAGACCAGACTCTTACGAGAAGCCTACTTAGATCACATGCTTCTTTTCAGATGAATAAAAACTTCATTAATAAGATCGAGAGTAAATTACATTGTCAAATTATTCTCTCTTCACCGGTGTAGAAATCAGTCTGTTTTCTCTGGTAATGTTGATTAGTGAGAGACTCAAATTGTGATGTTGGTGTTGTGGGAAACTCGTTCTTACAAGCGAATCTGAGACTGTTTCTCTATATTGGTCTTTGAATCAATCGGTTTCCTCAAACCAAATTGGGTTACATCAGTTATTTTTCCGGTTTAGTTTGAGAATTGAGACTCAATTAGTCATTATCTTGTTGGTGTTACCTGATCTGGATTTATAACATTTGATGATTTGCACTTCAATTGATATAATCACATCTGCACCGTCAAATGCCAAATGATTGAATTGGCCCGTGCGATGCTAGGGAGCTGATTATTTAATGTCACTGTTGTCGGAATTTGTTCAGGCTTTTTGACAAATGGGTATCAGAATTTGAATAAGGAGTTCTATGGCAGAATTCACAAGAGTTTGCAATCCGGGTAATGTGAAATTCTTCTTTTGCAGAATCGATTTTTAGACTTGGCTTTTGCTTGGAGGCTTCTCTTGTTCATTTTTGCTTTAATTTAGGGTTTTCTTTGCTGCCCCTATTTGAGGATTTTCATAATGTATGCTTGATCAGTGATGGAAGTTCCTGTTATGAATTATGAACGGTGAATTACTTAAAGTTGGTTCACAGATATGAGTACTCGTGAGCATGGTCATTGCCTTTGAATGTGATAGATTCATTAGCTTTGTCTTTCGCGGTAAACTCTGTGTTCTGCAGGACTGGGAAAGCGAGTAGGTCACGGGTAAAGATGATGCCAATAGGAACGCCGAGAAGAAGGCATTTGGTAATGGGTTGATATATGGAACGCCCTTGTACGTATATTCAACTTGTACATAGTCTTGTGTATACGTTTCTTTATGGCCAGTGAGAAAAAGAAAATAATATGCAATTTTGATTATTTGTTGCAGTATCGAGAGCGTGTAATCTTCATGAAGAGTTTAGCAACCAGATATTAGCAACCATGTTGTACCTTGATACTCTCGATGACTCAAGGAGGATTTATATGTACTTAAATGGTCCAGGCGGTGATGTGAGTTTCTCTTCCATTCTTTACATTTTTTGTTCTTTGCTTATACTTCTCTCAATTTTGAAGCTAAAGATAGAAATTTGTGTTTTTGTAGCTTACTCCAAGTCTAGCTATCTATGATACTATGAAAAGCTTGAAAAGTCCAGTTGGGACACATTGCGTTGGGCTTGCCTATAACCTTGCAGGTTTTCTTCTTGCTGCCGGAGAAAAGGTAATCTCTTTTCACATTTTTTTGAATCCTCTCTGCATCTTGGAAACCAAATTAAACATGTATGCTAGACTCCGAGGAAACATGAAGTTGAACTATTTGTTTCTGTGAAAGGGTCAACGGTTTGCGATGCCATTGTCAAGAATCGCCCTCCAGTCACCGTGGTCAGGTAAATAAGCCGCCTCTCGAGTTATGGACTTGTAAAATCTTTATGCAATTCATTATTTACGTGGTGAAACTATAAACTACAAACTTCCCTCAGGCTGATGATATCCAAAATGAAGCAAAAGAGCTTTGAAGGATACGAGATTACCTCTTCAACGAACTAGCAAAGAATACCGGGCAGCCTGCGGAAAGGGTTAGTTTTCTTTTCATATAATTAACAAATCAAACAGTTTCTATTTACTATTTTTGATAAACAGTTAAAATTTTGAGTGCATATGATTGTTGATGATACAGATTTTCAAAGACTTGGGCCGGGTGAAAAGGTTCAACGCAGAAGAAGCTATTGAGTACGGCCTTATCGATAAGATTGTTAGACCACCGCGCATCAAAGAAGAGGCTCCTCGCCAAGACGAAACTGCCGGTCTCGGTTAGACTTTTTCTTTTCACAGCAGCATTTGTAATGTCAAAGTTCTTACAATCTTGAGTTTCTTGTTCTTGTGTGATTGGTACGGAATAAAACCACTCTTGTTGTGAGATTAAACATGTATGCTAGACTCCGAGGAAACATGAAGTTGAACTATTTGTTTCTGTTAAAGGGTCAACGGTTTGCGATGCCATTGTCAAGAATCGCCCTCCAGTCACCAGCCGTAGGAAACATGAAGGAAAAATTTAAACATGTATGCTAGACTCCGAGGAAACATGAAGGTTCGCTAAAGTACATCGATCAATAATTATCCATAAATAACATTTAATCTTTATTTGATTGATTAAATTATTTAAAATATAATAAATCAACATATTCATCATTGTAAAGATTAAATGTAAATCTTATGTTTGTACGTTGTTGTCTTTGCTATCTATAAGAAGAGATTTGAATTTGATAATCTGGTTATTTAATTGAACCATAATTAGACCAAATGATATAAATCTTATCATCAAAAATATTTTAACTTGATAAAATTTTAAATATTCAAAATTAGTAAATCTTTATATTATATGGGGCGGGTTAGAGTTATGTTTTTACAATCGCGGTCCTTTACGGGTTAGTTTGTCAAACATACAATATAATATGCTGATTTGAGACATATTAAAAGGACATGTTAGCCTATTTTAACACTCATAAATATATAATTTGTGAAATTTAATTTTAATAAAACAATAAAATAATTAGTTGTATGATAATCTAAATTCGCATAGAATTAACTTATAAGTTTATTTTTTTGTCAAGTGATAGTAATGTTGGAACAATTTTTGGTCCTACATGTAAGTATTCACTCTTACTAGAAATTGATTATGGGATGAAAGCTTTTCCTTGACTATTCAGATAGATTGGGAAAGGGTATGAAGATTTGGAACTCTTCCGTCGTGTTCCTGTTTCCGACTATTTGGGATTTCATCTCTGGATCTCTACCTATGGAGAACACGTGTCAATTAGGAACCTTGTTCTTATCTTATCTTTGTATTAAATTGGGTTTCTTAATTGTATCACGATTGTGGGCTCCGAAACACTTGTGTATGATAACCCATTTTACTTGTGTATTAAGGAACCACCCAATACTAATAAATCCCAACGTATTGTTGTGATTTGTTATTGCCATAAGTTTTTTACGAAAACATAAATTAACCTGAGTTTAAATAATGGTTTAACTTGGTTTGCCTCTTTCGATTGTCTTAATTATTTCCAGGGCAAAAAAATGGGACGATCTAAAGATTCAACCAATTTTTCTTTAACAATAATAAAAAATTAATAATATTAAACCAAAACAGTTAGTAGACATTATTCGAAAACAAAGTAAATACAACCGTAAATGAAATCTAAAACAAAACCAAACATAATAACCTAAATAAGAATTTGGTATAGCAATCAAAACTGAAACCCATCTACTTGCTCCCCAAAAAGCCTAAATATACTAATCATCAAGAGAAGCCAAACCCAATACGCAACACGCTTCATTGAAAATAGGATTAACAACACCATCAACTGTCATTATGTCCATATACAAACACGGTCCTCTTCGAACATGCAACAACATCCGTAAATGATAAGCCTCACCAGCATGAATTAGACAATCCTCTATAACATGTGCAGTCGGAATAACCATGCGACAGGATATCCATTCGTTCTTCTTACCATCCCAAACCCATTTAGAGGGAAACTCCGAATAAAGAAATTTTATGGACTCGGGATATATCTAATTACACCTTATCCAAGCCAGAAATTAAACTTTCCCAATAGGATTCGATAAATCCACACCGTCAGAGATGCAATATGTGGTTAGGTCTGTCAAGAGGGTCAAATCCACCCCGCACATGTTGATTTTTTTTTGACCCGCTTCGACCCGCCCCGCTAAATTTGTAGACATAAAATACTAGACCCGCATCCGCCCCACTTGAATTTGCGGGTACTCGTGGATAACCCGCAAATATTTAAATAATAATAAATTTTAGGAAAAAAAATATTTAATAAAATAAAGTTCATATGATAAAACATAAATACACAATTTTTTTTTAAAAATAAACAAAATAATTAATTAATTTATACATATTACATAATATTTCAATATTTTAATAGTATTTTTTTTAATACTGATACTAATTATGAGAACCACTACAAGGACAATTCTATAACGGACAACGTTAGCTGTTCCACTAGGAACCACGATCACGATGAATAGCTCAATTTGCACCACGCTGAAGATTTCATTATAAGCTTGCCTCAATTAATTTGCAGAAATTGCATCCTCTGGGAATTGAAACCCGAATCTCCTGGTGTAGAAGCATTAATGAACTTTTTGGTCAACGCTTCCACATTTTTAAGTACATAAATATTAATTATTAAATAAAAAAATTGCGGGTAACCCGCGGGACCCGTGGAATAAAATTTTAAACCCGTACCCGCCCCGCATTTTGGAAATCCCCGCCCCGCGAAACCTGTTTTTTGTAATTGAATTTGTTTTGACCGCACCCGCTCCGCGGCGGGTTAAACGGGGCAGGGCCCACGGTTTGGGAACCAAAATTGACAGGCCTATATGTGGTAGATGAAATGGCAAAACACAACGACGATGGTCAACATCAACACTTTGAGAACCAGTATGAGCCATACGACGGTCTTCTGATAAACCAAAGTCCACTAAACACTTCGTCCTTCTTATCTCGAGTTTTAGCTTCAACAAGTTAGAAGAGTCTCATGTTTTATTTTTAATAGAAAAAGAAAAAAAAATAAAGAAAGACGATCATGCTTAATATGAAGTGAATATTTAAGATAACATATAGAAATATATTCAAATAAACTTAAACTGATTTTTGAAATATTTTATCAAATGGTGGAGAATAATTTAGGGAATCAAATTCAAATTCCATTACCAACTAATTACATAGATCAACTTATAAATACTCACTTCTCAAAACCTTAAAATGATAATATATTTCCTCTAAAAACTATCTAATTCGAAAAATTGACCACCAAAGAGAAAAAAAAAAGAAAGAAACAAATGTGTACCATCAACTAAACAAATACATAGATGAACATAAATTTAAGATTTTTTTTAAAAAAGCTAAAAATAAACATTACACATATTTTAAACTGATAGAAACAATTTCATTAATTACGAGACAAAAAAATGAAATAATATTACACAATAAAAAAATTAGAAAAATGTTTACCATACTAGCTCGTGCGTAGCGCGGTTCACACCCTTGTTGTAACTAAACTTACTAAATCTGAAAAAGGTGAATTTGATAATCCGGTCCGGGTGAAGATCGGTCAATCCGTATTGTTAATTTGGGCTTGAGAAAGAAATAAGGACTGACGAAAATTGACCACAACCATAGGAGAGAAGAAATGTAAGAGAAGATACAATCCCAAACCCTTATTTCAGCAGCTGGAGAATCTGAAATACATCTTTGTTAAGGGGTTGAAGAAGCACAATTCCGATATCAAAAATGTGAACCAAAAGAATGTTTTACAATCAGAGCCAGTTATATTCAACCACCAAAACAAAGATGTGTTTTAGATGATCGAACCATAGTTTTGGCAATATTTGCACATA
Organism: Eutrema heterophyllum; assembly: GCA_002933915.1. Classification (NCBI taxonomy): domain Eukaryota; kingdom Viridiplantae; phylum Streptophyta; class Magnoliopsida; order Brassicales; family Brassicaceae; genus Eutrema; species Eutrema heterophyllum. Next base: position 200,033 of record PKMM01038587.1, on the reverse strand, counting down.
AGACGAAACAAAGAGACGAGGAAAACGAAAAGATTCATCTGAAGGCATAACCAAATATTGCTCATGGTTTTTGTTTTTGGTTTTATTATGTGTATTCAGAGTAATACTTGGCTTATTAGATCACAGATTTTCCGGATCGAATAAATAACTGACGGATTTGGTGAAGTACTACTTGATTTGGTATAATTTATAATTGGGATTTTTGCAATAAAAATGTCAACAGTTAATTTTTACAAGAAATCCTCAATGCAGATCAATCCAACTTACCCAAAATACAATTATATATACATACAAATATTAAGTATATTTAGATTTGAAATAAACGAAATACCCAAAAATTATAATTATAAACTAGAATATTTTTTTTTTGGGTATATCAGGTAGTTTGGGTAAAAATATCAGATAATTTGGGTATTTTTTTGGTTACATATTTCCCGTAGTTCGGGTAAAAATGTCCTATCCGAACCGGGTCTGAACCGAATCCGAATATATTTCGGATCCAAGGTAGTTCTTCAATCTGTTATCCGAACCAACCCAAACTCAAAGCTACCCAAACCTGAACCAAATCGATTTTTCTTCGTTGTTAATATGGTTTCTATACCTCTATACAAACTACCCGAAACCCAAAAAAGCCGAACTGAATACTCGAATACCCAACCCTTATTATCTTTACATGTATCGATGACATGGCAATATTAAACGTCGTTTGCAGTTTAGACGGCACTTTGATTGTATTAAAAACGACAACAATATCCCAATGTCATGTTGTTTCTAGACATAAAAACAGCACACGGTTTTTTTTTTGGGATTCAATTATGGGTATGAGAATTATCTTTTTCGTAATTTCTTTATCAATCCCAGCTGCTCCCGAAAATTTACACTTCTCCTCAGTAAACCACCGGCATCAAGTTCCCTCAAAGAATCATCACAAGAAGAAAATCTCATATATAGACAACATAAACAACTTGTAACGTCCCGATCCGGTTTGCTTGGAAGAAGCATTTGTTGTCGCTGGCATGTGTGCAGAGTTTCTCTTATTGTTTCGTCAATCCTCATGTTCATTGCTCTTCACTTCCTTCTTCTTTGTGATCGTGAATGAAATAATTTGTGAGTAAATAAATAATCGTGAATTTAATGTTGAATCGTGAATACGTGGGAGATGAGAACTGATTTTTGGTAGAGGGGTTTGTTGTTGTTGATGTCAAATTAAGTAGAAACTGATTCATTTACTGATGTGAAAACAAATTGAACATGGCTATCTCTAACAATCATCAAATAATGACAAGATTCCATGTCCGGTTAGTTCTCACAATTATATAAATGATTCAAGTTTCTTAAAGTAATCTGGCAACTTAAAATCTCTAATAGGTTAAGATCGTGGATGAGATAATTTGTGTAAACAAACAATCTAAGATTTCAAAGCGGATTGAATCGTGAATAAGTGGGAGATGAGAAATGATTTTCGGTAGATGATTTTGTTGTTGTTGGTGTCGAATTAATTAGAAACACTTTTCTCTTGGGATATCAATCCAAGTCCCACATCGGAAGTTTAGACAAATATAGTCTAATATATAAGTAGGGGTGTCAATTAGGGCCAAAGCCCGAGTGTCCGGTCCGGCCCGGCCCTGAAAAACAGCGGGCTCGGGCTTAAAAATATAAGCCCGAAAAAAATCGGGCCTTTCGGGCTAAGCTTGTTCGGGCTAGTGTGTTTTTCGGGCTTAGCCCGATCGGGCTCGGGCTAGCCCAAAAAGCTCGAAACTTTACATTTTAAGTATTTAGAGATTTTATTAAAAAAATTATCTTTCTAAAAATAATAATGACATATTTTTACCGGTTCGAAGTCTACATTTAGTATTGGTGCGCATGTCTTTGGATAAATATAGAAATCGTCTTTTACCAAGAAATGTTGAAGCACTGATTTGTACACGCACTTGGTTGGATGAGTTTATATTTCGTGATCCAGGTACCATTATCATTCATCCATATTTACTTCATATTTTTAAAATCATTATCTATAGACTTTCAATGACATTTCTATATGATTTATACATGTCAAAGCTTAATATTATGTTGCTTTTTTTTATCTAGTAGCTCTTGATGATGATGAGGATTTAGAAGATGATGAAAGAGATTCTAATATAAACCCTACTACCTAGATTTGAAATATTTTGATTTTATGTTTTATTTGGTAATACAATTTATTTGAATTTTTTTTTGTGTCAAACTTTTGCTTTTAAATTTAATTAGATTTAATATAATACATTTTAATTTAGATTTATTTTGATAAATATTTTGTTTTAATTATTTTTCATTTGAGAATTGTGAATTTTTGTGTTTGTAAAAAAAGCCCGAAAAACCCTAGAGCCCTGTCCGGGCCGGGCCGGACTTTAGAATATAGGCCCGATTTTTTTTCGGGCCGGGCCGGGCTCAAATATATGCGGGCTTTACGGGTTTCCGGCCGGGCCAGGCCGATTGACATTCCTATATATAAGTAATGTCCAACTCTGATTAGTATGAGGCTTTTTAGGAAGGAGCCCAAAACAAATCCGTGCGGACTTTGCCACTTGGGCCCAAAGCGAACAATATCATACTAATGGGGAGTTGGACATGGGTTTGAAAAGTCCAACAGTGGTATCAGAGCCCGGATTCAGAGAAAAGGTGGACCTGAAGAAGTGGGTGTGGGCTGCATGTACGTTGTGGGAGGGAGAGCCCTCAAGGTGACGTCGTGATAAAAGGGTGCTGGTGCCTTGTGTCGAAAGTCTTCTTGACGGAGCGGAAGGTCAGGCGGCGGGTTTCGTTGGTGATAACGACGGTACAAGATATGTGCCAGGTTTCGCTGGAGGTTAGAGGCCAAGGGTTTGTGTGGTCTTTGGTTTGAGGGGATGATTGTTGGCATATCAATCCAAGTCCCACATCGGAAGTTTAGACAAATATGGTCTAATTTGGACTCCTTCCCAACTCTAATTAGTATGAGACCTTTTGGGAAGGAACCATAAAATAAATCCGTACCGGCTTTGCCATTTGGATCCAAAGCGGACAATATTATACTAATGGAAAGTTGGACATGAGTTTGAAAAGCCCAACATTTTCTTTCAAATCCCTACCAAATATAAAAAAAAATCGAGTACAATTGTTTTGTTTTAGACACCGAAGGCAAATGATATTTTTCAAAGTTTTAGATGATTGTGTTAGTCCAATAATTCTTACACACACTTGTATGATAACTTTTGTAAGTTTCTACTAGTTTCATGGTTATTCATCCAATTCACAATTTATTCATTTGTACTATGCACGTAATATGTTCACACAAGAAGGTGAGTCCACAAATTAAATCAGAAAATACAATTACACTATCAACACAGACAAAAATTGCAGAAAATTTTAGGAAATGAACAACCTCGATATGGTCAAAGGATTCAAGAAAAGTTGACACTCTTTACAAAGACTTCTTCTTTTTACATCATGGACGTAATCATAGCCTTAAGAACTTGTGCTTGTAGAATTCGTCAAAAGAGAGACGCGTAACTGCAAAACACGGTAAGACCAAGAACGGAATACATATATAGCGATATGGACATGGTGAAACCGCGAATGGATGAGATTTTTCTGTACCTGGGTTAATAGAAAGCAACCTTGAACAAACGTCAATGCAATCTGGATGCAACTCCTGAAGAATCAACCGAGAGAAGGGAAGAGATGTAATAGATTTGATGTTTCTTAGAACCTTATGGTTAGTAGTAAAAGATTTAAGTTTATGGCAATTGGAGCTCTGTGATCAAAGAATACTAATATTCGAGATCTCACCTGAACATTGTTCATACCGCGAAAAGGTGGATACCCGTGAAGAAGCTCGAAAAGGATTGCTCCTACACTCCACATATCAGCCTGAGATGTTTTCTGTGAGATTTCCATTGCAAAGCCTTACCGTTTTGAACAGGAGATTCAATGGAGCATAATCTCATAAAACACTGTCACCTTTTCATTGTATCTCTGAAACTGAAGAACTTCAGGAGCCATGTAAAACGGAGAACCACACACTGTCTCGAGATACTTTCCCGGAAGTAGTTTCCTGCTTTCAACATGAACATATAACGATCTTTATCGCAATAGCAGTCACAGATTGACTCATCATAATACCTCAAAAGCTACAATACACTCCATTTATAAGCATTCTCCTCCAAACTTTTTGAAGTTTTACCTTGAAAGACTAAAATCAGCTATCTTCAACACCGATTCATAGCCAGATCCAGCGAGTAAAATGTTCTGTTCCAATCACATTCTATGTCACAATCCTGAATCTTCTATTCTCAGTCCACAGTAGTCATGAATCAAGCACAGTACCTCAGGTTTCAGGTCCCTATGGATGATATGATGATCATGAATGATTTCCAAACCAGCTCCTGCATCAAACATTAATTACTCTGTCAAGTCCAGATGAAGCAAATGCAGTAAAAACATGAGCCTGAAATCACAAAGACTCAGATACCAATCTGCTTCATAAATCTCCTGGCAATATGTTCTTCAACTCTCCCATGACATTGAATATACGATGATAAATTTCCTCCATCACAATATTCCAGAACCATGACGAGTAAATCTCCATCCTGAAGCACACAAAATTTGAAATTGAAGCAAACGGTTTCACATATTCGAGAAGCAGGAAAGACCCAGAATTCGTACTTGGAAAGCTTGGAGGAGACGAATGATGTTGGGATGGTGAACGGAAGATAGAAAATCGAGCTCGCTGTCTATACAGCTTCGGAGACTGCTATTGAGCTTCGAGAGATCGAAACACTTCATCACCGCTTCTTCTCCGGTTAACCTGTGCTTCGCTAGCCAAACCGTAGAGGTTAAACTCTCACTCAGTTTCGATTTCGCTTTGTATTCCTCCATCATCAAGATAGGCTTCCATCGATTATCTTCTTCGAGCGAAGATACGTTTTCCATCGCTTCAAACAAAAAGGGAAAAAAATTGGTGAAAGGAAGTCGCCAGATCCTCTAGCGTCAGCTTCTCGTAAATGGGGATAATGTTGGTGTTACGACGTCGTTTTAGTTAGTAGAGGATTAACTAAATTAATAATTAGTTTATCGAAAAGTTGAAAACTTATACGAACACTAGATTAAACCTCCGCATATGGGATGTTTATAACTCAATATTTTATAACTTTATTAAAAAGTTATGAAAAGGTGGAAAATAATATTAGATCACTCTTAAAATAAAATAAAATCTATCTATTATATATAGTATATGAGAAGTGAATCGAACCGTGGTTAAAGTTGAGATTTAATTTCTACAATTACTTTAATACACTTAATGAAAATAACTTATTATAATTGATCTGTTTTATTTAATTAATCCTTTATTAAATAGAAAATAGGAAAGAATCCGTAATTAGAGAAACCGAGATGTGGATCAGGGCCTGGTCTAGAAGGAAGCGACCCAAACCCATATCTCTGGTCGAAAATATAATATATACCTAGCGGTTGATTGTTAAACAAGAAAAAAACAATAGCTGCGTTGGTTAGTGACCCGAATTCTTATCCCACATGTAGCTAGTTCAAATCCCCTGACTTGATTTGACATGTTTAGGTTTTTTTCAGATTCTTATGCTATCACTCTTCCCTAAATCGATTTATCTTATTTAATTAATCCGAGTTTTAAAAAAGAAAGTTTCTTGGGATTAAAAAGCGGAAATATGACATTTTTGTTCGTTTTAATCTAAAACGGAATTTTTTCTCATCATAAATAATTAAATATTTGATAAATGAAATGATAATATTGTATCTATGTTTATCGGCATAAATTAAAAAGAAAACGCGTTTCAATTAATCAAAGAAGAATATTCGGTTATATCGATATTTATCGTAGTTAAAAAAATGGAAAACATCTAAACCCTAAACAGCTTTTGGTATAAATAGTTTATGTCTCCTCTCATATTCGTTACATGTTCTCTTTTTCTGTTTTCGTTTTAAGGTTTAACCAAGTTTCTTTTTCATCTTTTAGGTTTTAGTTTAGTTTGCGAATGTTTTCTTTTCTTATTTCAAAACAATAGATCTTGGTTTCTTTGTTTTTGTTGTATTTGGTATGAAACTGATCTTTTGATTTTGATTTTTTTTTAGGGTATGTGGATGAAACATTTAGAAGAAAGAGCAAACGATTAGAAGGAGAGAATAAATCCGGTGAGGACTTTCGTATCTCTTCCATATTCATTACGTAGTAGTTTTTTGGTTTTTCTGTTTTTGTTATAGGGTTTAGTCAATTTTTTTTTTTTTTACGTGTTCTTTTCTTTTTTAGGGTTCTAAGAAAAGGCCATAAGATGAGGAAGACCAAATAGAAGAAGCTGAAGATGAGAAAGGTTATCAACAGAAACAGAAGAATTAGAACAAACAAAAATCAATCTTAACTCCATTCGTATTCATTGATATCACCAATAAAATAGGTATGCCTTTGAATTGTGTATTTGTTGTAACTACCAAATATGTTGTAACTACTACGATTTACTTGGTTTTCTTTAACCGAAAATAACCGAAAAAAATATGTTCGGTTATTATTTTTTATAACCAAAAATAACCGAAATTCAGTTTAATTCAGATAGTTTCGGTTATTTTCGGTTATTTCGGTTATTTTCGGGAAATTCGGGTCGGGTAGTTTGGTTATTTTCGGGTAATTCGGTTATTTTCGGGTAATTCGGTTCGGGTAGTTCGGTTATTGTCGGGTATTTTCTGTTATTTTTGAAAAAAATCAAAAAAAAACTTTAATTTTTTTTTTTTTTTAAAGTTCGTTTAACCGAACCGAACCGAACCGAGAACCGAAATTAATTTTAAATCCTACCGAAAATAACCGAACCATAACTGAATTTACAAAACTTCGGTTCGGTTCGGTTTTTATTCCCAGCGCTAGTAAAAATATTAACAATGTTTTTGCCATCTTGGATTCTAGCATAAATTTCCTAACATAGTTATAGATAGTAAAACGGGTAAAAATACGGTGTTATCATATGTTCATCCTTTTCAAGTTTTACAGGATCAACGATTACCTTTGTCTCCGTAATCTTTGATGTTTCCTCTTCGTCGGCATACTTCTTTCCATCTTCTTTGGTTACAGGAACCTCGATCTCGAAGTTGTCACTGAGGATCACACCTTTTAATCCTGAGACTTCGAAGTGAGCCATCATCCGAATCGTCCATAGCGAGAAATCGTCAGTCCCGTCGAAACACTCCACCTCGGGTCGAGCCGCCACCGTCGTTGATGATGTCGCCATTGAAATCGACAACAACCTTTGCTCTGATACCACTTCTTAGATCGTTGAATCAATTTATCAGATGAACAACATGAGAAAGTTTGTTACATCGTGAAAATGCAAGAAACTAATTTTATTCATCTTATCTTCATCGTTACAATTGATGTTTCCTTTTATACAAGAAGCTTTTGGTTAACAATCATAAACCGGGAATTGACACAAACAATTTATCTAAACCAATAGTCTCTAATACTCTAATAGCCCCTCTCAAGATGGCGAGAAGATTGAAATTAGAGACATCTTGCCAAGAAGCTCATGAAAACGACATAGAAATAATGGCTTTGTAAAGATGTCAGCAACCTGAATATCAGTTCTAACATGCAGTGTCTTAATCAAGCCATCATTGACCTTGTCACGGACCTTGTGACAATCAAGCTCCAAATGCTTTGTTCGTTCATGAAAAACAGCATTGTCGGCTATCTGAATAGCTGCTGTTGAATCACAGTAGAAAGCAACATGTTTATTATGTGGTACATGTAATTCCCGGAGCAGATTAACTATCCATTCAACCTCTCTCACAGCAAAACCCATAGGTCGATATTCATATTCAGCTGAGGAATGAGAAACTGTAGGTTATTTCTTGGATTTCCAGGATATTAAAGAGTTTACAGGAAACAAGCAATATCATGTAGTAGAGCGTCTTATATCTGTGCAAGAAGCCCAATCAGCATCAATAAAGGTTTTCAAAACCAAATCAGAGTCAGTTGCATAAAATAAACCCATTCCAATGGTGCCTTTAAGGTAGTGAACCACTTTGTAGGCAGCCTGAAGATGAGAATTCTTAGGAGCATAAGCATATTGACAAAGTTTGTTGACTGCGTAGGTGATGTCTGGTCTTGTGATTGTCAGATACATCATTTTCCCCACTAATCGTTGATATGTTGCAGGATCATCAAGGATAGGCTCATCACTGTCTTGACAGAGTTTGTGACTTGGTTCCATAGGAATGCTAGAGGGTTTGCAGGCAAGAAGTCATGTATCTTCAATGATCTCAAGAGTGTACTTTCGTTGAGACACATAAATTCCTTTAGCAGATCTTGCAATCTCTAACCCCAAAAAATATTTCAAAGAACCAAGATCCCGAAGCTTGAATGACCTCTTCAAATCAGCAATGAGTTGAGTGACAACATCATCATTATTGGAAGTCATGATGATATCATCAACATAAACCAGTACTGCAACATACTTCCCTGCAATGTTGTGCACAAACAAAGTATGATCTGTGTGAGATTTCTGAAAACTAAGAGTTAAGAGAGTGGAACTGAATTTTAAGAACCACTGTCGAGATGCTTGTCTCAACCCATAGAGTGACTTTTGGAGTTTACGCACATGATTTGGAGGAAGAGAAGTCTCTGGTTTTGGTGTATAGCCAGGAGGAAGCTTCATGTAGATTTCTTCATCAAGATCTCCATTTAAAAAGGCATTGGAAATGTCAAGCTGAGTAAGACTCCAATTCTTGGCTGCTGCAACTGCTAAAAAGAGTCTTAACTGTAGTCATTTTCGCAATAGGAGAGAAAGTATCCTCAAAGTCAACTCCCTCTTGTTGTGTATAACCATTTGCCATAAGACGAGCCTTATAACGTTCAAGACTACCATCAGCATTGAGTTTAACCTTGTAGACCCATTTACAACCAATAACATGCTTATATGGTGGTAAAGAACAGATTGTCCAAGTCTGAGTATTCTCAAGAGCAATAAGTTCTTCATTCATCGCCTTTAGCCATTCATCAAACTTCTTGGCTTGTGTAAAGGACGATGGTTCAAGATGATGTGCAATAGCACAAATGTAGAACTTGTATTCCTCAGAAAGTTTCTCATAAGACATGTATGCACTCAGTGGATAATGGATATCAGTTGCAGTCAAATTGCAGTAGTAGTCATGTAAATAGCCTGGAGGTTTAGTCACTCTTTTAGGATTTGCTGGAATGGGAGCTGAGTCTGTAGGAGATGCTTCAGTCTCTACTGCAGAACGCTCATTAACAACAACAAGAGGACAATTGATGACATCAGAATCCATCAAAGATAGGAAATCAGAAGAAGAGTCGAGATTACCATTCATGAAAGGGAAGATATCTTCATGAAAGACAACATTTTGGGAAATATGAATGTTGTGAGTCTCGAGATCCAAAAGTTTGTATCCTTTATAGCCTGCAGGATAACCAAGAAATACACACGGTCTTGAACGTGGCTGAAACTTATGTTGATGCTTAGAAGATGTAGAGCAGTAAACTAGACATCCAAACACACGCAGACCATTATACTCAGGTTGTTTATGTGTTAACATCTGAAATGGAGATTTGTTGCCCAGCAATGGTGTAGGTAATCGATTTATCAAGAACACTGCTGTTAAAATACAGTCTCCCCAATACTCCAAGGGAATGTGAGCTTGAAACATCAATGATCTCGCCACATTCAGAATATGTTGATGCTTACGCTCTACAACAGAATTTTGCTATGGAGTTTTAGGACAAGAGTGATACGGTATGATCCCTTTGGCCTGATACAACTCTGTAAACTTCAACTCTGGGGCATTATCAGATCGTACACCCTTCACAGTAGCTATGTATTGTGTCACAATCATTGTCAGAAAAGCTGGAAACACCTTGAGACCTTTAGACTTAGTACGCAAGAGGTAATCCATGTGACACGTGTGTGATCATCAACTATAGTTAGAAAATACTTGTATCCTTCTACTGTTGGAACAGAGAAAGGGCCCCAAATGTCAATGTGTAGAAGATCAAAAGCATTTTCATAGATATGATTATGAGAGACATACGGAAGATGCTTTTGTTTAGAAAGAGGGCAAATTTCACAATGAAAATGACTTTTATTTATTTGTTTGATGCCAAGTGTATCTGTAATAGAATCAAACTTAGATACAGATGGATGCCCTAATCTATGATGCCATAAAGTTGTATCCACAACAGCATTGACATAAACTTGAAAACTCATTGAGATAGAAGCTGCATCCAAGACATAGAGGTTTGAGATTTGTTCACCCTGACCAATCATCAATCCCTTGGTATGATCTTGTATCATACAAAAAGTTTGATCAAACATTACACGACATCCCAAATCTTTGGTCAGTTGACTAACGCTGAGCAAATTCAAACGAAAATCAGGAATATACAGAACATTGTTGAGCACAAGATACTCATTGAGACGTATCTGGCCTATCCCTGCAATTTGAACACTCAATCCAGTAGGCAATGTTACTGATTTATCCAAAGATCCATTCATGTTCACAAACAAAGTCTTGTCATGTGAGACATGATGAGTGGCGCCATTATCAATGATCCAGGATTGAGAAAACAAAACACTACCAGTAGCTCGTATGACCCCAACAAAACACAGTGTAGAGCATGAAAAAGACATACCAGGTAGAGTAGTGATGGTGCCACCGGATGTTGAAGCCAAATAAGTTTGATCAGTTTTCAACTGAGAATTGAAGTAAGCTATTATTACATGAATCTGATCCTTTGACAATGTTTGCAGCATTTCATTATTGTAATCTTTGACTGAAGACTCATTCACAGCCAACTGAGAACAACATGTTTGACTGACACATTCAATTTTCTTGATTCTGCTTCTATTTGTGTTTGAAGGATGGTGGATAACCATGAATTTTGTAACATTTATCAACATTATGACCATTGTATCCACAATGAGAACAAACTGGTCTTGGCTTGTTGAAAGCAACATTAACTGAGGCACCAATAGTCTCTGATTCAATCACATTAAAAGCAGACGCATTCTGAACAGGATGAATGATGCGTTGACTGTAATCTTGATCAAGAAGATTGTAAACTTCAGCCAAATCAGGAACATTCTTCTTCATAATGACCTAACTACGAGCATTAGAATAATAATCATTCAAGCTAGCTAAGAACTTAATGATCTTTGTATGTTCTGCCTTAGTATAAGTTGCCTTGCAACAAGCACAATTCTGACACATCTTGACACAATCTGCTCCATCAAGATCATCCCACATAGTTTTGAGTTTAATATAATATGTGGATATATCTGTAGATCCTTGTTGGAGAGACCAGATTTGTTACGTCAGTTGATAAGATCGTGGTAGATTTGTGATGTGGAAACGAGTCAACAAATCTTTCCATATCTCAGAAGCATCATTGAATCGCAAGATACTTCCATAAATCTGCTTCGTAACTGAGTTAAGAATCCAGGACTTAACCATACTATTGCAACGAGACCAGATACAATAATGTGAATGAGAAATATAAGGCTTAGGGATAGATCCATCTACAAAACCTATCTTAATCGTCGCATCCAAAGCAATAGTGATAGCTATGTTCCAAGTGTTAAAGTTGGTTCCATCGAGTACCTCGGAAATGATGGAAGCTCCTAGATTATCAACAATAGTCATGAAGTATGGTGAGTATTGGATCCCGTCGAAGTCAAAGGAGTCACGAGGAAGATGCAAATCCGGAACAGAAAGAGGCGGAAGCATCGAAGCTGGTGGATCGGTAATAGAAGTCGCCGAAATGGACGACGGAGCTGGGGATTTCGCCGGATTAGACGATCTCGCCGCCGAAGCACCTCATGTCGATCATCGGGTAGATTTTCGAAGAGTAACCATGATTGAGCTGGAATAAGCTCAAAATCAGTGGAATATCCAAGAAATAGATTAATCGAAAAAAGAAATTTGATCAATCGAGGTCAAACAAACGAAGAAAAGAAGATCATAAGCTCATATCGAAGATGTTGAAGGTAGTTTCAACGCTCTGATACCATATCAGATGAACAACAAGAGAAAGTTTGTTACATCGTGAAAATGCAAGAAACTGATTTTATTCATCTTATCTTCATCGTTACAATTGATGTTTCCTTTTATACAAGAAGCTTTTGGTTAACAATCATAAACCGGAAATTGATAACCAATTTATCTAAACCAATAGTCTCTAATACTTAATACAATTCCAATCCAACTTTTGGAATCTCTCTATTTCTCTCGTTTGTTTGATTGAAAGAAAGAAGAAAGATACGAAAGCAACAAAGAACAACACGCACAATTTGTAACCCAGAGTTCACTACCGATGTGGTAAGCTACGTGTCTAGGGCCAGACTCAGTCCAGCAAGATGCACTAGAACAGAGAAGACGAGCTCTCACAAAACCGAGATACTCGAGGAAGACGATGACCACCAAGTGTTTGTTACAATGCGTAATAAACCCTTTATCCACAATCCCTTTTATACAGTAAAACCTCTATAAATTAATAATGTTGGGACTTCAAAATTTTATTATCTTATAGAGGTATTAATTAATCGATAAATTAATAATTATTAATTTATAGAGATAAAAAAGTTTAGTGCATAATCTTTTTAATTTAATTTTATTTGAATAGATTATACATACATCGCAATTGGATATTGTATCATGGGAAAGAGAGATGTTTCCTTGATGAAGTTGAATGACATTATTTTTGCAATAGTTACTGGAACTTTACAAATGGCCAAAAATTTGCAAACGATCCAGCTAAGGAAGAAGAAATTGTTAGTTCAGTACTTTTATCGACCACTCTGATAAAAATAGAACCATGAAGGTTGAAATGGAAACAACACCAGGAGTTATAAATGCAATAAGGAAGATTAGAGATAAACTCCAACGAGATTCTAACTTTAAGAATAAACAAACACCAATAAATTTATATTTTACTAAATTGTTTTAGGTATGTGTGCATGAGATTTATAATTATTAATTTATCATATTATTGGGACCATATATTTACATAGGGATTTCAAAAAATTTATTATCTTATTATCTTATCGAATTGTGTTAAATTTTACACTCGGGACCGGAGAAATTTATTAATTTATAGAAGGTTTACATCAATAACCAGACTTTAACCAACACATCAAACCACTCAAATCAAACCGGTATTGGATCAACCTGATTTAAGTAATTCAACGACTAAGTCTTTCCCTGGGCTAATGTTAGATCACTTCTCAACAATAGGGATGTGAAAATACATAGAACATCAAACATGATTCACAATTTGGAAATGAGAAATCATGTCAACATGTTTTAGTCTCATTCAAAATACAGGACGTAAATACGGGAAAGACGAAGAAAACATATACTTTTTAATTTTTGCAAAAAAAAAAACCTGGTCTCAAGTGGGTCTTAAATTCATGATAAAAACAAAAACAAAAAAACAAGACGGGAAATAAAGGAAAGAAGATTACAAAAAAAAAAAAAAAAAGACTGTAGTTTTAGCCACCCCGCAATTCAAGGAACTTTTGTTTTTTAGCATGCAATGCAAAGGATCGAAATTCGGTCCAAAAAAAAAAGGCACGTGAACGTGAATCCAAATATTTTTGTTACTTTTTCTCACCTCTTACTATTTTTGTTAGCAATAATTTAAGCTTTTGAGCTGTAGAAAGGCCAGAAATATAAGTCACAAGATATTATAGTAGCACTTTATCAAAAAGACATTATAGTAGCTTTGTATAGTTTGGGGGCTAGACTTGTATTTTTCCCATGATTCACATTAACAAAGAAAAGAGATAAGCTTTTCTACAATCTCTTATTTTTTCGTGTGTCAGTACTCATCTTCACACCACGACTCCTATATAAATCCCTCTTTCCTCGATAACCCTCTGTTTCATAGTAGAGAGAGGGAACGAGAGAGAGAGACAGAGTCGATAACTATGGAGAGAACAACGACCTTCTGGGTTTGGCTTATTCTTGTGATTTTCTTAGGAATCTCTATTAATGGAAGTTTCTCTGAAGGACAGCAACATCTTATGAAGAAGACACGTTCTTCTGCGGTTGTGGTCGGAACTGTCTACTGTGATACTTGTTTTAATGGCGCCTTTTCGAAATCACCCAACCACTTAATCCCAGGTCTGTTCTTTTTTTATTTATATATATACAGAGTCCTCTGTTTTACCAAAACATCAGTCATCAATTTGGTTTCATCGGTCCTTGTTCAATATTTCGATTGATTAAAGTCTAAGTAATTCGACCATTTTGGTGGATCAATACGGACGCTTTCTTGTTTGTGGGCTAAAATCTTAGAAAGAATTATGAACAGTTTGCTGGATCTTTTTGCAGGTGCTTTAGTTACAGTGGAATGCATTGACGAGAACTCGAAACCGAGTTTCAGACAAGAAGTGAAAACAGACGAGCACGGCGAATTCAAAGCAAAGCTACCTTTCTCTGTCAGCAAACATGTGAAGAGGATCAAGAGATGCTCGGTGAAGTTGCTAACTAGCTCACAGCCTTACTGTTCAATAGCTGCTTCCGCGACTTCTTCTTCTCTCAAACGCCTTAAATCGAGCAAACATGGAGAGAATACTCGGGTTTTCTCGGCAGGGTTCTTCACTTTCAAACCCGAAAACCAACCAGAGATCTGTAGCCAGAAACCGATCAATCTCCGTGCGTCCAAGCCTCTTTTACCACCTCCTTCCACGTTACTCCCGTCACTTCTGACTCTCCCTCCTATTCCGGTCATAACTCCTCCGGTCATAACTCCTCCGGTCTTAACTCTGCCACCTCTTCCCACTATTCCTATCCCTCTCATCCCTCCGGCTTCGACTTCCTCTTCTAGTCACCGTCAACCCTAGATTTAAAAATCCTTTTCTCCACACATTTTCCTATTATGTAATCTATATGTATCATCTTTGTTTTTGTTTTTCCTCGGCATTTTCACTTTGTTGGCTTGTTGTAATTTCAATAAATATTGTTGTTATTAAGGAGTTTCATTTTCTGGTTTCCATTCATTCTCAAATACTCAACTACATACAGGAAAACAAAAGGTTAAAACTTTAATTATCACATCAAAAGTCAATTTAAATGGACTTGTTCGGCTTGGTTAAGAGATTAGGCAACTTTTGTAACTATCAGAAAGCTCGAGTACCTTTACAAAATTATTACTTTCGTTGTACCTTATTGGGTCGTAAAAGTTAAGAGTTCCAAATCTCCAATCAAGTGAATCTGATCAAAACTCAATCCTCCTCCTTCGATCTCCTATGGCGGAAGCGTCTAATTCCGATATCGACGGAGAGAAACAGGCGTTAAAGATTCCGAAGACTGGAGATCTCCGACAAGAGAAAAGGAGCTTCTTGCCTCTTGGTCAACTCACCTTCACTGGACCAGTGACCGACGAGGAATTCGATCGGCGGTTCGAGGAAATAGTTCGTACGGAAACGACCACGTGATCTGCGTGATCGAAGAAGAGGCATCGGGGAGAGTCGCGGCGACGGGGAGTGTAATGATAGAGAAGAAGTTGGTGAGGAATTGCGGGAAAGTTGGGCACATCGAAGACGTTGTTTTCAGGGTTTCGCGGGAAACAGCTGGGGAAGAGAGTGGTGGAGTTTCTCACGGATCATTGCCAAATCTCCAACGCTTGATTGCCATAGATTGATTGATGATGTCTGTAGCTTGGTTTAGTAAGGAAGACGCGATGAAGCTCAGAGATCCAAGGCTTGCTCTCTAACAAAGCTTTGAGCTCTTCCCAAGCATCTTTCCTAGGCCACAAGTAGTATGGGCTAAGTGGGATTGTTCCAAATCCTGGAATCTTCTGGTCTAATGCAACTCCTATGTCCTTTTGCATCCACACAATCCTGGAATTTTTAGTTTTATTGTAATTAGTTCTTAGAACAAAAACCAAAAAAATCGTTTAGCTTAACTTAAGTAGTTTATTGTATTATTATTGTATTGTTCTTTCTCTCTGTGGATTCGATCCTTAAGTACTAAAACGACACATCGTTATAATTGCGGTAGTCTACACATTAGAGTAATTAATGTGTTTGAAAAACGACTAATCAGCAAGGCGCAAGGCATCTCCTTAGCTCGGCGATTACAAGAACTTAAAACTCGGTGAGATAGCCTCCTTAGCTCGATCCATTGCTACGTAAATATAACCCATAGCTGGTTTTTTCTCTCCGTATACCATCCTGAGCACTTTAACCAAAGGACTCGCCAACCTCAGAGCAAACCGAACGTTAGTCCAAAAGCTTTCTTGCAGAAGATACTGTTTTACCTTTCTTGCTCCTCCTTCCTTAGGCCACTTAGACTCATCCCATTCACTTGAAGTAATCAGGTCTTTCGGGTTCTTTTTCTGGTTCTAAAACTGAGACATGGTAATGAAGGACGTGGCAAACCTTGTAATCGTCGGCCTATGCAGATTTCTGCCACCCGTGTACCTCCTCATCATGTTCACAAGAGGTATATGACCATAAATGTAACTATTCATGAAGATACATTTCTTCATCGCACCCTTCACTGATGGGATTGATTCAATGTCCTCCAGCATTAGATCAATGCAATGAGCAGCACATAGTGTCCGATATAAATGTTTTCTTTTCACCTCTAAAAATTGTACATCTTTCTTGTATTAGACGCGTTGTCTGTGACAACTTGAACCACATTGTCTTCTCCTATTTCCTCCACCATCTCATCAAGCAACTTGAATACCAATGTCGAATCCTTCACAACTTCTGAAACATCTTTGATTTAATGAAAACAGGGCCCTTTGGCGAGTTAACCAGGAAGTTCACAATGTCCTTTTTAGAAATTGGATCACGCCATCCATCTGACACCAATGAACAACCTTTAACTACCCACTCTTTCTTGTTCTCATCAATCTGAGCAAGAGTGTTTTCTTTTTCTTTCTTCAGAAGAGGTTCTCTCAACTCATACATAGTTGGAGGTTTTAATCCAACTCCGTACTGCCCAATCAAGTCAATCATCTCTTTAAAGCTAGGATAAGTGACATCATTGAAAGGAAGCCCAACATTGTTAAACCACCTAGCTATACCAAAACAAACTTTATTCCTTTGCTCTTTATCACAAACACCGAAGATACCTTTTTTGTTTTTTCTTGCTTGCAGAATATCTATCGGAGGGAAAGTGACATACTTGTCCAATGGTCCTCTGACTCTCCGTTTCTTAGGTCGCACGTTTCGAGTTGTTGGTTCCTCCGTCTCTTTCGAGTTGTTGGTTCTTCCGTCTCTTCTTCATCATACTCATCACCAGCCTCAGGTTCATACACCATCCTACTTGCCGCTTTTTCTTCAGCTTTTTTGATCATGAACAACCTCATTTCTTGATGAACATAATCTGGAGCATGTAAACACTTTTTGGCATTCCTATACCCCCCAATAAAGTGCTGCTTCAGACGAGTAACTCCTCTGATAGTGACCTTTGAGCATAAATTACACTTCCAAGAGTAAGAGTAGTTGTTTCACTATAAGAAAACACAGTTTTTGTGACTACCTTTTGCGACTATTTTTTTAGTCACAAAAAAGAGGGACGATATTGTGACTGATTTGCGACTAATAAGCGACTACTCATAATACATAGGCACAATAGTCACAAATTACCGACTAAAAAAAGTATTCAGACAAGAGTCGCTTATTTACGACTATTTAAGGATTTGCAAAAGTAGTCCCAAATTTGTGACTGATTTGCTTCGGTTTAGCAACTCCACTCGATTTTTTGAATATAATCATTTTATAAATCATAAATTATAAACCCTAAACCTCTAATCCTTAATCATAAACTCTAAATCTTAAATTGTAAATTATATCTTACACATAAACATCAAATAATATACAAAAAATATAATACTTACAAAAATTTCAATGTAATCATAACATGTATTAAGTGTTACATGTGTTTTATAAGGAATGATTTTGAAAGATTAAAATTCTCTCAAAATTTACTTATTTTTAAGTTTTAACATATTTTTGAACAACTATATACACAGAATCATTGTGAAATCATATTCAAACCTTATAGGTTCTTAAAGTTTAGGGTTTAAGGTAACATGTATAATTAGCCACAAAATAGTCCCAAATTTGGGACTAATTTGCAACTCCACTCGATTTTTTTTAGAACCCAACCACAAACCCTTAACCCTAAACCCT
The DNA here is from genome assembly GCA_002933915.1 of Eutrema heterophyllum. Classification (NCBI taxonomy): domain Eukaryota; kingdom Viridiplantae; phylum Streptophyta; class Magnoliopsida; order Brassicales; family Brassicaceae; genus Eutrema; species Eutrema heterophyllum. The sequence goes on along the minus strand of PKMM01038587.1, from coordinate 181,836 downwards.
AAACCTCTAACCTTTAATCATAAACTTGATATAAATCTTAAATTGTAAACTAAATATTACACATAAACATCAAATAATATACAAAAAATTTAACACTTCCAATTTTTTAAAATATAATCAATTTATAAATCCTAAATTCTAAACCCTAAACCTCTAACCTTTAATCATAAACTCTAAATCTTAAATTGTGAACTAGATCTTACACATAAACATCAAATAATATACAAAAAAATAACACTTACAAAAAGTTCAATATAATCATAAGGCAGTAAGACCGTTGGCAAGCCCCAGTTGTGTCGACCTAGAAACGGTTAGTATCTCTTTAGTATGAGTTTTCACCTAGATTAAAGTCATGGCATCTTCGATTAGAAATTTTTTTAAACAAAAACATGCTAGTTCTGCATCTAGTACAACTATTAATTCAAGAGAAATAATGTCAAAAATAACCTCTTTTAATGAAATATCAAATAATAAATTACCAAAAATTAATCCGGAAAATATATATCAAATTGATACTTTTGACTTTAAAACAGCCTATGCAATAAAAGATCATGAGCAAACACTATCTCTTCATAATGAATTTGAAGAAATTAAATTATTATCAAAAGTTTCTTTAGAAAAATAAAGACAAAAGAAATTTAATTATATCCATTTTGGGCTAATTCAAATAGCAATCAAACCCCTCACTAGAACGGGTATTGATTCTCCTATACTTATGCTTTTAAGAGATAACACCTTATTAAAATTTGAAGACTCGCTCCTCGGAGCAGTACAATCCAATTTACATAATGGAGCAGTTTATTTCAATTGCGCACCTAATTTTCAAGTAAGTTTACATGACCCAACAATACTCAATACTCTAGTACTAAACTTTCATTTACCAGAAATTAAATTTCAAAATGAACGACATGGATACCTATTAATGTACTGAATCTATTTTAAACAATCAACATCTGAATTCAATCCTAGATGTTTATTACAAGATAATAAGGGTGAAACTACTATATTAACAGTTCATAGCAAGGATACACCAAGCGCTACTTACACTCCTAAACAACTAAAATGGAACGAAATAACTATCCCAGACCAATGGAAAATCGAAATTACTCAACCAATAAGAAATTTCGAACAAAAAAATATTACAAAAATAACTGAACAAAGAGACGGAAAAATATTACTACAATTTGGATCATTTAGAGATCCACTCCCACCTAGAATCAGTTCATATCATTCAAGAGCATCTTGCTCATATCCTTCAAGACAATCCTGTTCTGAATTCCGAACTGAACAAACCAGTACGAACTCAGAAACAGAAAGTGTAAACCAGAACGTTACACAAGAAGATCCAATAAAATTCAAAGCACCAATAGCTGCACCAGATATGTATCCAACATCACCTACTCAATCAGATTTCCGAGAAATTAATGTAATAAATAAAAAATATGAAATTGATAAAAAATATATTAAAGAAGAATTTTATTCAAAAGAAAACAATGAAAAACGTAATTGGTATTTCCAAACATTTACTAAACAAGAAACAATAGACTACAGAGAAAAATGGTATAATTGTATGAAATTAAAAGAATTAAATATTCCATTTTTCGTATGGTTTGAAACATACTCTATAGCATATAACATTAATTACCCATTTAAAACAATTAATACAAGTTCATCATTAAGTCAAATCTGGGAACAAACTGATGGAAGTAAAGTTAAATCTATACATCCACCATTAAAAGATCTTAAAATAGGTACTCAAGATCGCCAAATAATAGCTAAACCTTTAAAACTGGAGCCAATAAAATCAACACTGATCCAGTGGTCATACAAGATATTAAATCAGTTTACGAACAAAATAATTATCAAAATCAATTATTACATACAATATCCAAGCAAGTTGAACATATTGATAATAAAATAAATAATAATGAAATCCAAATATCAAGTCAAAATAAACCATTTACCCAACATCCCTTTTCATCGGTAACACCACCAATCTTTAAACCAATAACTAGAGAAATTAAAATTTCTGCAAATGAAATATTAAAATTAATCTCAACTAGACTAGATAAGCTAGATAAAGAAAAATGAATAAATAATATAGATGAAAATGATAATGAATCTATTACACAATCAGAAAATGATATTCAAGAAGTCAATAGAATAAGAAATAATAAAATGACAAAATCAAATAAACCATATTACCCACGCCATACTCCACCAGATTTATTATTCGAAGAACATCATTAATATTCTAATCATGTGTATACCGGCGAAGGTATATATGAATGGAATATTGATGGACGATCAGAATATGAAACAATGAATCTATTCCAAGAAATGGGAATGGCCGCTATAGCGTATAAAGCTAGAAATAATACTGATAAACAAGCATGTGTATTATTAATATCCGGATTTAATGGAGCACTAAAATATTGGTGGGATAATTCATTAGATACAACCACGCAAGATTCAATTATTAACCACGTTGAAATCAGACGAGTAGAAGATAACGAAGGTTTCTACGAAGAAGTAGAACATCAAAATGCTGTAGAAGTATTAATTCATACTCTAACAATGCATTTTGTAGGAAATCCAAATGAAGAATTAGAAAGTAAAAAAATTGTATTAACAAATTTAAGATGCCCAACATTAGGCGATTTTAAATGGTATAAATATATTTTTATTACAAACATATTCCAAAGACGAGATTGTAATCAACCCTTTTGGAAAGAACGGTTTATCTCAGGGTTACCATCTTTCTTAGGAGAAAGAATAATCAATAAATTAAAAGATTACTCTGGAGGACAACCTATTAACTGGAATACAATTACATATGGTCAATTAATTGCATTTGTTAAAAAGGAAGGATTAGCAATATGTCAAGAACATAAAGATAACAAACGAAATGACAAGTTTAAATTCAGAGTAACCATGGGTTCATTCTGTGAACAATACGGTTATAATAGACCTAATCCACCATCAAAAATTAAGCAAATAAAATATAAACAAAGAAAAATGCATAGATATAATAATAACAATAATAATTATAATAATAACAATAATAAACACTATCAAAAATATAAAAATTTCAAAAAACCAACTAATAATTATTATTCAAAAAATAATAATAAATCCAAGTCATTTAATAAACAAAAAATTGTCTGCTGGAACTGTAAGCGCCCCGGTCATAGATATACAGAATGTAAAATGAAAAAGAAAATAAATGAAATATTCCAAGATCAACCAGATATTCAAGAAAAGCTAACTAAGTTATTAATATCTGATTCTAAAACAGAAGAAGATAGTAGCAGTGAACATTCAATAAATGAAATAGAAAATTCAAATGATTCTTCTACCGAATCACAAGAATTATCAGATAATTTATGTAATTGTAAATTAATTAATGTAATAACTAAAGATAGCGATAAACAATTCCTACTAGATATAATAGATAAAATTGATGATCCAGATATCAAAAAAGAATATTTGTTAAATAAAAGGAAATAATAAGTCAAGAAAATCAATTATCCACGCCACAACCATTCGGTCTAAATAAAATATTTGAAAAATATCCAACCCAAAGCTTATTCAAACAAGTAACCACAGGAGAATTACAAAATGAAGTTAAGCAAATAAAGTCTCAAATTAAAGAACTACAGCTAACAATTAATCAGCAAAATTTAAAATAATTACAAATAGATGTTCGATTATCATTAATAGAATCTAAAGATAATACTAAAGCATCCTCAAGTAATCAAGACACAGAAAGTAATGATGAAAATCAAGATAATAATGACTATATTCAAATAATTAATAAAATCAATTATCAAAAATGGTATACCACTATTACACTACACATAGGTCATGATTTTAAAACAAATATAATAGCATTAATGGATACTGGAGCAGATTACAATTGTATCCGCGAAGGTATTATACCAACTAAATATTATGAAAAAACTACTGAACGATTAAGCGGAGCTAATGGTAGTAGTTTAAAAGTACAATATAAATTACCTTGCGCGAAAATATGTAACCAAGGATATTGCTTCAAAAATCAGTTTATATTAGTAAAAAAATTAACACAAGAAGTAATTATAGGAACACCATTTTTTACACAAATCTATCCATTTAAAGTAACACAAGAAGATATTATCACAAAAGTAGTAGGAACTAAATTAACATTTAAATTCTTATCCCCAGTTAAAACTAAAGAAATTTTAAACCTGCAACAAAATACTATAGAAAAAACAATTAATCTAATAAAAGGAAAACAAGATCATATCCAACATTTACAAGAAGAAATATCCTATATCAAAATAGAAGAACAACTAAAAACGCCTTACGTAATCAGTAAAATAAAAACAATAGAAAATAGTATACTTAATCAAGTATGCTCAGACTTACCGAATGCATTTTGGGAAAGGAAACAACATACAGTTGAATTACCCTATATTAAAGAATTTAATGAAAGAAATATACCAACTAAAGCAAAACCTATACAAATGAACAAAGAATTAATGGAACACTGTAATAAAGAAATTAAAGATCTCTTAAACAAAAAATTAATTAGGCCTTCTAAATCCCCTTGGAGTTGTTCGGCCTTTTATGTAAATAATCAAGCAGAAAAGGAACGAGGAGTACCACGATTAGTAATCAATTACAAACCCTTAAATGATGTTTTACAATGGATTAGATATCCAATACCAAACAAAAGAGATTTATTAAAACGATTATATGATGCAAAAATTTATTCAAAATTCGATCTAAAAAGCGGATTTTGGCAAATATAAATTACAGAAACAGATAAATATAAAACAACATTTACGGTACCATTCGGACATTACGAATGGAATGTAATGCCATTCGGACTTAAAAATGTACCATCCGAATTTCAACATATAATGAACGATATATTTAATAATTACTCAAAATTTATGATCGTATATATTGATGATGTACTTGTTTACTCAACATCTATCGATCAACACGTTAATCATTTAAATACATTCATAACAATAGTAAAAAAACATGGTCTAGTACTATCAGCAAAAAAGATGTCCTTATTCCAAACCAAAATAAGATTTCTAGGACATAATATGTATCAAGGTACAATCACACCTATATCAAGATCAATAGAATTCGCAGAAAAATTCCCTGACGAATTAAGAGAAAAAACGCAATTACAAAGGTTTTTAGGATGTTTAAATTATGTCTCCGACTTCCTACCGAACCTTAGACAAAACAATTCAACCATTATTTCAGAGACTTCAAAAAAATCCCAAACCTTGGACCAGCCAACATACCCGCCTAGTCCAACAGGTTAAACAGAAAGTCAAAACCCTCCCGTGTTTAGCAATACCAAATCCTGATGCAGCTATGATAGTAGAAACCGATGCTTCAGAAATAGGTTATGGAGGAATCTTAAAACAGAAACTTTCAGGGTCTAACCAAGAGTCTATAGTTAAATTCCACTCCGGTATCTGGTTAGGACCACAACAGAAATATTCAACCGTTAAGAAAGAAGTCCTTTCTATAGTAAACTGCATTTCAAAGTTTCAAGACGATTTAATAAACAAAAGATTTTTATTACGAGTCGATTGTAAATCGGCTAAAGAAATTTTACAAAAAGATGTCAAAAATTTGGTTTCAAAACAAATTTTTGCCAGATGGCAAGCTATTTTATCAGTTTTTGATTTCGGTATTCAATACATTAAAGGAGAAAATAATTCTTTACATTTTCTAACAAGAGAATATTTACAGGGAAAGAATACCGATATTCAACAACATATTCAAGATGAGTGACTCCAAGAACAAGAAACCGATGACAGCATCAGATTATATCAAAAACCAACCCTATTTACAAGGAAAACCACTCACTACCCAAAACCCTTACTCGGCCCTCGCCGAATTTCCACCCCTTTCCTACTCAAAAGCGGTAGCTTCAAACACCAATACCCAAACACCTGAACCTACCACCAAATCCACCTATTATCTTAAGCCAAACAAACAACACCTTATGACTACTCAGTTTCTCAAACCTATCAAACTTAAAGAACTCACCTCTTATACTAATCGCGTCTTCTACCCAGATAGCCTTTACCCAACAGATAACATTACCAAAAACAGAACCTTCTATGAGTATATTCTAGTATACTCTAAATATGTAGAAATTACTCACTACCCAGACAAAAATAATCCCAACTTCATTTCCTACTCAACCTGCAAAATACTTTGTATTTGCACTATCCAAGATCTCGGGTTCATCCACCACCACACAACAAAACCCTTTTCTACCCCGGGATACCATATTCAAGGCTACTCCTATGTCGATTATACAAACGCCTTCTTTCGCACTTTCCAAATTTGTTACTAATTTGCAACTCCACTCGGTTTTTTTTAGAACCCAACCACAAACCCTTAACCCTAAACCCTAAACCTCTAACATTTAATCATAAATTTGATATAAATCTTAAATTGTAAACTAAATATTACACATAAACATCAAATAATATACAAAAAATTTAACACTTCCAATTTTTTTAAATATAATCATTTTATAAATCCTAAATTTTAAACCCTAAACCTCTAACCTTTAATCATAAACTCTAAATCTTAAATTGTAAACTAGATCTTACACATAAACATCAAATAATATACAAAAAAATAACACTTACAAAAAGTTCAATATAATCATAACATCTACTAAGTGATACATGTGTTTTATAAGGAATGATTTTGAAAGATAAAAATTCTCTCAAAATTTACTTATTTTTAAGTTTCAACATATTTTTGAACTGCTATATACAAAAAATCATTGTAAAATCATATTCAAACCTTCTAGGTTCTTAAAGTTTAGGGTTTAGGGTAAATGTTTTTTATTGTCACAAAATGGTCCCAAATTTGTGACCGTTTAGCAACTCCAGTTGATTTTTTTTAATAGTAATCACAAAATAGTCTTAAATTTGCGACAAAATGACAAAAATAATGAAAGCTTCTCATTGGCTAGTTCATTGAAACGAGGATTGAGATCCTCCACCGTTGATTGGTTTAATCCAACTGTGGAAGATTTAAACTACTTTATCTTTTTGTTTTTCTTTTTTTTAATTGTTACTACTACTCCTCTCATTATCTTCCTTCAATCTCTCTTGATTCTTAACAGATTTTGACGATTTTGGTGTCTTATCTCCATCAGTTTTTCATCCTCTACAAAACCCCCAACCCATATTTCTCGATTAACCAAGTAAGTTCTTCGAAATCCCTATTTGCAGTCATGATTTTTGTCAAAAAATCGCTGAAGGTTTGCTTTCATGCTTAACGCATTTACAACTTTTTTGTTTTGTTTTCCAAATCCAACGGCGATGGTGTTGGGCTACGACAATGATGGTGTTGGGCTGCGACAGCGGCGAGTGAAGATGAAGGAGAGCGTGATGAGAGAAAAGAGAGAGGAGAAGCTCGTCTGTGTGAAGCCGCCGGAGAGAGAAGCAGCTCGCCGGCGATTGGATCTGTTTTTTTATTTTTATTTTTGTAATTAATTAATTAATAAATAAATAAAAATATTTTTTTTGGAATTTGTTTTTTGTTATTTTTTTTTAATTTTTGTTTTTAACAAAAAGTCGCAATCAGTCTCTAATTTAGTAGAGATATTATAGTCACATATTAGTCGCAAAAAATGACTGTTTTGCGACCAAATATTTGCGACTAATTTTTTTAGTCCTAAAATAGTCGCAAATGATTCATTTGCGACTATTTTGGGAGTCGCAAAGTGTTTTTCCCAACAACAGTTCCGTACTTCCTGGCTGGATCACCTTTAGAGATTTCTCTTCTCCCATCAGCCGTCAGTCATTGTGACAGTGATGATACTACAAGACAACAAACATGTGGATTCTAGTGAGATTAATGAAGGAAAGAACAAAAAACAGAGGCAGAAGAAAACAAATTGAAGAGATGGAGTAAACACAACTCAATGAAGAGATGATAACTGAGTTAAGAGAAGAGAAAATAGATGAGAGAACAAACCTGAACACAGAGAAGAGTCGCAGAGAGGAGAAGCCAAAGCCGTGTATACTCTTGAATACGCTTGAGTTTCTTTGTGACGCTTGAATTACCTAATTAGGATTATAATCGTTAATATATAACTTAAAAAACAATGTAAATTACATAAATACACACAAACTAACCATGTTTAATGTCACGAGCAAATAGCCCTCGCCATGTCGTTTAAGGCGCGCCTCCGTTTTGACCAAATAGCGCATATGGAGCGCGCTTTCCATCATCGCCATGCTATATGGTTCCATAGCCTATTCCTCTGCGCTATGTGCACTATGGCGCACAAAAGGCGGGCTATTTTAAACACAGGGAAGCATGATTAAGAAAAATAAATTAAATATTAGATTATGGGTCTCACTCAAAACTGTCCTCTGCATATCCATCAAAGTCCTACCTAAACTTTCATATTTATGTACATGTATTAATGCAAATGTATGTGTGTATCTATCTAATTAGCTTCTAGAGGCAAAATAGATTGAGCGTTTGTTACCTGGCTAGCCAGAACATGGTTCTCTTCTATCAGCAACTTCTCATGTTGGTGTCAGATCACGTGTCCATTAGTTTCTAACAAGTTCCAAAGCTATCCACATATTCATAGACATAAATGCTAACAAGAGGGGCCAAGAAAAGTCGAATTTGATCACAACTTTAGCAATGCTTTTTCTGATCTCATTTAAATGAATCCAAAAACAAATCAGGAAATATGACAAGACCAAAAGACATATCTAGAGAGCTAAAATTGGTTTAGTGATCTGCACACTCTGAGTTTAAGAGGATTCAAGAATCAGCATTGCCTACAATGGCTGGGATGGCGAATAAAACCAAAGCACGTACTAACCTTTTCTAGAAGGGTCTTCACAGACTCCATCATCAGTTCTGTCTGCAACAAGACATTAAAGGATTATATCAAACTAGAAACATGATCTGAAGTCAGGCACGGTCCAAAGACCTTTTTGGACACTAACTAGACAGAAGATTTTATGGAATAATTGGCCGAATGACTTTAAGTCTCAGCAAATATACCTTTCTAGCTCTAGTTACAGACAGAGCAGTCTTGAGCTGATCCTCCACCGAAATTAGAGAATCTACACTTACATTATCAACATTCGGTTCTTCAAGGTTGCTGCCAAGTTGCTGCATATTCATAAGTGGACCCAAAAAAATAAAAAAATTTCGATCAGAAGAAGAGGAGAAAATAGATGTCTTGGTGCTCACCTTTGGACTAATTCTAGTAACTCCCTGTGTGGAAGATAGTTCCGAGTTTTTTCCGCAAGATCCTGCACATGAGAGAAAAGGTTGGAAAGATTGTGAAGTTCTTGTGTTTCCAAGAGACACAATAACTGTAACCCTAGAGATTTAGTTCGGTATGACAATTTCAAAACATTGAGTTATCTCAGGCTCAACCAGCCCTTTTGTCCCTTCATGACATCAGCAACCGCGTCCAGAAGAAGATTTTAATGACGTTCTTAGATAACTATACCAAGGTTCTAAGTTCATGAGCATGTTGTATGTCATAACGATCGATGATATCGGTCATGCTGTAGATATCAAGACCAAAACAAAAATGCATATCAGAACTTATTCATAAAAAACCATTTCAAAACTACGAATTAGATATATCATCAATAGAGATCTATAGAGACAAGGAACAGGGAGAAAGAATGCTTCTCTCTCTATATAAATAAATGTTATATATGGCATTTTGTGTTATTAACATATACTTTTGTTATCAAATTTTACTTAACTAGGCTTCTATATATATTATAAATGTAGAGTATATCGCTTAAAATAGAAACAAACTAGGTTAGTTTACTATTAGTAATTGTATGTTTGTTTCTTACTAGTTACTATGTTTTTGCAATCTCCGTTTTACTTTTACTTTTCCATTCCATCACATTCTCTTTCATTTTCATATATCCACGCATGTAATTTTTTTTTTTTTTTTCATATTCAAACCTGAAACTTTAATATTCTAATTTCTACCTTAACTCAACTTGGCAACCGATGGAAGTCAATGTTTTAACTTCGAAAAGGTTTTAGAACTAAATGCACACATTTTTGTAACTCCTCCGCATGAGTTCAATTGACTACCTTCTTTTTTCTAATCAAAGTTAAATCAGTGTGATAAAGAAGGTCTAATTTTTATCCTTCTAACAACTAATAGAAGACGAAAAAAGTAAAATTGGATAGAATATAAAAGACATTCCCCCTAAAGACAAGATCTTGATGAAAGTCATCATGTTCATACTTTAGGGAGAATTTCGAGAAGTTAGTGAAAATATTTTATATTTTGACTATTTATATCGGAGAAAACTATAAGTAGCCAATTGATTGTCTTGGCAAACTTCTTCTAGTATGCAATCCAAGTCCTGCATAGTACAAGAGCTTTCATACATAGAGCCAACTGAATCGGAGAAACAAAACCTTTGGCTAAATAATGTCAGGATACTCCATAAAGGATAAGCCAAGAAAATGGGTTTAGCATTTCAGGGTAGGTCACGCGTTTAATCCTTATTTTTGTTCTTAACATCTTAAGTTGTGAATTAGTAATTTAATCATTCATGATCACAAAAAGAAGAAAAAACTAAACAATTAGTAAGGCGCATAAGAATCCTAATGTCAAGTCAAAACACTTTGTATAGTGCCACTAAGTTAAGGTATATATAAAAGGAACTACCAAGGATACTAGCTACAAACTAGAGTTTGACTATTGTGAAATGGAGGCAAATAGAGACTGTTCCTAATAATTCTATTATTAGGCTGTGCATTGTTAGTTACAATTTAACACAAACACTCTAAGGATCAATCATTTATGGAGTTTTATAATATAAAGGCATTGAGAAGGAGCTATATATACACATAGTGACAAGGGTTACAATTCCATTTTCTACAAGATTTTTTTTTCTTATCCCATTTATGAGTTCTCTCAGCTTGAGATAGGAAACCCACTGTCAATATATATTGATTTGTCAATGTAGTTTCGTAACTTTCGTTTTGGTTGGGTCAATGTAAGAAATTCAAAATGTTATAAAAGAGAAGTGAATTTCTTCTAGATAGAAAAATGTCAAAAGGTGATGTGGTTAAGAATATCCACAACCAAAGATAGAAGAATAATAAATTCATTAAACAAATGGTTGTAGTCTAGTGGTTTCACCCTATCCGTAACCAGCCATTACTAGGCCACTGCGACATATATATGGTGGTCATAGACTTAGTTATAGATAATCTTTCTTTAGCAAGGAAACCAAATTAAATTCATTGTCACAAGGCACAACATCTTGAAGAGCCAAAAAAAAGTCGCTAATTAATCTAGACATATATGTATTATATGGTGTCATATCCGCACAAAGATTACAAATAAAAAGGAGAAAATCGATATCCGATTAGATAAGTGATGAGCATGTGTGGCAAGTATCAATGTGAGAAAATATCCAAACACTACAATCAACCATCAAAATCAAATATAAACCTTTGGACGAGACTAAATCAACAAATCAATCAAAGAGAAATTACAAAACAAACAATCTACAATACATTTTGGATCAATAATTGCAATGCACAATGTGGCATCCAACTTTTAACCAAAGATTCTTGATCAAAGTTACCATTAACCCCTATTAATCTCTCAACAGATCTACCGGAAGTGCATTGCAATATTGGATATATAAACCTAATCTTAAAATTTTAACAATTCACATTGTTTCTTATATATAAGGAAAAAATGAATCTAAAGTGAACAACAGATGAAGTAGCAATGCAAAGATTACTGAAAAAACATTGAGAATGGATCAACACGTGTAGAAAAAAAATTCTTGAATCACATGCAATAATAAAATTCGTAAAAATTATAGGTAAAAAAAATCCCTATTAGAAAACGGAAAAAACAAAACGAACACCAAGAACATATCTTGGCCACCACAATGTTTAATCTTAGGTTTGAGATAACGCATCGGCTATCGTCATTAACAAAACAAAGAGAAAATCTCAGTTGATTTAAAGGAGAAGAAAAGCCCTAGATTTAGCCCTAGATTTGAAGTTTCTATATCGGGAAAGCAATTAAACAAGGAGAGTAAGAAGAAAACTCGAGTTAGACCAAGAAGAGGAAAAGGAGCTCACTTGTCATCGGAGGAGGAGTTGTAGAGCTTTTCGGAGGCGGAAACGACGAGAACAGCGACGGACGATTCACAGAGAATCGAAAGTTGTCGAGCTTTCTCCATGAGACCATTGCGTCGTTTAGAGAAAGTGACTTGTCGACTGCTTTTGTTATCGATTCGCTTGATCTCCACTTTTCTTCTTCCCATCGCTTCTTTCTCCGATAAGGCTTTATTATGCCCTAATTTGAACCTGATGTACGGAGACTCAATGTTTTTTTTTTTTTTTTAGGTTTTTGCTCTTGGACAATGACAAATCCAAGTCAGTTTTTTTTTTAAGAAAACGAGAGCGAAAAAAAAAAAACAGTAATGAGTGGAAACGATGCGTTTTGAGGAAGAGGAAGAGACTTATTTTTTACGCATGTTGAATTTCCAGGAAGCGCGTTTGACTTTAAATCCAACCGGTTGGACCGGTCCCATCATCATCCGATCAAAAGCTGGTTTTAACCAAGAGCATAGGTAAAGCTGAGCATATTTACCGAACCAAACCGACTAACGATATTTGGTTCGGGTTCGGATAACCCTAATAACCCAAACGGACACATTACTAAATTTATTCGGTTTTTGGTTCGGTTCGGTTTATCTACTAAATATCAAATTTATTCGATTTTTGGTTTTGGTTCGGTTCGGTTTACATATTATGTCATTACAAATAAAAAAAGATAATTAAAATAGGAAAATATATAATTGTCTTTTAAAATTATTGATGATAATATATGGAAACTTGAAAAGTATTTATTTCTCGTTAAATAAGTTATTTACTATTTAGTTTCTTTAATTATTATGATATTATTAAATAATAATCAATCCATACATATTCAAAAAAACAAATTCCAGATCCTGCAATATTTTTCACTATGATTATTATATTTTATTTGAATATATATCAAAACAAAAGTTTGAAAAATATTTTACTAATTTTATAAAGAGTTAGACGCGAGAAAATTGATTTTAAATCAAGAGTTTGTTGACTGACCACAAAAATCATTGTTATTAAGCGGTGCATATTAGAATTATGTTTTCAAGATTATAGATTTTTTCAGGTTAGCCCGAATAATATTTTAGTTCATTGCAAAACGGGTTAAGAAGATATGTTAGTCCGGGTTGACAATTTTATATACAATCATTAGTTAGACACATTGTAAAATTAGATAAATTTTTTAAAAAAAAAATTCAAAATTTTTTTTAAGAAAATATTATCATGCGCTATATAGCTAGCGCGGGGTGAATCCTAGTATATTATTAAAACATAAACACTTTTTGTGTCTAAACATGTATTAATTAATTATAGTTCTATAATTTATTTGGATTAATTAAACATGTTGTCAAACAAGTTTTTTTTTTATAATAATTTACATAATATCTTTGTTGTTAGATAATGACATTCTAATTAATTATAATATCTATAAATAACATTTAATCTTTATTTGATTGATTAAATTATTTAAAATATAATAAATCAACATTAATTCATGATTATAAAGATTAAATATAAATCTTATTTTTGTACGTGGTTGCTTGCTACCTAAGAGAAGAGACTTTAATCTGAATTTGAAAATTTAAGGAACGTCCAAATTTAAAAATTTATGTTTGGTTTAATCTGGTTATTTAATTGAACCATAATTAGATCAAATGATATAAATCTTATTATTAAAATTATTTTATCTTGATAAAATTTTAAATATTCAAATGTTTTCTAGAGAATTAACAATAATAAAAGATTACCAAAACGCAAAATTGTTATCTTTAATTTGTTGTACTTTGATTAGTTAGTTACCACGTTTATCAAACAAGCTATTGTATATATGATTAAATGGAGCGTTTTAGACATCTCTAGCATAGCTCTACGGTAGAATCAAGAAGAGTCTGCCAACGATGAATAAGTCTATCTTTCTCTATATGCAATGCCGCAGCGTCTGTTTCCGGGAACAGAGTTGGCTTGGTTTCCAAAGCGTCTCATTTAATAGTAGAGTTATGCCAAATACGCCACCGTTTCATATTTTGTTTTTTTACCTTTTTTTTTAACATCTATTTTAATAAAAATACAAAAAATAATAAAAAATACAATCAATAAAATGAAAAGAACATAATTCCTCATTTCAAGGTCAATTTTTTGCATAAGCTTCAACGTATTTTACGATAATGTAGAAACAAGCAACATATAGTAGTGAGAAGAAATTAATTGTCGCAGAGTGCACTCTATATGTTTAATTTCTTCACACTATTATATGTTGCATTGTTTCTATGTTATTGATTTAATTTTTCTTATTTTTTGTATTTTTAATTATCTGCGAATTCCAACTAATAATAAAGTTATATGTTAAAAAATAAATTTGGCAGAGCTCTACTTGTTTCAGAAGGGTCTGCCGGCAACGAGACCTTCATCAATATTTAAACCCTAGTTTTGTTATTCATCGCAAACAGTGCGAGACCTTATTCAAAAATCTATGGCGGTTTCATTCTAAATTTTTGTTTCATATCTATCGTCCACATAGCTTTGATTTCAGTGCAAGACCTTCTTCTACATAGCTTTGATTTCTGTCTTTCGCCATGGCATTTCCGAATACAGTTTTTTTCAAAAAAACTGAGCTTCCGCCAGATACCAGAATAAACTACGGTTCAACTTTAAAGATTCTGCCACTGGTGGAAAGGGTAGTGGGTGATGAAGTATGGAATCATGTTTGCATGTCTCCGCTAGGAGTTATTCCGATGTTTCAGCGGTCGAGTTTCGGATGGAGTGCGAGGCTAGTGCATTACCTTGTTCGCAAACTGTTGGTGTGCGATAAACCACATGAGTTGTGGTTTTTGATCGCGGGACAGCCGCCGAGGTTCTCTCTCTTCAAGTTTGAATCGATCACAGGTCTAAGATGTGGTAAAACACCTCAGTCAGAAACAGTGGAAGGCGTTGCCGAATGGGAGCGCTTTCTGAATCTTCTCAATCTCAAACCCAGAGGAAGATCACAAAGAAAACGAGACAGCCCAAGCCCAGACGACATATAAATGTTGTGTACGGAATCTGGTGATGAGATAGAATCTTGGTCCAAGGAAGATAAGATTAGACTTAATTATTTGGCTGTAACGGTCTGTTGGGTCTAGACCGGCGGCAATCTATTCCACCTCACCTAGCTAAGATGGTGATGGATTTGGATCTTTTCGAACGGTATCCTTGGGAAGGGTTTGTTGCAACGATCTAGTTGCGTTTGTTAAAATTGCGGTTTATGGTCATAAGGTGTACAAAGAGACTTATGTATTGAAGGGGTTCGTGCAAGTTCTACAGGTATGGGTGTATGTTCATATGCCATATCTGGGAAGAAGTATTGAAAATCCTATAGAGGGGGAGAATTCACCTCCTTTGCTAAGTTTCAGGGGAAACTTTGGCATAACCAATATCGATCAGATCGTCTCGAGTGAACATGTATGTACATTTTCCCTAACGACAGATCTTTGGCAGAATTTGTTTGTTATTCAAAATATAATTTTGTTTTGTAGATGACTGTTACTAGTATGTGTGAGAGATCCCGGGAAGAAAGGCTACCATTTTGGAATGATGACTAACCTGATCCAAAGATTGATTATCTCATCGAATACATTCTGCCAGGCAATGCGTTGAGAGACATAAAATTCACCCATGGATTGCGAAATAATACTACAATGGATGAGAAAATACCATGTGTAAACCAATATTTTTAGATATAAAATAGTGTTTGTTACTTCAATATTCTTTGCAATAACCCTAAGCATGAGAAAAAAAATCTTCATTGCTTAGGGTTATGATATCATCGAAGAATCATTGAAAATTTACCACAATGAATATGCTACCAAAACAAAATTTCTAGGATTAAAGTTGCAATTTTTTCTATATATTATTACAATCACCAATATACACAAATAATATTTCAATAAATATAATTGATCGCATATAGTTGTTATCAAAATAATATTAAACAGAATATCCACGTGTAGCGTGGATGCAAAGCCTAGTTTATATATATAAATTTAGTTTTGCTCACTTCTCCTTCCGCCACCTCAGCGTCCACCTAGGCATCCACTAATTTTTTTTTTAAAAACCACAAAATAAAACTTCAAAAATATATATTTCAGAAAAGAAGGTTGTAACCCAATACGACTAAAGGTTATGAAGATTCCCTCGAGCCCAAATAAGATACCTAAACATATTGACACCTAAACCAACACCAGCGGTAAGAGCTATAAGCAGTAACCGGCAAATAGTCACTTTTATGAACTGCCATATTATGAACCCGGAAATCAGAATATATCATTATGTAAGCAAGAAAACGCAGAACTCGTATTCATAGGCTTTCATCCACGAGTATAGTTTCATGAAAATCTATATATATATAAAGTTAGTTTTGCTCACTTCTTCTTCCGCCACCTGAGCGTCCACCTAGGCATCCACTATTTTTTTATTTAACACCACAAAGTAAAACTTCCAAAACATCTTCTTCAGAAAAGAAGGTCGTAGCCCAATCTGATTTAATATTATGAAGATTCTCTCCAACCCACATAGGATACCTAAACATATTGACACCTAAACCAACACCAGCGCCAAGAGCTATAAGTAGAAACCGGCATATAGCCACATTTATGAACTACCCTATTATGAACCTGGAAATCAGAATATATCAATATGTAAGCAAGAAAACGCAGAACCCGTATTCATAGGCTTTCATCCACGGGTATAGCTTCATGAATGTTGTAATGAACCATGAAAGTTGTAATGAACCATGAAACTAGAGACGCCTATATAAGTATAGAGAAAAAAAAATGATTTGGTAAAACAATTGAAGATTGGTGTAATGCAAAAAACACACCAATGCAAAAGATACTAATGGTGCATAAGAGCTCCGCCCAATATTAAAAGAATAGAAAAAATGGAAAATATCAAATATGGAACCACCCAGTATTAATAAATCCCAACGTATTGTTGTGATTTGTTATCGCCGTAAGTTTTTTACGAAAACATAAATTAACCTGAGTTTAAATAATAGTTTAACTTGGTTTGCCTCCTTCAATCGTCTTAATTATTTTAAGACAGGGCAAAAAAATGGGACGATCTAGAGATTCAACAAATTTCTCTTTAACAATAATAAAAAATTAATAATATTAAACCAAAACAGTTAGTAGACATTATTCGGAAACAAAGTAAATGCAACCGTAAATGAAATCTAAAACAGAACCAAACATAATAACCCAATAAGAATTTGGTATAGCAATCAAAATTGAAACCCATCTACTTGCTCCCCAAAAAGCCTAAACATACTAATCATCAAGAGAAGCCAAACCCAATATACAACACGCTTCATTGAAAGTAGGATGAACAACACCATCAACTGTCATTATGCCCATATACAAACACAGTCCTCTTCGGACATGCAACAACATCCGTAAATGATAAGCCTCACCAGCATGAATTAGACAATCCTCTATAACATGTGCAGAAGGAAAACCCATGCGACAGGGTATCCATTCGTTCTTCTTACCATCTCAAACCCATTTAGAAGGAAACTCCGAATAAAGAAATTTTCTGGACTCGAGATATATCTAATTACACCTTATCCAAGCCATAAATTAAACTTTTCCAATAGGATTCGATAAATCCACACCATCAGAGATGCAATCTGTGGTTAGGCCTATCAAGAGGGTCAAACCCACCCCGCACAGATTGATTTTTTTTTTCTGACCCGCTTCGACCCGCCCCGCTAAATTTGTAGACATAAAATACTAGACCCGCATCTGCCCCACTTGAATTTGCGGGTACCAGCAGGTAACCCGCAAATATTTAAATAATAATAATAAAAAAATTATATATGTTTTTAGGAAAAACAATATTTAATAAACTAAAGTTCATATGATAGAACATAAATACACAATTTGTTTTTGAAAAAATAAACAAAATAATTAATTAATTTATATATATTACATAATATTTCAATAATTTAATAACATTTTTTAAAAATTGATACCAATTATGAGAACTACTACAAGGACAATTTTACAACAGACAACGTTACATGTTCCACTAGAAACCACGACCACGATGAATAGCTCAACTTGCACAACGCTGAAGATTTCCTTATAAGCTCGCCTCAATTAATTTGCAGAAATTGCATCCTCTGAGAATTGAAACCCAAAGCTCCTGGTGTAGAAGCATTAATGAACTTTTTGGTCAATGCTTCCACATTTTTAAGTAAATAAATATTAACTTAAAAAAAAAAATTGCGGGTAACCTGTACCCGCCCCGCATTTTGGAAATCCCCTCCCCGCGAAACCCGCTTTTTGTAATTGAATTTGTTTTGACCGCACCCGCCCCGCGGCGGGTTAAAAGGGATGGGGCCCGCAGTTTGGGAACCAAAATTGACAGGCCTATCTATGGTAGATGAAATGGCAAAACACAACGACGATGGTCAACATCAACACTTCGCGAACCAGTATGAGCCATACAAGGGTCTCCTGATAAACCAAAGTCCACTAAATACTTCGTCCTTCTTATCTCGAATTTTAGCTTCAACAAGTTAGAAGAGTCTCATGTTTTATTTTTAATAGAAAAGGAAAACAAATAAAGAAAGACGATCATGCTTAATATATTTAAGATAATATATAGAAACATATTCAAATAAACTTAAACTGAATTTTGAAATATTTTATAAAACGGTGGAGAATAATTTAGGGAATCAAATTCAAATTTCCATTACCAACTAATTACATAGATCAACTTATAAATACTCACTTCTCAAAACATTAAAATGATAATATATTTCCTCTAAAAAACTAACTAATTCGAAAATTGACCACCAAAGAGAAAAAAAGGAAACAAATGTGTACCATCAACTAAACAAACACATAGATGAATATAAATTTAAAGTTTTTTGTTTTTAAAAGCTAAAAATAAACATTACACATATTTTAAACTGATAGAAACAATTTCATTAATAACGAGACAAAAAGTGAAATAATATTACACAATAAAAAATTAGAAAAATGTTTACCACCCTCGTGCATAGCGCGGTTCACACCCTTGTTGTAACTAAACTTACTAAATCTGAAGAAGGTGAATTTGATAATCCGGTCCGGGTGAAAATCGGTCAATCTGGATTGTTTAATTTGGACTTGAGAAAGAAATAAGGACTGGCGAAAATTGACCACAACCATAGGAAAGAAGAAATGTAACAATCCATGAGAGAATATACAATCTCAAACCCTTATTGTCAGCAGCTGGAGAATGTGAAATACATCTTTGTTAAGGGGTTGAAGAAGCACAATTCCGATCTCAAAAATGTGAACCAACCTAATGTTTTACAATCAAAGCCATTTCTATTCAACCACCTAAACAAAGATGTGTTTTAGATGATCGAACCATAGTTTTGGCAATATTTGCGCATAAGACGATACAAAGAGATGAGGAAAACGAAAAGATTCATCTGAAGGCATAACCAAATATTGCTCATGGTTTTTGTTTTTGGTTTTATTATGTGTATTCAGAATTATACTTGGCTTATTAGATCACAGATTTTCCGGATCGAATAAATAACTGACGGATTTGGTGAGCACTTGATTTGGTATAATTTATAATTGGGATTTTTGAAAAAAAAATGTCAACAGTTATTTTTTTACAAGAAATCCTCAATGCAGATCAATCCAACTTACCCAAAATACAATTATATATACATACAAATATTAAGTATATTTAGATTTGAAATAATCGAAATACCCGAAAATTATAATAATAAACTAGAAGATTTTTTTTCTGGGTATATCGGATAGTTTGGGTAAAAATATCAGATAATTTGGGTATTTTTTCGGTTACATATTTCCCATATCCAATCCGAACCGGGTCTGAACCGAATCCGAATATATTTTGGATCCAAGGTAGTTCTTCAATCTGTTATCCGAACCAACCCAAACTCAAAGCTACCCAAACCTGAACCAAATCGATTTTTCTTCGTTGTTAATATGGTTTCTATACCTCCATACGAACTACCCAAAACCCAAAAAAGCCGAAATGAATACTCGAATACCCAACCCTTATAAACTTTGCATGTATCGATGACGTGGCAATATTAAACGTCGTTTGCAGTTTAGACGGCGCTTTGATTGTATTAAAAACGACAAGAATATCCCAATGTCATGTTATTTCTGGACATAAAAACAGCACACGATTTTTTTTTTTGGGATTTAATTATGGGTTTGAGAATTATCTTTTTCGTAATTTCTCTTTCAATCACAGCTGCTCCTGCAAATTTACACTTTTCCTCGTAAACCTCCGGCATCAAGTTCCCTCAAAGAATCATCACAAGAAGAAAATCTCAGATAGACAACATAAACAACTTGTAACATCCCGATCCGGTTTGCTTGGAAGAAGCATTTGTTGTCGCTGGCATGTGTGCAGGGTTTCTCTTATTGTTTCCGTGATCCTCATGTTCATTGGTCTTCACTTCCTTCTTCTTTGTGATCGTGAATGAGATAATTTGTGAGTAAACAAACAATCGTGAATTTAATGTTGAATCATGAATAAGTGGGAGATGAGAACTAATTTTAGGTAGAAGATTTTGTTGTTGTTGATGTCGAATTAAGTAGAAATTGGTTCACTTAGTGATATGAAAACAAATTGAATATGGCTATCTTTAACAATCATCAAAATAATGGCAAGATTTCATGCCCAGTTAGTTTTCACAATTATGTCAATGATTCAAGTTTCTTTAAGTAATCTGGCAACCTAAAAACTGGTTTAAATCGTGGATGAGATAATTTGTGAGTAAACAAACAATCTAAGATTTCAAAGCGACTTGAATCGTGAATAAGTGGAAGATGAAAAATGATTTTGGTAGAGGATTTTGTTGTTGTTGGTGTCGAAGATGTGAAAACAAATTGAACATGGCTATCTCTAACAATCATCAAATAATGACAGGATTCTATGTCCGGTTAGTTCTCACAATTATATAAATGATTCAAGTTTCTTAAAGTAATCCGGTAACTTAAAATCTCTAATAGGTTAAGATCGTGGATGGGATAATTTGTGAGTAAACAAACAATCTAAGATTTCAAAATGGATTGAATCGTGAATAAGTGAGAGATGAGAAATAATTTTCGGTAGAGGATTTTGTTGTTTTTGGTGTCGAATTAATTAGAAATTGATACACTTATTGATATGAAAACAAATTGAACATGACTGTCTCTAACAATCATCAAATAATGACAGGATTCCATGCCCGGTTAGTTTTCGTAATTATGTACATGATTCAAGATTTTTTAAGTAATCCGGCAACTAAAAATCTCTAATAGGTTTAGATCGTGTATGAGATAGTTTGTGAATAAACAAACAATCTAAGATTTCAAAGCGGATTGAATCATGAATAAGTGGGAGATGAGAAATGATTTTCGTTTGAGGATTTTGTTGTTGTTGGTGTCGAATTAATTAGAAACTGATTCACTTACTGATGTGAAATTGAACATGGCTATCTCCAACAATCATCAAATAATGACAGGATTTCATGCCCAATTAGTTCTCACAATTATAAAAATGATTCAAGTTTCTTAAAGTAATCCGGCAACTAAAAATCTCTAATAGGTTAAGATTGTGGATAAGATAATTTGTGAGTAAACAAACAATGTAAGATTTCAAAGCGAATTGAATCGTGAATAAGTGGGAGATGATAAATGATTTTCAGTAGAGGATTTTGTTGTTGTTGGTGTGGAATTAATTAGAAACTGATTCACTTACTGATGTGAAAACAAATTGAGCAGAGCATAGCTATCTCTAACAATCATCAAATAATGACAAGATTTCATGCCCGGTTAGTTCTCACAATTATATAAATGATTCAAGTTTCTTAAAGTAATCTGACAACTTAAAATCGCTAATAGGTTAAGATCGTGGATGAGATAATTTGTGAGTAAACAAACAATCTAAGATTTCAAAGCGGATTGAATCGTGAATAAGTGAGAGATGAAAAATGATTTTCGGTAGAGGATTTTGTTGTTATTGCTGTCGAAATAATAAAAAAACTGATTCACTTAGTGATGTGAAAACAAATTGAACATAGTTATCTCTAACGATCATCAAATAATGACAGGATTTCATGTCCGGTTAGTTTTCACATGATTCAAGTTTCTTTAAGTAATCGAGCTACTCAAAATCTCTAATAGGTTTAGATCGTGGATGAGTTAATTTGTGAGTAAACTAACAATCTATGATTTCAAAGCGAATTTTATCGTGAATAAGTGGGAGATGAGAAATGATTTTCGTTAGATTTTTGGGGTTAAATTGGCTTATTGATGTGAATACATATTGAATATGACTATTTTTAACAATCATCAAAGGATGACAGGATCCCAAGCTCGGTTAACTTTTATAATTATGTTTTCTTTAATAAAATAGACACCCTAAAATCTCTAATAGGATTGGTCATGAACAAGCTAGAAGGAAAACAAAAATTTGAAATTTGG
The DNA here is from genome assembly GCA_002933915.1 of Eutrema heterophyllum. Lineage (NCBI taxonomy): Eukaryota > Viridiplantae > Streptophyta > Magnoliopsida > Brassicales > Brassicaceae > Eutrema > Eutrema heterophyllum. The sequence goes on along the minus strand of PKMM01038587.1, from coordinate 159,169 downwards.
TAAAAATGGACTATGGAATATTTAGTTATCATAGTTTATTTTATAATGTGAATTTTATTATTCATGGCTTTATTTGATTATTTCTTAACCACTTAAGTATATAGTTTGATTTCGGTGACCAATTAACTTTATCTAGGGAACTCTTAAAAGTTAGGAAAAAGAAAACTAACCTTGTTAGGCAGGTAAGAAGGATCGCAAACAACTTTCTTGCATTTGGCAGTCTCTCCCTCAGATGTAACACCAGTAACCTTACCTTCCTCGTCGGACTCTACCTGTTATACAAGTCTCAAATTTCCCTTCTGTGAGCAGCAGAATTAGCAAAACAAAGAGCTGCAAAGATGAGGAAGCCAAAGACATACCTTGCACTCAGGTTTATTCAACATATCAGTCCCACCATAGACAGCACTAAGTCGTGCAAATGCCTGAAACAAGGATGAGAAGAAAAAAAGTTCAAATAGAATCCAGAAACTAAAATCCAAAACATCAAAATAATTGCACCAACCAAACTCTTCACCCTAAACCCTACACTCTTAAAACTAAACCCTACACTCTAAACAACCCAACCCTAAACCCAAAAAAGTGATAAAAAAATTTGAAAAAGACTATTCTAGCAATTTTTCCAAAATTTGTACAATTCTAGCAATTTTTGTGTCATTTTGTACTATTTTGGACCATTACCACTAAAAATAATTACATCAAAACATCAAAGTCACAAAGTCTTCAAATGCATCTTTGCTCTGTAAAATTAGAAGAGAAACCTATTTATATTCCGTTAAAACCAGATCAAATGCATCTTCACTCTCTAAATTAGTGTGTGAATCTTCATCTTTCGTAGTAAAATTGAACAAAATCAGAAGAAATCAGGATCCTAAAACCGAAATTGAGTGAATAACAAACGTAAAATGCTCATAGCCAGTGGAATCGGATTGATCAAGCATTTGGGTAAAAGAATCACGATCTAACTAGAGATTGTAAAGTTGTAATCGGAAGTCAGAAAATCCAACCTGTACGATTAACTCTTATGAAATTCGGATCACACACTTTCATCTCTAAATTCTCAGTTGCTTCACTAACAAATCGGGAATTAGAAATCTCCGGTGACGTGAGTTTTGGATCCATCGGAACTGTAGCGTTGATATGAACATCATCTATGGAAGTGGTTTATCGTAAGCCAAGAAAAAATAAAATTCGAAATCGCAAAATTGAATCTCTTCTTCGTAGGTCAAGAAATTGAAAAACTTAATCGCAAAATAAAGATGGAGAGGAGAGAGAAAGGCGTGATTAGTTTTTTAAAAAGAAATTTGAATTCCTGAGACAACCGTTAAGTTAGTGTACCGTTGACGATGAACAAAATTAAGTTTACATGGGCCTCAGATTTTTATAATGGGCTTTCATTCAAACGATATGGGCAACAGTCCGCATCAGCTTAAACCAAACCGAAAGAATCAGACCGGTGAAATGCTAACATAAAACGTTTTGGTGTGACGTGGTAAAATTGAAAGTAAACATACCAACAAAACAAAAAACACTCCCCTCACCAGGAAAAAAAAAACAAAAAAACACTTAAAACCATATTTTCATCAGAAAAATCCAAGTCTTTATTCCAAATAAATCATAACTTGGCTGATTACAATTGAAGAGGTATGCAAAGTTTTGTTTGTCTAAATATATTTCTTTATAATTACAAATATTTTTTATTAATATATGTATAAATTACTTGATATGATCATATTTCACAGAAGATAATAAAGTATGTTAAGATTTTTTTTGTTAAACTATTTTTTTAGTGTTACAGATAGATTTATAAAAAGGTCACATACTTTTATTAGTCAACTACTCGTATATCTATTTTTGTAAAATTTGATGAACTAATTCTCATATTTTTATTTGAATTATATTTACTCTTTTTTGTTCTTCAATAATATTGATTTTCTTTTTCCTTTTTTGAATCAAATAAAAAATTTAAAAATTTAATTATTTTATCAAATTGGTAAAAGAAATTACACATGTCCAAATATGATCGATTTTCTATTTTGTTTTTTTGTTTATTTTTATTTTTTATTAACTTTGGATTTTATGATAAATTTACATTTTCTATTTTTCCTTTTTGTTTATTAACTTTACCTTTTAGTATTAGGAATCAATTATAAATTAGAAATTTTCTTTTTTAATCAATTTTGATTTTTAGGATAAATTTACATTTTCTATTTTTCCTTTTTGTTTTATAATTTTACCTTTTAAGATTAGGAAATGATTACAACTTTTTCCTTTTACTGTTAATACTATGTGTCAAAATTTAATTGGAAATTTGTTTTACATATTAGAATATGATCGATTGACTGATAACACCGGTTTTTGACCATTTTTATGGATCATTTTAATATCTTTTGTATGTGTTTTAATTCCGTTTTCAATGGTTTTCAAGTGATTTCCATGTTTTAGAGTTTTAAAAAACATTGCAGGTAACTTGGGATAAAAGAGTGCATTTTGGAGCAAAAGTACGTTTTTGGATAAACTTGGACCGTCAGAAGTCTTGCAATCAAAGAAGACATTCTCACCGTCTGATCATCCCAAAATTTGGACACAACTAAGAAGAGACAACCAGTTTTCAAATGCAATGGGTTTGGAGACATTCCGATGGTTAGATCTTCAAATATTTCTGAAGCACTGAAAGTAGATGAAGCTGCCTTGGAGCAGAAAAGAGCTTGGCCGCGGCTGGAAACACTGTGACCACAGCCAAGAGGAGAACAACCGCGGCAAGGAGCAACGCGCCTGTGGCCAGGAGGGCCACTGCCGCGGCCAGCTCATGTGCGACCAAATCAAGCATGTTTCAATCCCGAGGCCATTTCCATCATTTAATCTCTAAACCCTAAACGTCCCCAAAGAAGTGAAGACTATAAATGCATGTTCTTAGGTCTTTTATTAGTATCTCTTTCACGGTTTAGACAAAGAGCAATTTATTTTATCCGCTTTTACTTTTTTCATCGATTTGGAGAGGAGGATTTTCGACTTGCGTTCTTCAATAGAGAAGCTTTTCTTCATCTCCTTCTCTTTACTGTTTTCGTTTAACAATTTTGATGTTTAGCTCAGCTATGTCTGAGTAGTTTCCTTGTTGGGTATAGGGATCTCAAGGGGCTCTCATGGATTGATTTATCATTAGGTTTTTAGATTAGGATATCGATCATGGTTCTTCGTTCTATCCTTATTGTTAATGCATGTTTGCTTGATTGATCACCTTGCAACTGAACCTAGGTAAATTAGAGCCACGACAATGCTTCAACTAGGGTAGGCGAGCAGTTTCGCTACAAGATACGAAAATATACTTGTAGAGGTATTGTGAGCGTTAACGAACTTGTCTTTGTCATCATAATTTTCTGCATGGCTAGCAACGAAAGCTGACTAGTTAAGTATATAACTTATAAGGGCACCATTAGTGGGAGTCTCTCATGAAGGAGTCTCTCAATAATATATTATTATTATTTTAAATATATTTTAATTATTTGATTAAATTTTAAGTTATAAAAAAAATTGAACCAATTAGATGAAGACATGTGGCATATGGGTCTCTCATGAGTTTCTCAAAGTTTCTTATTTGAGAAACTCTTGTCGTTCTCTCTCATGAGTTTCTCATAAGATTCTTCTTAGCCTACTGTCGTAGCACTACACACTTAGGCCATCATTAGTTGGAGTCTCTCATAATAAAATAATAATAAACTTTGAGAAACTCATGAGAGAGAACGACAAGAGTTTCTCAAAGTTTATTATTATTTTATTATGAGAGACTCTATGAGAGACTCCAACTAATGATGGCCTAAGTGTGTAGTGCTACGACAGTAGGCTATGAATAATTTTGTGTTCCAAGTTCAAGAACCAATAGACGAAAAAAATCGCTTTAAAATCCTAATTAATTGCTTATGATAATCAACCATGATCCCTAGAGACTTCTCGATTGCCCAACGTTTCGTTTAATTCTTTACAACCTCGCTTTACTCACTCGCTTAATTTACTTGCTTTCTTATCTTCTAGCTTAGTTTACTTTAAATTCATAGCTACAAAATCGTGACACACAAAATTCCCTTTAAACCGATTAGGTCTAGACACAACTTAGAAATCAATAGAAATCGACGACACTCAAATTTATGTGGATTCGATCCCTTAAATACTATTGCGTTTGATGTGCACTTGCAGCTTTACTTAAGGGTAAAACTTGCTAAGTCAATTCCCGTCACATCATTGATTCGACACGTGCCGCGATCAAGTGAATTACTAACTTTGAAACATTCAGCTTTATAATAAGACTAGATAAGTGCCCGCATATATGCGGGTTTATAATTTAATATTTTATAACCCGTTAAACAAATTAAAAACGAAAAAATAGAAAACAAAATTAGATCACCCGTAAAAATATATAATACATAACTTTATAAACAAAGTTTCCGATGAAATGAATATATATCTTGAATGAAAAATTTGGTGAAAATAATGCAGTAAATAACTTTGAAAACGATTATTGGACTTTTTTTTTTTTGTAATTGACATACTACCAAATTATAGTTTATATAGAGGTAAGAAATTAGAATTTTTTTGCCTTTTAAAATATATTTTAGATTTTTTATACTAAATATACCTTTTAATATTATGAATCGGTTATTAAATTTTCCAAATTTTATAATCGATTTTAAAACTTTCCAACTTTGACTTGACATGTGTCGCGATTAGGTGAGTTAGCAACTTTGAAACATTAAGCTTTATACTAATTTTTTATTTCCTTATTCTTATTAAAAATACTAATTTTTTTAACTTTAAAAAAAAACTTTAGTCTTTAAAAAACAATTCATGAATCTTAAAGCTATTTAAAAAAAAATAAAAATGGTATTAAACTTTTTCCTTAATATAACAATATTTTGTTATTTACCTTTTTTCCTTAATATTTTAAAAAATTCCTTAATCTATACGCAACTTTTTTTTTCCTTTTTTTGAACTTTGGCTTTTTGGGTTAATTATTTTTTTTTCATTTTTTGTATTTTTGTTTGCTAAATTTACTTTTCAAATTAAGTTTAGATTATATTTTTTCCTTTTATTGTTAATATTATGTGTTAATATTATGTGTCAATATCAAATTGGAAATTTATTAAACACGTGTCAAAATCTTATCGATTAACTTGACACGTGTCACGATATGATGAGTTACTATCTTTGAAACATTCTCCTTTATATAATAAGATTACTAAGACAGTCTAGTAAAATATAATTATAGTGTTGTTTCTTTTTTTTTAAAATTCTAAATCTTGATAGATTCTATTTATAATTTTTCTTATGGCATCAATTTGCATCAAAAAAATTGTGAAGGTTTATAACCGCAATAATATATTTTTTACACGTAACTACATCAAAAATTTGTGAAGTTTTACAGACGCCGGAGCCGCACTCACAGTCACCGAAATCGCCGTTGGCGGATGAGAGAGAGAGAAGAGGAAGAAGAAGAGAGAGAGAGAGAGAGAGAGAAAGGAAGAAGAAGAAGAAGAGAGAGAGAGAGAGTCGTCGATGAGTGGTGAGAGAGATGAAACTATAGAAGTTTCTGTCACAGGAATCACATGACGTGTCACATGAGTCTAAAAATTAAAGGAATCTCATTGTAGAGAGGAAAGTTGGCGTGGAGTCGTGTAGTTGAGATGGACAAGTTAGTTCAAGATGGAGTCAAAGTCTACAATCAACATATCAAAGAAAAAATGAAAAAAGAAGACATACAAGAAGAAAAGGAAAAAGACTTAAAAACCTCCTATCTATTTGGTTTACTTATGCGTAGCTTTCATTCCGAGCTTGGTTTGTAACTTGAAGTTGTTATCTTTAGGCTTTTTTATTCTTTTTTTGGGCCTTTGATATCTATTTTAGCTCCGCCGAGCAGTTTGTAACGAAACAATTCCAGTTTTTGGTAAGTAAACTTTACATTTTATCAAAAAAAAAAAAAAAAAAGGAAATTGGGCTTTTTCTAATTTGTGTAGAATTAGGAAAATGTTTGAGTTTTAGTCTCTATAAATATAGGACTAGTGAGGTCTTAGAAAGTTATGCAGAAAGAGTTTAACGTTTCTAAGGCTCAAAGGTGTTTTAGGGTTTCTTGTAAGGAAATCAAGAGAGAAGCTTTCAATACTTGTATGGTTTGAGAAACTTGTGAGATATTAGATTTTCTAGGAGATACTTGTAAGTTCTCTGGTTTGGTAGACTTGTAAGTTACCATCAAAAGATAATCTAATGAACCAGTTTTGAGAAATCCATGTCCCAATATCTGCTGCATCATTATGTGAGAGTATATATTGAATCATATGTCTCTATAGCTCTTGCTTTTTCAAGAGAGAATTAAAATTCAGCTTTTTAGATTAATAATTAATTATTTAAAAAATGAAGAAAAAAATGAAAATGGTATTTTCGTTATTAAAACGAAAAACATGCTGAAGGTCTTTTGGCAACTTTTAAAAGTTAGTTTAGTTAGGGGAAATTTTGTAAGAGTTATTCTAGTAATATCCCTACTTTTGAACGTTAGGTTAGGTAATTTCTGTTTATATTTTTTATGGACAATATTAGAATTTGGAAAATTTCTTAATTTTGAATGTTGATGTGAACCAATAAAATTGATTGTTTAAAATCCTATGTGGACACTCTTAGATACATATAACATCAACTTTTATTGGTAATAGATTATTAATCATAGCATCAAGTTCATAAATGTTGTTACAAGTGGATTTATCTTCTAAACTTTTTGATACGGCATTCTCCGAACGAATTTTGTAGTATTGGAAATAATTTGGTATCGCATACTATTAAAAAAAAAGAAAATCTGCGAAGATTATAGACTTTTAAAAAGTCTCTATATTAGTTAATTATTATCCACTAGATAAATACCAGCATATATGCGGGTTTGTAATATAATATTTTATAATCCGTTAAAAAAATTAAAGACCAATAAAATGGAAAACAAAATTAGACCATCCGTGAAAATATATAATACATAAATTTAGAAACAAAGTTTACGATGAAATAAATATATACCTTGGAAGAAAAATTTGGTGAAGAGATGCAATAAATAGTTTTGGATACGATTATTGGACTTCTAATTTTTTTGGTGTGTAATTGACATACTACTAAATTGTGGTTTAGAGAGATGTGAGAAATAGAAGTGCTCGCGTCTACCCAGTGGATATTAACTTTGTAAACTTGATACCACCGGTTTGGATTTCTGTACCGTTCTAAGGAAGAAATTGATCGTGTTGCCAACAAAAAAAAAAAAAAAAATAGAGGTGAGAAGTTAGAATTATTTTCCTTTTATGATTAATTTCCTTAATCTAAATGGAAAACCTAAGGAATGTTTTTTCTTTTTTTATAATACTTTTTCCTTTTAGGATAAATTTAATTTTTTTAAACTTTTTAATTTTATTTTTAGTATCTTTATCTTTTGAGATGATGAATCATAATTTTAAGCTTTTTTTATTAATCGATTTTAAATTTTTCCAACTTTGACTTGACACGTATCGCGATCAGGTGAATTAACAACTTTGAAACATTCATTTTTATAATAAGATTTAATTATTTTAAACTGAAATATGGTTTTTCCTTTTAATTTTTTTATTTAGATTTTATTCATTTTCTTTTTATGATTGTTATCTATTGTTTAATTTCCTTATTCTAATCTGAAATATGGTTTTTCCTTGTTCTTTTTTAACTTTGGTTTTTATTTATAGTTTTTGTTTAATTTCTTTAATCTAAACATAACTACTATTTGTTTTCCTTTTACCTTTTAGTATTAGGAATCGATTATAAATTTTATTTTTATTGTTAATATTATGTGTTAAAATATAATTGAAAATTTATTACACATGTGTCAAAATATAATTGGAAATTTATAAAACACATGTCAAAATCTAATCGATTAACTTAACATGTGTCACGATCATGCGAGTTGCTAACTTTGAAACATTCTGTTTTATATAATAAGATTTATCGATAAATTAATAATTTTATATATTAATAAAATATCACAGTCCCGACATTATTATTTTATAGAGTAAAATAGTTTTAACCTAACAATGGAAGATTAAAAAAAGGAAATACGACACCAAATTGTATATTCTTACAAAGTATTTGAGAACGTAACAGAAAGAAAACTATGATGTACTTAAACAAATGCAAAAGACCATTTGATCCTTTATCGTGTTTGAGTTTTCTAACGATGGAATGGTTATCTGTCAAAGAGAAAACTAAAAGTTTGAACTTTTAGAAAAAAATGGCACGGTTACAAATTTTTACTTAACACAAACCGCCGTTATAATCTTTCTTTACTTGTTTCTCTGTGAAGGACATACTAAAAACTTTGTTCATTTTTTCTTCAGATTTTTATCTAGATATTGTTGCATAAAACTTTGATTCTCGAAAAATCACCGTCTCCTATCATTTCATCAGCACAGTTGGAGATAAATAATTTTTCTTACGATAAGTGAATCACAGGATGACACGTGTCATAGTAAAGTAGACGGCCACTTATCCTAAAAATGCATTGCTAAAAGAAGGTGCGGTTACGAGGCTAGGTGGTCGAACCTTAGAATAGATTAGGACAGGTTATGAGCCACCACCTTTTTCCAAGACCATTCTCGAATAGGGGTAGTGGGAAGTAAGGAGATGAGTGGTCCCGAAATGATAAGGAGTCACCTTTTCCCAAAACCGTTCTCGAATAGCGGGAGTGGGAAGTATATAAAGAGATGAGTGACTCGGGCAGGAACATGTAGACACCCAGACTAGACCAACATAAACCGGGCAGTAATACCCGGGAAGGTAAGATTCTAAATAACCTGGTAGCAATATCCGGAAAGGTAAGAACAACCCGATATCCCTTAAAAGGTTATCGGGAAAGGTAAGGGCCATAACTATACGCGGAGAATCTTTATTTTCCCTCCATGAACTACGCTTCGTATTTCGAAATACTCGCGCCTAAGACTTAGTAAAGACTCGTACTACGGGGTTTCAGGCGCACCTAGACGGACGAAAGCGACTCATCAAGGCGTATGGGGAGATGTGCATCATGGGGCGTGCAGATTACGCAGCGCTAAAGCCGTTGAAACATAGTATGAATGACTCAGTATGGGATAGAGCCGTTCGATGGCAGATCTTGGCGCAAAAAATCACTCAAAAGCACTATACCAGTATCCAACTCATAAGATCTAGGATCCGGCCCGACACCTGGAAATACGACTCGGTATACGATTCGGATCATGTAATCTCTATAAAAAGCCCTTGCACTCCCCGGAGATAGGGACAAACCTTTTTAACCTAAATTCTCACTAAACACTTCATTCTCACTCAAAACACTGGACCTTTTTTGGAGTCTCCAACAGTCCTCGGACATTCATTTTCTGGCCGATCTTTGGCCGGATTCACCCTAAAACTCTGTTCTTTTCTATTTTCTTTACCACAAATCTTTGCGGATCCTTCCCAAATCCGGATCCAAAGTCACTTAACCCTTCATCCATGTTTTCCGATTCTTTTCGGACCCGACGCCAAAATCGTGGTCTTTTCTTTTGTTTATTGACTTGAGCGTCGGAGAGTCCTCGGAAAACACCCCCAATTATGTTTTCCGGGCTCTTAACACGTTGTTTCTTGTGTAGGAGAACTGTTTCCCCAAAAAGACGAAAAATCTCTAAAACAAACACCATTTCTTATCGTTTTGAAATCCGAGAAAATCGCTATATATAGTGATTGTCTTTGTGAAGGTGGGTAGTATTTCGGGAAACCTAAACTAATTCTTTTCGCAAGTGCTCGTTCTAAGAAATTTACCAATAATTTTAACTTTTGAATTCCCAGAATTTATATCCTATTATGAATTATTTTTTTGCTAACTAGGGTTTTAATATATATTAACCTATGGCATATTAATTTGTTTTGTCTGCCACCTTATTGCCATATTACAGGTTAGAGGAAAAAAATCCATGAATCTTGTTAGAACTAAAACTATTACATGAACGATATATATTTTGTTTTTTGTACAAATCTCCATAGATCTAGCCTGTTTATTAACGGTTCCTTAATCCAATACTACTTTTGCAATTGATTTAGGTCACATCACTTATTATATTAGATCAAGTCCCTCTAGGTCTAGCTCATTAACACAATACAAAGTTGTGGAAAGAAATATTTTCGTAAATCATCGAACGAAAATTGTTAGTTTCCATATTGATCTAGGCCAGGGTTCAATTCCCATCAAACGTGAAATTATCTAACCACTCCTCATTTAGATATTCGAAATGGTGTCATGTTTTAGATCCATTTGAAAATTCGGTGAATGAACTACTCGACGGCTACACTCACCATAATTGGATTAGTCGGGTGGTAAAAGTTTGGATTACCCCTTAATATTTTTTTAAAAAATGTTAGTTTCAAAGAGTGTGTGTATGGAAAGTCTTAGTAATTGGAATTAAACTCTAAAAGGTAATCAAAATTTTCTTATTGTTAAGTATTTGATATGAAATTTCTCTTAAATTAATTACTATTCTTAGAATTTTCTTACATTTTCAATATAATAAACAATTATGTAAGAAAAGAAATACAGTCAAAAGTCATATATATAAAAAAGGGAAAAAAATTAAATAGAAACTTTTCATTAAATTTAATAAAATGGAAAAGTTGCTTCGACAACTAATAATTGCATATTCTTTCTTTGCTATAACTGTATTTCCTTTTATTGTATTTTCTCATAAAATGTATTCCATTTTTACACCTATTAAATAACATCCCATTTTTTCATAAATTTATTTTGACATTTGTCAAAACTTTATGAGGATAAAAAAAACAAACAATTGCTGTATAAAACGCATCCAACTTCTTCTAATAAGATATAGACATCTTTTAGCATACATATTATCTCTCTCATTTTCAATCAATCTCTACAAAGTAATTTAAAATGTTGATAGAAGATATTACTGATCAAGATGGAGATGAAACTCGCTGTTTGCAGCGAGAAACTTCTGAAATCGACAGCATCAGCTCTCTTCTCAACGAATCTCCGGCGAGTACTAATATTCTTGTTGTAGACACCAATTTCGTCACTTTACTTAATATGCAAAAAATCATGAAACAATACGCCTATGAAGGTATAATTAACTCTTAATTTCTCTCTCTCTCTCCATAATTATAGGGGTTTAATTAAAGAGTTGTTAGGGTTAGGGTTAGGGTTTGTAATTATTTGGTTTTTGGTTATCCAGTGACGATTTATGCGGATGCGGAAGAAGCTCTCGCGTTTTTGACAAACTGTAAACATGGGATTAATATCGTGATTTGGGATTTTCATATGCCTGGAATTAATGGAATCCAAGCTCTCAAAATCATTGGTGAAAAGATGGATCTGCCTGTAGTAAGTATGTAAATCGAATTTTACTTTTGAATCTATATTAAAACCATTTTTTCAATTGAAAATAATAATCTATCTATTTCGTTTTTGTGTAGTTATGTCTGATGATGATCAAGTAGATTCGGTGATGGAAGCAACAATAAACGGTGCATGCTACTATGCTATGAAACCGGTTGGAGAAGAGATCTTAGCCAACATATGGCAACACATTGTACGCAAGAGGATGATGTCTAAACCCGGTTTAATTCCACCGGTTCAATTAGATCTAGTTCACAACAATGACGAGGGTTTAAAGCAAGACAAGGATGATTCCAAGATCATAGACCGAGATAACAGTGAACGCATCGATAAGATACAAGAGAAACCGCAGATGGCGCCATTGATTGGAGAAATTCAGTCAGATCTGGTTGAGACTGATGGTTTAGACCAAGACAACGGTGAACAAAACATGGATAAGAAAAAAGGGAAGAAACCGCGGTTGGTGTGGACTAAAGATCTTCAAGAGAAGTTTCTTAAAGCCATTGATATGCTTGGTGGTGCTAAAAGTAATCTAACAATTGTTTTAATCTCTATTCTTTCCATTTTTTATAATTATTGTTACTTTTCTAATCTTGTTTTTGAATGCAAACGCAGAAGCTAATCCAAAGACACTTCTCAAATGTTTGCAAGACATGAAGATCGAAGGACTTACTAGAAGCAATGTGTCTAGTCATCTTCAGGTAAAAACAAAAAACTTGTGTGACAGGAAAAAAAAACATTAAATTAGGTTTTTGCACATATCAATAACACAAAATTCCACATCGATTGTGTTTGTGTTGTGCGCAGAAACATCGTCTCAGTCTTGAGGAAAACCAAATTCCTCAACAGATGCGAGAGAATAGTTGGTCTCCTCCATGTAGACCTATGTCTCTCCTCGGTCCGAACAATGTTCACACTGCAACATCACCGTCTCTTATGACCGGTCGAGCCGTTTGCCCGCTCCAGGAGAATCAATATCGAAATGGTTACTTGACAATGGACAACAACCAGTTCATGACCGATCCTCTGCCTCGTTTGCCCTATTTTGACCATCACCTTCTCCAGCAGCAGCATCCACAACAACAACAACAACAGTATCAGCTTTCTCACCAATTGAATTACGTGATGAGCAATCAAGAAGCTGAACAAGCTTCTGGCATAACAGATTTTGGGCTCATTTATCCAAGTTCACCGTATGATCCAAAAGAGTTCAATTAATGGATACAATTTCAATTAGTGAGTGATCTGGACTTCTCTTTAATTATGTTAGACGGTCATGTAGGAGATTATTTGGTTTCTAGGAAATTTAAGATTGTGAGAGAATAATCAGTGACATGGAGAAAAAGGAGGGGAAGAAGGAGCATGTGACTTGGTATTTACTCTATCATACTCATTACAAATATTGGTTACAGATAATATGCATATCAGTAAATCAATATCATAGACCAAGTATCAATGTTTTTATCTTCTTTTTCTTATAGAAACTTATTATTTAATTATGTTTTTTCTAAAAATTAAATTTGATTCTAGTTTTATAATCCGGGAGATGCCCGAATTCTTTTAAATTATAAATCTAGAGCACTTTAATTATATATCAAAGATACGTGATGTGTTGCATTTTTAGCGGTTTATCTGGCGGAGAGAAGATTTTAATTTGGTGTTTAGGGAGTTAATTAGCAACTGGTTGGAACAGTCTTTAAAGAGTCTCAAACAGATAAGCTCTTGAGCTAACGGTAGTAACAAGATATAGTATAGAAAAACATAGCACTAAGGTTTTTGGTACGAGAAGGAAAGAGAAAGTGACTAGTGTATTAATCTTGAGAGAATATTGCGAGTCCTGAAATTAATACTTTTGATCCTATTCGAAAAAATTAAACAAATTTTTGAAATATTATCAATTACTATGATAACAAATACATCGACGATTTTACCCAGATAATTCTACCGGTTTACAGGGATCCACGATCAAACATACGGTCTAACTACACCATGCTCGTGATGGATCACTTTACCCTTGACACGTTGGACCATGACGAGTGGTCATGTTTGCACCGCGCTGAAAATCTCCTGAAAATTTGTCTCTTTTAATTAATTTGCATCATCTGTGAATCGAATTTCATACCTCCAGGTGTAGAAGTATTAATGAGCATTTGGTCAACCATTAGACCGAAAGGGCTTATACAATTAAACAAAATTAAGGCTCTACTTTTTTTAATATATGAAATTATATCGTAAGTGTAGAACAAGAACATAAAGCTAGCTAAAGAAAGTACTCATATTTCTAACAAGAATACAATGTTTATGATGTTCTTGTTCTGAAATATTTCTCACCACATCTTTAATATATAATCATTATCGTGATGTCCTTTTTACAAAGTGCCTAAAGAAAAGTGGAGATTAAGACAAATGTTTTATATGACAAGTGTACATGACCGATCTCCTGCAAAAGCTCAAGTAAAAGCCTAATGAAATTTTTGGATCAAATCCCGACAAGATTATATTATAAATTTCTTTCAATAGTGTGACTGTGTTTGAACCAAGGCCGTGCTTACCATTGTAAGAAAAAAGGCAACGGCCTTAGGCCCCTTATACAAAATACATTGGTTCATGGAGTCTTATGAGTGTTTGTATTCATCTTGGTGTATGGAGTTTGATTTGTTCATATAGATATATTCTCTATGTTTTGGTTTTTTATTTGAACAAAAGACAACCGTCTGGGAATTTGTGTTGTGTTATTGATATGAGAAGGTCAACAATATATACAATCCAAGAAAACAGCAGAAAAGGAAACTCGAATATACATCGATGTACAAAGGGGAATAGACTTTAAGAAGATATATGCAACACTTGGAGAATATGTCGACTTGAATGCGCAGACTTGGAGGCTACGCTTAACATTCCCCCTCAAGTTAGAGCGTGGGGATTGCAAACGCCAAACTTGCCAATAATGAGTTGAAACTCATGACGACCAAGAGCTTTAGTAAAAACATCAGCAAGCTGATCCTTTGTTGACACCTTCTTGGTGAGGATAAGACCATCTTGTATAGCATCTCGAATAGAGTGACAATCTATTTCAATAGATTTTGTTCTTTCATGAAAAACCGAATTGGCAGCAATATGAATAGCGGCTTGATTATCACAATGCAACGCCACATGATCTTCGTTCTTGACTCCGAGATCAGCCAACAATGCCCGAAGCCATTTCAATTCATCAACGATCACAGCCATGCTTCTATACTCGGCTTCAGCCAAAGAACGAGCAACAATCTTCTGTTTCTTGGTTTTCCACGAGACATGTGAGTCGCCGAGAGTAACAAACCAACCACTAACAGAGCGACGAGTCAAGGGACAGTTCAAAGTCACACCAACCATGAAGACGAAGATCACCATCAGATTTCAGAAAAATACCTTGGCCTGGAGTACCTTTCAAGTATCGAACAACTCGCAAAGCAGCTGTCCAATGATCAACGCACGGCCGTTGCATATATTGGGAAAGAATGTGAACGCTATATGTAAGATCAGGTCGCGTGGCTGCAAGATAGATTAGTCGCCCTACGAAACGTCGATAGCGTTCAAGATTATCTAAGAAAGCACTTGTGCTCACCGCCAAGCCGTGTTGCTGCACCATCGGAAAATCAACGGGTTGTGCACCAAGAAACCCAACCTCAGCCACAATGTCAAGAGCATATTTTCTTTAAAATACAAAAATTCCTTCTGGTCATCACGGTACTTCAAGTCCCAAGAAGTATTTTAAAGTTCATAGATCCTTCATATGAAAGCATTTTCCCAAGTATCGTTTAAAACGAGCAATAGCTTCATGATCATTACCTCCAATAACCAAATCATCCACGTAAACTAATATGTAGATTTCACTTCCCGTAGATTTCCGTAATGAGAACATAGAATAATCAGACTTGGATTGAACAAATCCATATGTGAGCAAGGCTGTTCGAAGCTTAGAAAACCAGCACTTAGGTGCTTGCTTCAAGCCGTAAAGAGACTTCCTAAGTCGACAAACAAGACCTGGTTCATCGGTACGAAACCCCGGAGGTGGTTTCATATACACTTCCTCCTCGAGATCGCCATGTAAAAAAACGTTATGTACATCCATCTGATGTAATTCCCAACCTCTAACAGATGCAACTTCAAGAAACACGCGTACCATCGACATTTTAATGATATGTGCGAATGTGTCCTTATAATCAACGCCCTCTACTTGCTTATTGCCGAGAGCAACGAGACGAGCTTTGTATCTTTCAATCGTGTTATCTACTCGATATTTAATACGGTAAACCCATTGACTTCCAATGGCTCCTTTACCAGGAGGCAGCTTTGTCAAATCCCACATTTTATTAAATTCTTGAGCACCAATTTCAGAACCCATAGCATCGCGCCACACTTTTTGAACAACTGCATCTTTAAAGCAAGTTGGTTCCACTCCACTGGTCAAAGCAACAAGGAAAGCACGATGAGCAGGGGAAAATATATCACAACTGACAAACCCAGAAATTGGATACCTACAACTTTCTGATTCGTCGAACATTTGATCCATATCAAAGTCGGAAATGAACAAATCATCAGTCTGTACCGTAAAAAGCAAATGATCCTTCAATTGTACAGATTGTTTCTTCTGTCGCATTCCACGACCCAGTTCTTCGATTGATGAATTCTCATTCCCATTTATCGATGAGCTTCCCCTATCTGCTACAGTGACAGTTACGTCTTCCTGACATTGCAAAATTATTGAATTTTCAGCAACAGTGGGAACCAAACCTGGTTCAATGTCTCCAACTGCAGTAATTTCATGAGGTAAATCAGATGGAGAAGCATCTTCTGCTGATTCCTCAACCAGCTATTCTTGTACCACTTCTACGTTTAATGGTGCCTCTTTTTCAATATTTTCAAACATGTCCCAATCAACTAGAGTAGTAGTCACAGTTCGATCTGATGATGACACACTGAACGGAAATGTGTTTTCAACAAACACCACATCACATGAGACAAACATCTGCTCAGTATCAAGATCGAACAAGTTCCATCCCTTTTTACCGAAAGGGTACCCAATGAATACGCAACGTCTACTACGTGAACCAAACTTATCACCTCCTCTGTTCTGATTATGTGCAAATGCTAAACAGCCAAATACACGCAGATTGTCATAACTTGGAGGCGAGCCATAAAGTATCTCATACGGTGTCTTACCATTCAACATGCTAGATGGCGTACGGTTTATGAGATAAGCGGCAGTCAGAATAATCTCTCCCCAAAATTTAATAGGTAGAGAAGACTGAAAAAGGAGAGCATGCACAACATTCAGAATATGACGGTGCTTTCTTTCGGCTCTACTATTGTGTTGCGGAGTTCCCAGGCACGAAGTCTGATGCAAAATTCCTTTCTCGTGAAACTCAACCGTCAAGCATGTAAATTCTGTTCCATTGTCGCTTCTTACAATTTTGATATTTCTGCCAAATTGTCTCAAAATCAAAGCTATGAAGTTTCGTAGTGTTTTTCCAACTTGTGCTTTGTCGTGAAGAAGATAAAGCCACACACCACAGGAATGATCATCCACGATGGTTAGAAAATAGAATGAGTTACACAATGTTGGATGTCGATAAGGCCTCCACAAATCGCAGTGTATCATATCAAAAATCTCAAGATTTTTTTTATCACTAGAGTGAAAAACATCACGACATTGTTTAGCTCAAAGACAAGTATCACAAGCTGAGAAATCTTTAACTCTAGTTCCAACAGACGGAAGCAAATCAAAAACATTATTTGATGGATGTCCTAGACGCTGATGCCACACGTCTTCAACTCCATCTTTATTCATCCGTAAAGCACTAAACGCGGTCATACGCTTAAAAAAATACAGCCCATCCCGAAGCTCACCCGCGCCAGTTAGGCTCTTCGTTAAACGGTCCTGAGTCACACAGCCTTTATTAGCTATTTGCGTAACCAAATCAGAATCCACAATCAGTTGCAACACATATAACAGATTACATCTCAAATCTGGAACACGAAGAACATTTCTAAGGTTGAATTCATCATCAAACATCATTGTCCCTTTCTCACGCGAAAGAGTCTGATTTCCATTCGGCAAACCAATAGCACACAGTAGAATATACTTCAATTCAGTTAGAAATCCACAATTTCCAGTCATATGATTAGATGCACTTGTGTCTAATACCCAATCAAGAGAATCGTTCTTACCGTTAAGACGAGTCGCGGCTCCTTACTTCTGGTCATCGAGAAGCTTAATCAACGATCTCCATTGATCATTTGTGAGCCCATTGTAGCCTTGTTTTGCAGCTTCATCGCTGGTCTCACCCACTTCGTGAACTGTTGCGGCGTTAGCTCGTACAATTCCACCACGACCACGACCGTTACCTCTGCCTCCGCGTCCTCCGTTCTAACGAGAACGTTCAGCCCACCAATCCGGGAATCCAATTACTTGGAAGCAAGTATCAGATGTATGTCATGTTTTCTTACAGCTTCCACACACGAGCTTGGACTTGTCTTCAAACCCACTGCTCGATTTTCTGACTTTGGCCATAAAAGCAACTTGTGAGTTTTGTTGTTCACGTCCACACATCACTGTTTGGACACGTTCCACAGCCTTGATCTTTGAGTAGACTTGATTCATTGTTGGAAGAGGGTCCTCTGTGATGATAGACGTGTGAATGTTGGTGGGCTGCGTTTTGGGTTTGACAAGTCACATATGATGATGGGCCATGGGCCATTTGTTTTGGACAAGGGAAATTATGAGGCCCAAGCAAATACACTCTCGTATACATCTGTGTTTACAGAAGGTGTGAAGGTGTTACAGAAGTTGTGCCTGGCACAAGACACAAAGCAGAGAAGAAGAAAAGCACAGATAATGAAGTATGGGAAAGTCTTAAAGTATGCAAGTATAGAAAGAAGAGAAAAAAACATAGATAAGCATGATGTTTTTTCTTTGTGTCTTTTGGTACGAGTGGTTGCTTTGCTTCACTCCAGTCTTCTTCGTAAGTGAGAGAAAGAACCTGTATCATTGAGAGAGAACACACAGAAGTATTAGTGTGTGTCTTGTAACCTTCTTTGAGATATAGTGAACGTTGGGAGTGAGGGTACTCCCCCGAGACGTACCGGTTCGAGGCCGGGAACTCGGTGATCAAATTTCTGTGTCTTGTTTCGTTCTTTAGCAAAGCGTTTCCGCAAGTCAAATACTCAACAAGTGGTATCAGAGCACTAGGCGTGGTGCAGGCTGCTAAAGAAGTTCAAGTCACACTTTTTCCACAAGACAGTTTCAAGAAGGGCGAGAGTGAAGCCGAGGCACTTACCTGTTTCTTCAAGGTGTTGTGAAGATGTCTATTTCCAGTAGCTGCAAGTTTTCAGTGGCTGTGTTACTCCTTGCGTACTTGTTACAAAAGGACAAGAAAACAGTTAGACATGAAGCCAACACAAGATCGGGTTGAGGTGGACAGGTTTGATGGAACTGGTGACTTTTCTCTATGGAAGGTAAAAATGATGGCTCACTTTGGGGTGCTGGGGCTGAAGAGCATCTTGAACGATGAGCAGCTGTTGAAGGACCCACCTGCTACTGCAGAAGTAGTAGTTGCAGCAGACAGAGACCAACAGACAGGAACGGCAGAAGTTGTGGAGCTGCCTCAAATCGTTGATTCTGCAAAGTTTGAGAAATCAGAGAGGGCAAAGGATATCATAGTACTAAATGTGGGGGATCAAGTACTAAGGAAGATCACACACTATGAGACAGCAGCAGCCATGTGGTCTACACTAAACAGGCTATACATGGAGACATCTTTGCCAAACAGGATCTACTTACAGCTTAAGTTCTATACTTTCAAGATGACAGATTCAAAGAGTATAGATGGAAATGTAGATGAGTTTCTCAAACTGGTGGCAGATCTAAACAACGTAGGAGTGGAGATTACAGAGGAAGTTCAAGCTATACTACTACTGAGCTCATTATCTGACAAGTATGACCAGCTAAAGGAAACACTCAAGTACGGGAGAGATACCTTGAGGCTGAATGAGGTCATAGGAGCTGCCAAGTCCAAGGAACGAGAGCTGGCAGAACATGGGGAGCTCTCCAAATCACATAGTGAAGGGCTGTACGTGCAAATAAGAGGCAGGTCAGTTATGAGAGAAGACAAAGAATATAGTAAACCGTGGAGAGGAAGATCGAACAGTAGAAGGAAGTCAAAGCAGAGGTTTGATAAGAGCAACACAGGCTGCTTTATCTGTGGAGAAGAAGGGCATTGGAGAAGGGAATGCCCTGAAAGAAAGAAGTATACAGATTCTGCAAATGTTGCAAGTACCTCTAAGCAACCTATGGTGTTAACTGGTAGCATTAAAGACTCGATGCAAGAATGGGTTATCGACTCAGGCTGTTCATATCACAGTACATCAACCAAGGAAGTATTACTTCAAGGAGCTTGATGGTGGTAAGGTGTTAATGGCTAACAACACTTATGGTGACATCAAAGGAGTTGGGAAAATTCGGATTCAGAATCCAGATGGTTCTGAGGTAATACTCAAGGATGTGAAGTACATGCCGGAGGTGAATAGGAATCTGATTTCCTATGGGATGTTAGAGAAATCAGGTTGCTGGTATGAAGGAAGTGGCTTCGGGGTTCAGTTCTACAAAGGCACTAAGAAAGCATTGTCTGGAAAATACAACGACGGTTTGTATTATCTACAAGGCACGGTTGCTAAGTGTAAGGAGAACATCTGTAAAGTTGGAAAAGAAAGCAAAGTGAAGAAATCCAAGAAAGTTACATTCTGTCAAAAGCTGATTCAAGGACCGACACCTAATGGTTTTGAAAAAGAAAGTTCAGAAGGAATTGAGTCTAAGGAGAGCAATGAAGAATTTGGAAATGGGACAGATTGCGTAGTGGATGGATGTTTGCTTGCAGGGGGCAGAATAGATGAAGAGATCGAGCTACCATCTAAGGCTGAAGATGGGGAGTTAGTAGTCTATGCTTTGGCTACTAAACGAGGGCTTAAAACAAAGGAACCAAAGGCAGAAGAGGAAGCCATTGAAAGCAAGAAACAGAAGCATTGGGAGAATGCTGTGGAAAGTGAGAGTTTGAGCAGAAAATTCGAGGTGATTGATGATTCATGAATGGTTACAGGATTTGTGTTCAACGTTGGTGAACCAGAGTACATGGTTATCACTAAGGCAGTAAAAGAGGAGGCAGTCCTAAACAAGCTACGTAACACAAGGGTTAATCAGATGGGTTCCGTGACAGAAATCATACCTGGTCAGAAGTTCCAGCTTTGCTGTGAGCTTCTCAACATTCACTAAAGTGGAGCAGCGGCTCCAAGTAACTCCATGGACCTCGCAGAACAGGAAAATCAAGCTGGGTTAGTTGTCTGTGAGGTGGGTTGCTCAAGCGTCAGAGTTGAGTAAGGTTAAATTTTTGAAATGGAGTTACCTGTGGAGATTCTGGAACTGTGCAGGCAGAGTCACAGGTTCCAGGTGGAGTATCTGACAAAAGAAGAACCAGGAAACGGGTTAGTTTCAGAAGAGGCTACAAGTCAAGAGAGTGAATATGAGGAGGTTCAGTGTATGAGAGGATGCCTGAAAAAGATTCACGGTGGTTAAGTGTTGGCGTCTGTTCGTGATTCAGGATTCCGGTGAAAAAAGTCGCCGGAGTCAACATCGGTCAACGCCGGAGTCAATGTCGGTCAAGGTCACAGAGTCAACGGTCAACGCCGGTCAATGCACCGGAGTCAACTAGAGTTGTTGACTGCAAGCTGGGCTAATGTTGGGCCTCCTGAAGTGAAAGGAGATGGGCTTCGACATGTTAGCTGGCCCAAAACCAGTTCATTCTTGTGTTGGGTCTGTGGGCTTCGAAGACAGGCCCAAGAAGCATTTCGGCCAGACCCAATAAGCAACTCGTGGCCCAATCTAAGTTAAGTCCAGATCGCGTAAGAAGACAGGTGAGAGGCTTACCGGAAATTGAGGCGGCTGATCGGAGTTTGGTCGGCGACAGATAGAGCTCGCCGGAGACGTCAGCACGTGGATCGCAAAGAAAAAGGAGAAAGTCGCAGTTGGGGTTTTCACGGGCTGCGGGGTTTCACCGGAAATCGCCGCCAAAGAAGAAGCACCGGAAATCGCAAAGGTGCAGCGGTCGGAAGGCTCAGAGCTGCTCGAGGCGGAGAAGTAGAGATCTGATCTGGTGGAGATGGCCTTGGATCTGTTTCCCTCTCTTCAACCGAGCAGATGCAGAGGCTCGTTCTTCGTCGATCTGAAAAGTCGGAGACTTTGTTGGGAGAAAGACGTTGCGCGCAGAAGAAGGGAAATGGCGTTTCGCCGTCCCAGGTGGAGTTCGTCGGAGAAGTGAAGGCCCGATCTGTTGGAGATGGCCAAGGATCTGCGGCAGAGACTTGTTTCTTCTTCGATCCGAAAGTTGGAGGCTCGGTAAACAGAGAGCGTTTGAGCTTTGAAGGAGGAAGAGCTCTAGAACGGGGTGGTGAATCGCCGGAGACAGATGTATAAGTCGTCGGAGTAAAACCAGCCGGTGGAGGCTTGAACTCAGCGGCGACTACTAGTTTCGCGCAGAGAGAGAGGCGAAGCTCGAGAATTAGGTTACGGGACTTGAGGTCTGTGACCTTGCCAAACAGGTGGAGTTTGTTGGTGGGCTGCGTTTTGGGTTTGACAAGTCACATATGATGATGGGCCATGGGCCATTTGTTTTGGACAAGGGAAATTATGAGGCCCAAGCAAATACACTCTCGTATACATCTGTGTTTACAGAAGGTGTGAAGGTGTTACAGAAGTTGTGTCTGGCACAAGACACAAAGCAGAGAAGAAGAAAAGCACAGACAATGAAGTATGGGAAAGTCTTAAAGTATGCAAGTATAGAAAGAAGAGAAAAAAACATAGATAAGCATGATGTTTTTTCTTTGTGTCTTTTGGTACGAGTGGTTGCTTTGCTTCACTCCAGTCTTCTTCGTAAGTGAGAGAAAGAACCTGTATCATTGAGAGAGAACACACAGAAGTATTAGTGTGTGTCTTGTAACCTTCTTTGAGATATAGTGAACGTTGGGAGTGAGGGTACTCCCCCGAGACGTACCGGTTCGAGGCCGGGAACTCGGTGATCAAATTTCTGTGTCTTGTTTCGTTCTTTAGCAAAGCGTTTCCGCAAGTCAAATACTCAACAGTGAACTCCACCGTACACGGTTTCATCCAAGCCGAGAAGAAATTGGTGAACTTCGTCATCTTCACGTTTCTTCTCAGTTTCTACACCGAGGTTGCACTTGCAATCTCCATAACGACACACCACAAGCTTGTCATAATTCATCAGGTCTTCCCACAAAATCTGTAGTTTCCCGAAGTATTCAATAATACTTACTCCACCTTGTCTCAGATTTGCCAATTCAGCCTTGATTTCCTGGATCTGTGGCCCGTTTCCTTCGGAAAATCGTTCCTTGATTTCCTTCCACAATTCTTGTGGATCTTCTTTGTTTGCAAGAGAGCACCTCACTTTTGGTTCCACCGTATTTAATATCCACAAGGTTACCATGGAATTGGCAGAAACCCAATCTTCATAATCTGAGGCATCTTTCTTCATTTGCACGATGGTTCCGTCAACGAAACCATATTTCTTCTTGACCCGCAAAGCAGTGCGCACAGCATGTGCCCACTCATCGAAGTTGTCACCGTTGAACTGCACTTGGGCGATAACCGCACTGGGATTCTCATTCGGTGTCAATTGATACATCGGAGCAACTGATTTCAGAGTTTCTGTGTTTGTTCCCTTAGTCACGACGGTTGTTTCGGCCATACTTTCGGTAGTCTCTGATACCATGAACAAAAGACAACCGTCTAGGAATTTGTGTTGTGTTATTGATATGAGAAAGTCACCAATATATACAAACCAAGAAAACATCAGAAAATGAAACTCGAATATACATTGATGTACAAAGGAGAATAGACTTTAAGAAGAAGATATATGCAAGACTTGGAGAATATGTCGATTTGAATGCGCAGACTTGGAGGCTACGCTTAACATTATTGTGAACATATTTATTTTATTTACAATTTTGATTGTTTGTAAATTTTAATTTTCTTGTATTTTGTAAATTTTAGTTTTCTTGTATAAAGAGACCACGTTTTTTTCGATAACTTGGATTAGACTCCCCAAAGTGTAGGCATGGGTTTTGAGTTGTTCATATTTCGGAAAAAAAAAAAGCATAGAGGTAAACCTCACAAATTCGTAAGGTTGTGAATTTATGGGAAAAAAAGGGTCATCAAGATATCTAATACACTGATTGATCTAGAAATATTTGGTGCCAAAAGAAACCACTCTATACGAATATAATTTTTTTTGTTGTTCATCTAAAAACTATAGGGTAACAGAAGTTTTAAGAAATGAGGAGATCTCAAAAAATAAATAAAAGAAACTTCTTTGAATAAACATGGAAAATCCGGGAAACGAAAAAGCTCAAGTATTGTGGAAAAAAACAAGGAAAACAAGATCATCAGGGATTATTATAAGTGCGTGGTCATGTTCTTTTGAAAATATTTTTCAACAAGTTGATCGCTACTTACATGGAGACCCGGCGCTACTTACATGCAGACCCGGCCCGTAAGGAAGACGGGCAAGACATGGCATATGGCTACTATATTTTTTAGTTTTTTTATGGATCACATTTTTAGTTTTATGTTAATAGTTTGTAAAGTACAAAATTTGAAATTCATGCTTTTATTTAAAATATTATTTTCTAATTAAAAAATAATTGGTTTGTGTCACATAATTATTTATTTTTACTTATATTTTTCTTATATTTTATTTATGTTTTGTTTATATTTTGCTTAATTTTATATTTTTCATTTATGTTTTCCTTATATTTAATTTTTGTTTTGCTTAATATTTTTCTAATATCAAGAGATGTTAAGTAAACGGTTTAAAATCATACTAATATGGTTATTTATTTTTAACATACTTCATATAAATATATATATTCCTCATTTATGTTTTCCTTATATTTAATTTATGTTTTGTTTATATTTTGCTTAATATTTTTCTAATATCAAGAGATGTTAAGTAAACAGTTTAAAATCTTACTAATATGGTTATTTATCTTTAACATGCTTCATATATCAGTTTCAACGATTTCGTATGAAAAATTGTAAAGAGGGTTATTTTTTAGAAATAATGTTTTGGTTTTTTTTTCCCGGATTTGTTGTATTTTAAAAATAAAAACAAGGAGGGTTTTTTGTTTACAGCAAAATTTGTAATTTACAAAGAGCCACATTTTTTATTTTTGTTTCGGACCATCATTTTTATTGGACCGGGACTGATTACATGTAAGTGGGTCAAATATAGTAATAGTTCTTAACAAAACATGTGGTTATGTGAGATGCAAAATCTTTAATTATGACGATTTAGCTTGTCACGGCGCATCAATTTAGAAGTTAAATATTTCTTTGGGCTTTACTACATTATCACTAATTAAAATAATTGAAAGTGCAAATAAAAAAAGTGCAAAGGAGGGTGAAAAAGAAGAAGGATTCCACATTTGTTCTCTTTTGGTGGGCTAATTCTTGTCCACAAAATTCATAAACACTATCTCCAAGTCTCTTAATCAATAATCATTAAATCTATATAAAATCATTTTTAATTGAAAAAGGGTATGCATACTTGCATATAGTAATCAAAGTTTGGTGTGTTACAGATACAAATATTGGTTAAAAGTGAAGAGGCATAATTCCGACCTCCACTAAGTGACATAAGATTTTGCGCTGGTGTAGATTATTCTCAATTTCTCATGGTAAATTTTAAACGGTGCGAAAATATATACCTAACGGTTTAAGAAAAAAAGGAAATGGAATGCCACATTTGTTTTTCGAAATTTTCAGACGCGTTTCAATATATTTATGCAATTAAAATATAATTGTTTGAATAAATTTATCCATATACTCAATGATTTATTCAGAACTTCACAACAATCCTACGAAACACAGAAATATTTATCATTATTATGTTCCATTCACTACAAAAAAAAAAACAGTTAATTTTTGATGGACAAATCCATCATAAATCCGTCAAAAACAGTCATTATTATTCAACTAGTTTTGAAATAGTTCATCTTAACTTGAAAAATGGATATATGGAAATTTAGTCAAAGCCTTAGTATTTTCATGCAAAGAGAGACTACCAATTTTTTGCAAAATTTAGCTCTGAGTTTGATTAGAACTTTTAAATCGTAATATGTCAAAAAAAAAAAACCATATTAAATAAAACGATCATGAAATAAATAAATAAAACGCATTCAAAGCTAGGAAACATGGGACTTGATACTAACGTTGGGGAAATTTTAGAAGAAGAAAGTGACAAAATTCGAATCCAAATGAATAACGTTCCTCTCTTTTTGAAAGGTAAACAGATAAACAAACGCCGACCAAGAAAAAGAAGCAAATAAACAAACAACAGAACCATTTATATGCAGACATTTAGATACCTGAGAATATCAAAACAAATTTTGCAAATATTACCCATAAAGAGAAAATAGTTTACATTGAAAAAAGCCAAAAAAAAGGTCTTATGATCTGATATTAATATGCAGACATCTAGCAAGATATTTGGAAATATCAAAATAGATTTTGCTGTCGAAAAAAAAAATCAAAAATAGATTTTGCAAATATTACCCGTAAAGTGAAAATAGTTTAGTAAACATAGGAAAAGCCAAAAAGGTTTTATGATCTTCTTATAAAATGAATTTAGGGACAATCCGATGTAAGGAAACATATATACAATATATACCCAAAAAACAAAGCTCTGTCCAGAAAAAAAAAAAAAAAAAAGAACTTTTAAAAGCAAAATATTCACTAAACTTTCGGTAAAAGAAAAGAAGAGTAAGAGCAAGAAATCTATATCTATCTAGTTAAGTGTAATAATAGAAGGATTAGCATTTTATTTTTTATGAAGTATCAAAAAATTAAACTTTTAAAATCGATTTCCACTTAAATATCTCAATAAAAAAAAAGTAATATTGATTATGTTTTAAAGTAAAGTGAATTATTAAGCAACACAACACTTACACATGGAAAGAACAAAGAAAGATAACTGCTAAAGCACAAAGACTGCTTTACAACACTACATATTGTGGGCAAAGCATTAAATTGGGAGGAAGATACAACAAAATCTTCTTCCTCCTCTTGATAAAAACAAAAATGTGGAAAAAATATATATAATGGAAATAAAAAAAAATCCTTATCAAGAATCAACACAAGACCAACAGGGTAAAACAAAGTTTTCTAATTTAAAGTGGGACAAGAAGAAATGACTTCAATACTCAATGTTGGAAAAGTGAAAGTCCCTACACAAAATATTTTGTGGTGAGGAGCTATGGCCCAGTGGCACAATCAGCACTCAAGGATTCCCTGAAATTGGATAAGCTCTTCTGGGTCCCAAATCCTCTCAAATCTCATCTGAAAAAAATGAAGAAAATGCTTCTTTCTTAAACAAATCTTATTAGTCTCCAATTATAAAAAATTCTCAGTCCCCACTCAGTAATACTAATCAGTAATCATCTCAAGCTATATATAAGACCACTTTGAATTCCACAAGAAATTAAGAAGCAATAACACAAACAAAAGCCAAACAAAGCAGAGCGAAAAGACTTGGTTCCAAAGCTTTTTCAAAGAGTAAAAAAATGTCTGCAAATGAGTTACCTACTTCAGCTCAAGCCATCCAAGAACAAATCCTTGGCGGTTTTGTCTCTAGAAAGCTGCTTCTGCACAACCCATTTGACCACAACACTCGACAAGCCTTTTCGGTCGCACCATCTCCTCTCATAACCCATGAGAACAACCTCAGTGGGAATGTCTTGCTGCTTCTCTCAGTCCTCATCTGTGGAGTCATCTGCTGCCTCGGGTTACATTACATCATTCGTTGCGCATTCAGACGTTCTTCAGGTTTCATGATCTCGGAGCCTATCTCTAGTCTTTCAACACCACACGGTTCACCAATCAAAGGAATCAAGAAGAAAGCTCTTAGGATGTTCCCGGTCGTGAGTTACTCACCTGAGATGAACCTGCCGGGGCTTGGCGAAGAGTGCGTCATTTGTTTGTCGGATTTTGTTTCCGGTGAAAAGCTCAGGCTGCTCCCTAAGTGCAACCACGGGTTCCATGTTCGTTGCATTGACAAGTGGCTTCAACAACATTTGACTTGTCCAAAATGTAGACACTGTCTGGTTGAGACATGCCAAAAGATCATTGGTGACTCCAGTCAAGTGACGGCAGCAGCACCAACAGAGAGTGTAATTGTCATGATTTCTCCTCTCCAACCTGAAGGAAGAGTAAACAGTTTTAGAGAAAGCAGCTAAACTCCCAGAAACCATCATAAAGTTAGATAGGAGATTTTAGATCTGAGCACAATTCATGTCTATAGCCATAGATACTTCAATTTTTTTTTTTTTTATGTTTCTTTTTTTTGCCTGTAGCACAAAGTGTATACAGAGAGAATATATCTCACTTTTCAGTAGAATCTCACTGAGTTCATCAAACTTCTCTTTGTGAAAAGTTTTTTTTGCGGTGAAATGTGAATTATGTAATCTTATCCAAAAAAGTGAAGAATCAGCTATAACCAAAAACTGATAATTGCTTTAGATGATGGTGTTGATGTGCTCTTGGCCTCACGCTTCTGTTCTGGTGGGCTTATAGATGTTGCAGCTAGCATATGTCGTCTTCATAGTAATAAAGTTTCAGATCCTCTACATGGTCTACAAAGACTTTAACTCTTCTTCTACTATGTTTCTCAAAAGTGTCATGGTTAGCAGCTCCAAAACCTTGAATTTCAACACTTAGAGAGTGTTCCTTTCGGGATTGAAGTAGAAAACATAAAACGGTTCAGATGTAAAGCCGGTATAGCCCACCGAAAAAACAATATCACCTGTAGCAGTCACACCAACGATTTGAATATCCCAAAAATCGTAAACATCAGAGCCAACGACTTGATTCACCCAAAAAGTGTAAACATATTTCGACTATTCCGATTCAGGTTTCTCAACATCTTTAATAACTCACAAACACAACTTAAAGGAACGCCCATGACAATAATTTTGTGTCTGAGTAATTACGCCGAATTTACTTTATCAGGTTAGCATCATATATATCACCAATAAAATCTATGTGTATGAACTTGAATTTCTCGGACCTAACATCAAAGCAAACTACTATCAGAGAAGGTAAATCATCGTTTCGGATAGCTAAGTAATACAAAACCCGTTGATGCATATCCCTTCACCTCCCTTAGGAGAATGGTTTAAGGGACAATGGATCGTCCTCCACGAATCGTTTCTAGTTCCTAGTGTCAAAATTTGATACTCCTCTTCATCAAAGTAATTGGGATACAATACCTTGAATTGTTTGCCAATCGGATCAAATACTAAAAAGCTTTCCCAAACTCTCTCTTTCGGTAAAGGGAAGCTAGCAAACTGTCCCGTGCTAGGGTTATATATCACAGGCCGCACTATATGCTTATCCTCTTCGGAGATCCACCTATGTCGATAGAAATAGATAACGGTGGTATCACAGCCGAACCCAAAAACAAGTGTGGAGTCATGTGGGCTCACACCATCAAGAGTAATGGTCCTGGTGCGCAACGAGGATGTTGCGCTCTGTGAGTGGGGGTGATTGTAACATCCCGATTTTTGGTATATGGTTGTGTGCAAAGGCTTATAAGAATTGATTTGGCTACCTATGTCACCAAAGTGCACTTATATTTTCGGTCACTTGTCCAGAGAGAATTCCAGAATTAAGCGTGCTTGAGCTGCTGGAGCGAAAGATCACGTGGTGATTGCAGGGTCAGTAAACAAGTCTTACGAGCCTCCCGGACTAGCGCACCGGCCATTAGACGAGGGTGGGGCCCACGGGCCGAGAAAAGGGCGTAGGGCCCACGAACAGTGCCGGTCGGGGCGTTACACTTATCATATTGTTTGCCGAGGTCCAGACCTGGATACAGTGCCAGCTCATATAGGGGGTCGAGCAGGGCGACCGCCCCAGGACTCACCGGTTTTTTTTTTATGTTTACACTAAAATAGGGCATGATTCTGTAAAAAAAAAAATTTTATTTTATTACTAAAAGAAGCTCAAATAATTTTTTTTATTTTATTTTTAGACCAAAAAAACAAAATTTGCCCCGGGGTCCCCAACATAGTTGAGCCGGGCCTGCCTGGATAAGAAGTTAAAAACCAGAGGCTCTAGTCTAGGGTTTTAAAGGGAATCTTAGGGTTTCAAAGTTAACTATATTATTAGAGAATATGAAAAACGATAAATTAATTAGGTAAGTTATGTATGAAAGTAAAAGTCAAACGTAAAAGCTAGTTTGGGGGATGCATACGCATAGCCTTGTAAGGTACCGAGCTATACCAAACTTGTCTTGTAAGATCCTAAACCCCCAATCAAGTGAATCTTACAAGACCATATATATGCCACAATACCCTATCGAAAATGTAGAGTTGATTTTCTGATTGGATGTGATATGAATAAAGTGTTGAAAAGTTCAATTAATAATAGGCTGTGCACAAGAAAAGAAGGGTTATTGGTTTATAATAGAAGACTGGTTTACAGGTAGCATTTGTCCAATAAGCATCTGGTAATATACCATTTGAGTGTGTGAAAACTGAAGTTAAATAGTTTACAAATCCAAAAAAAAAAAAAAAAAGCATCATATAAGTTAAGAAGTCTAATTTAGAAGTAAGTACCACATTTTCCGAGATAATACTTCGGATCTAGCTTAAGCATTAATACCTTTACTGCAACATCTAATGGCCTACAATTGTTCAATTCTCTACTGTCAAGAACTTTCTCTTGAAATTACTACTGGAACATTCAAGATGTTCAAATTTCCGTTACAAAGAATTGCAATTATTATAATGTTCTTTTCTTGGGGGAAGAACTATATACTATTAAGCGTTAAAAGTAAAACAGTATGTAAAGATCAAAGCACTAGAGGAAAATGGAAGATAAAGTTTTAAATCATTCCTATATATTTTAAAGTGAGACAAAAAGAAATTATTTCAATATTCAATTTTGGACAAGTGATAGTGTCCCTACACAAGCGGTATATGTGACATGTGTCTCGGTTTAATATTAAAGATCAAGTTCATATTAAACTTAGAGAAATTCTAATATAAAAGTCGAACACGTGATGGATCGGTTTCGATAACAGCATTAGAATTTGGGTGTATTGATAATCCTCTTCCTTACCTTATGATATTATTAAAGTCTTTAATTAATGCTCATCTGAAGTAATGAATGGATAGCTATGAAGTGAATTACTTAGCTATGAAGTAATGAATGGACGGTTAAGATTAAGTCTTAGCTATGAAGTAAATTACTTAGTTATGAAGTAATCTCCTCTTTTATATAGATGCTTTAGCATCATCATTGAAAAACAATCACAACGAAATGTTTACTTCAGAGAGAAAAGAGAGTTCGAAAGATTTAGGTCTCTTCTCCATCAAAAGAGATCATAAAAGTGAAAGGTTAAGGCAAGAAGAAATCAATTCATAACAAGCCTAATCAAAGCATGGATCAAGGTTAGTGTTTCTTCTTTTAGAGCAAAAGAATTGTGGTAGAATTAAATCAAATCTAGTTCATCTTGGGATTTATTTCATGAACTGAAATCAAAAAAGTAATTTACATTTGGTATCAGAGCATACTAGATTTGTTTAATTCACTATGCATGTAATTGTTATAATTTAAAAGAGCACCATTAAAGACGAAACTAGAACCGCCGGTTTGGTTTTGTATGGTTGGTGTCTCGTATGGTTTAAGAACACACTTAAATTTGTTTTGATATTATAATAGAATAAAATGCTTCCGTTGTGCATTTTAATAAAGGGAAATTTGTGTTATGAAATATTAGCACAATATAAGGTTATTTGCCCATTAAAGTTTCAATGTTTATATTGTAATATAACATGTAGTCACCAAAGTGGCCTTGTTATATTACACATATATACATTGAGAGAATAATATAATTTATCAATTGATCATGATTAAAGAGATGCTATAAATGACATAAAAGTTTTTTGATTCATCAATTGTTTTTACTATCTATATTCTATGAGATCACCCAAAGGTGGATCATTGAATATAGTTAGTAATACGAAAATGATTAATCATTTCTTACTATAATCAATAGTATGTATACCCAAAGGTAGCATGCTTATTTGATTTGTGTATGATTTGATTGATTATAAAAGTATAAATTTAGCATCGATGAAAGTGCATTTATTTAAGTATTGCCCAAAGGTTGCTTAAATTCATGCTTTAAAGTTTATATTACAGTTTTTGAATATGTATTAAGGTCTCAAAGCACTAATGGGTAAGCATGTATAAATGTTGAAGCTTCCTCAAATCTGTTTGCATCTGCTAACTCTGTCGTAAAGTTCAATGGGCTCAATCATGGAGAGTGGTCCGAACAGATCCGGTTTACATTGGGTGTTATGGCATTAGACTCTGCCATACTAACGGATGAGGAGCCCTCAGTCATTAAAGAAGATAGCTCCAAATCTGAAAAGTCTCGGTATGAGAGATGGGAGTGATCTAACAGGCTGAGTTTGAACCTTATGAGAATGACGATGACGGAAAGTATTAAGCCATATATGCCTAAGACAGAGATAGCGACGGAATTCTTGCAGAAAATTAAGGAGTGTTCACAGTCGGATTTGGCTGATAAGTCAATTGTAGGAAGCTTAATGAATGATCTTTCTACAAGAAAGTTTGACTATTCTCAGCCAATCCATGATCATGTGACGCACATGTCTAACTTGGCAGCAAATTTAACGACCTTGATAATGGAGGTTCATGAACAGTTCTTGGTCCAGTTCATCATGAACTCTCTTCTTTTTGAGTTTAGCGAGTTCCAGGTGAATTACAACACCATTAAAGAAAAGTGGAACTTTAAAGAATTAAAGGCTATGCTGGTACGAAAGGAATGGAGATTAAAGCAGATAAGGGATCATATTGCGAACCTCGTAGGTTTTGGAAATGTCAGCAACAATAAAGGAAAACCAAGTAGAAAGGACAAAGGGAAGGATAATACTTCCATGAAAGAACCTGAAAGTAAAATCCGTAAGGAAGTGAAGTGTTTCTTTTGCAAGCAAAAGGGACACTTCAAGAAAGATTGTCCAAAAAGAAAGGCATGGTTCGAAAAGAAAGGTAAACATCATATTTTTTGTTTGCTATAAGTTGAACCTTATAGAAGTGCCTAATAATACTTGGTGGTTAGATTCTGGTGCTACTACTCATGTGTCTCATACTTGAAAGTCGAGACGTTAAAGCGTAGTGCATCTGATGAAAGTTCTGCTTTCTTGTGGCATCAAAGATTAGGTAACATTTCCAAAGAAAGGATTATGAGGTTGGTAAAGAATGAGATTCTTCCTCAATTGGATTTTAGTGACCTAAATGTATGTATAGACTGCATTAAATGAAAGCAAACTAAACATATCATAAAGAAACCAGCCACTAGAAGCACTCAGCTTCTTAAGTTAATACATACTGATATTTGTGGCCCTTTTAATGCTTCTTCTTGGAGCGGTGAAAAGTACTTTATCACCTTTATCGATGATTACTCACGTTATGGATATACATATCTACTGCATGAAAAGTCTAAATCAGTGAATGTCCTAGAGATGTTTATTGATGAAGTGGAAAGGTAGTTAGATAGAAAAGTAAAGGTTGTGAGGTCTGATAGAGGTGGTGAGTTTTATGGAAAATTTAATGAAAGTAGACAATGTCCAGGTCCATTTGCAAAGTTACTTGAAAGTAAAGGCATTTGTGCACATTATACAATGCCGGGTACACCTCAGCAGAATAGTGTAGCTGAGAGGCGGAATTGTACTTTAATGGATATGGTTAGGAGCATGTTAAGTAATTATTCATTACCTCTTTCGTTGTGGGTATATGCATTAAGGACTGCAACGTATGGGCTGAATAGGGTTCCTAGTAAGGCAGTTCCTAAGACCCCTTATGAACTGTGGACGGGAAGGAATCCTAGCTTAAGGCACTTACATGTCTAGGGTTGTCTAGGAGAAGTAAGGCTATATAACCCACATGAAAAGAAACTTGTTGCTAGGATTGTTAGTGGATTTTTTCATTGGCTATCCTGAAAAGTCAAAGGGGTATACCTTTCACTGTCCTAACCATAGTACGAGAATAGTTGAGATGGGAAATGCTCGGTTCATTGAGAATGGTGAAACTAGTGGGAGTGGTGAATCACGGAAGGTGGACATTCAAGAAGTAAAAGTTGAAGTCCCTTCACCCGGTAATGCACCTAAGGTAGTTGTTCCTATTGTTGCATCACAGTCAAATGACGCAATAGAACAACATGATGGTGGGCAAAACCCAATAGCTGAAAGTACAGTTGATGAACATCTCACAATTCAGGAAGGGAATGAATGTGACTTAAGCATTTATGTAGACCCGAACTCATTCCAAAAGGCCATGGAAAGTGATAATTCTGAAAAGTGGTTGATCGCTTCGAAAGAAGAAATAAACTCCATGGATGATAATAAATATATTATGGGACTTAGTAGAGTTGCCTAACGGTTTCAAGACCGTTGGTTCTAAATGGGTCTTTAAGGCTAAACGTGACTCGAAAGGTAACATTGAAAGGTA
Source organism: Eutrema heterophyllum (assembly GCA_002933915.1). Classification (NCBI taxonomy): domain Eukaryota; kingdom Viridiplantae; phylum Streptophyta; class Magnoliopsida; order Brassicales; family Brassicaceae; genus Eutrema; species Eutrema heterophyllum. Next base: position 125,123 of record PKMM01038587.1, on the reverse strand, counting down.
CAAGGCTAAACCTTGTTGCTAAAGGTTTCACCCAAAAGGACGGTATCAACTACAAAGAGACCATCTTTCTAGTTTCAAAGAAGCACTACAAAAAAATTGAGTATTGATAGCAGTTTCAGATAGCGTTTTGGTTGTTTATGCTATGGTTGACTAAACCGCATATTTTAGATAGCGTTTGTTAATAATGAAACCCTTTAGATAGCCTGATCTACTTGCCTGTTATTATCTTATATGTATGTATAATTGGTCGTGGAGATCTGGTGTTGTTTTAATATGGACAAGTCTTGGGTTTGGCATCCAAGGTATGGATTTGTTTGTTATCTTCATTGGTTTGTTGAGTAAATCTTTTTTTATTATTTGACTTAAATTTTTAATGTTTTTAAATCACAAAGCTAGTCTTGAGTATCACAGAGGGGCATCTACATTTGTTCAAGCATCGTCAGTGAGATTGGGTAATCCTATTGAGATGTTATGTCCCTGCATTGATTGCCGCTACAAGATGCTGAAACTCCATTATACTCCAGCTGTTCCAACTACACGAAGGTTTCTGCGATTATGGGACTTTACCGCATCAAAGTGAAGAGTGGGATGTCGGAAAACTACTTTGAGTAGCTGCTGACATTAGTTCATGACATGCTTCCCAGAGATAATGTACTCCCCATATCAACATATGAGATGAAGAGATTCTTGAAGCTGTTTGGTTTTGGCTACGACATGATTCACGCTTGCAAGAACGATTGTATCTTATACCGGAAGCAATACGAAGATATGGAAAGCTACCCAAGGTGTAATGTTTTCTAGATGGGAAAGGGATAAACATAGTGGTGAGGAAAATAAGGGGATTCCAGCTAAGGTATTACGGTATTTTCCAATCAAAGACAGATTCAGGCGTATGTTTAGATCGAAAAGGATAGCGGAAGGTGTGTTGGCATATCAATGGTACTAGTTTAGATGGTACAATGCGTCATCCGGTGGATTCAATAACTTGGGCCAATGTGAATCATAAATGGCCTGAGTTTTCAGCTGAACCAAGAAACCTCCGACTAGATCTTTCCACAGATGGGATGAATCCTTTCTCGATTCAAAATTCCAAGTACAACACATGGCCGGTGTTATTGGTTAACTATAACATGCATCCAACCAAGTGTATGAAGGCAGAGAATATTATGTTGACACTGTTGATCCCTGGTCCAACTGCACCAAGCAACAACATCGATGTCTACCTCGCACCTTTGATAGATGATCTAAAGGATCTCTGGAATGAAGGTATTGTGGTTTACGACTCATTTATGAAGGAACACTTTACACTTAAAGCAATGTTGATGTGGAGTATTACTGACTATCCGGGCTTAAGGACATTGGCTGGGTGTAAAGTCAAAGGTAAACAAGCGTGTAACGTGTGTGGAAAAGATACACCCTTCAGATGGTTGAGGTTCAGTCGGAAGCATGTGTATTTAGGAAACAGAAAGAGGCTCAGACCTGAGCATCCTTACAGAAGAAGAAAGAAATGGTTTGACAACAATGTGGAAGAAGGGAGAGCAAATAGAATTCAAACTGGAGCAGAAATCTTTGAGGCACTTAAAGATTTCAGAAATGATTTTGGTAAGCCTTTACGGAAAAAAAGCAAAAGAAAAAGAAAAACTTTGTGTGAGGATGAGGATATTTCAGAAGATGAGTACGAAAAGGACAATGATAATTGGAGATGGAAGAAAAGATCTATTCTCTTTGATTTGCCTTACTGGAAGGTAAGTACTTTCCATATAAATGACACTAAAGTACCTTAATTTTCTTATATTTTCATTTCATTCACAACTAAGTCTTCAGCTTGTTTGTGTTCTTAGGATATGCTGGTTCGGCACAACCTTGATGTTATGTGATATGCTCAAATTAATATCCTATAAGTATTAAAGCAGTTGTTTTAGTATATGTAGGGGTCGAACACAAGAACTACATAATTCACGCAATAGATTATATAGATCCGAATTAAGCTAAACCAAACAATGAAATTAAATGCAAGTGCGTAAATTAAACAAGTTGTGAATCAATTGGAATGAAGATAGGCTCAGGGTATTTCTCATGAATTCAATGAATATAGATAAACTAACTAATAGGATTCAGATTTAGCGCGGTCTTGAACTCAAATCACTAAAGTATAGCTAACCAACTCTCGTTGCGAAAACTATCTAAGTCTAAATCCTAGAATTCCAAATCTCTTTGCGAATCCTAAAGTCTAAACCAGCTTTTATTTCAAGTTTGATTTGTTCACAAAACAACTAAACCAAATCTCTTTGCGAATAGTTATTTTGCTCACCCTAGGTTCTGTCAGGTAATTAATCGCACTCTCGTGCCTAATCAATTATCCTAAGATCTAAGTTCTAGATTCGTCAACCTAGAATTAGCTATGGGAACAACCTATGGTGAAGAACTAATTCAAATGGTGAATCCTAATTAACTAATTAACCTAACATTCAGATAAAACACTTATGAGAACCCTGAACCTAACAAGGGATCTACTCAGACATGGAGAATGAAAACAACATGATTGAATAGATCATCAAAGAAATCAATAAGAAACAGGACTTCAGAGTTGTCTCTCCAAAAACCAGAGTAGAATAAAGCTTAGTTAGAACGTTCTAGCCAAAGTGGCTGAAAAACCTAATTTAAACTCCTCAAACACGTTTTGGGCTAAAATGTAAATAATAAAGTCTTCTAGGCAATTTTGCAATTCTTCAACTCTTCATAAAAGTCGTGTTTCCTTCCCATGGACGACGGTATCGACCGATACCTAAGTAGTATCGATCGATACTCGGGCAGTGAGGCGCTTCCTTCCTTCATGGTATCAGTATCGATCGACACCAGGTGGTGTCGGTCGATACAAGGGCTTCAAATCGGGTACTCAGCTACACGAACTTCTGTTTTGCTCCAAAATGCTCCAAAAAGCTCCAATATCTCCAATTATGCTCCAAACGTGCTAAAACCTGTAAAATACTCTAAAACACTACAAAATAGTAGAAAGACTCTATAAAACGGACTTATATCATGGCTTAAAAGGGGTAAAAACCATGATATATCAACTCCCCCAGACTTAGCATTTGCTTGCCGTCAAGCAAATAGAAGACTAAACCAGAGAAAGAAGTTTGAAAACACGGAGACTCACATGTTCTTGGAACGTTGCAATGACCCTTTTCCCAAGCACCCAAATGTCACCTAACCAGATCCAAATCTAACCACTATGTACTTCTCCGTAGACATTCACAGCTTCCCCAGACTACACACATTATTTCGCAGCTTCATTCAATTAAACCCATCATCGCCAGTTTCATCGCTGTGATTAATACCAAGAACCTTCTAGATTCTTTCTCATACAATATCATGACAAGGAACCACCCAATTTCACACTTTTTGTATGACTTTCTCTCCCCCAGACTTATTTCTTATTTTGTTCTCTCTTTTTTTTCTTCTTTTTTATTTATTTATTTATTCGCATATACAAATCAAGGTTTGAGACGCGAGTATTGATGGTGTTTGCCACCGAATCTCCGGTTCTTCTCTCTCAATGTATCAAAGGTTGTAGGCAAATAATGTCATCATAGGAAAATCCTAGCCTCGCTTCCAATCCTCTGTGTGATCATCCCTCACCAAGTAGAATAATGGGATCGCTGGAAATTTTCCTAGCCCTCTACTCAGAAGAAAATCATTTCATCTTTTATGCTTTTATTTATTAACTTATAATAGGGGAGAGAAATACCATTACTTTAAACATATGGGTTCCTTTGTCAGATATGAATGAGGAATCAAGCTCTATGAATACTAACCGCATCGATGAAGTGCGGAAATTTGGCTCAGGCTTTAAAAGAACTCTGCTGGAAACATGTGTGTCTTCTAGTTAACTGGTCAGCCTTTGGATTTTTCATTAGTCTATCTAGAGCTGATTCTGTAACAGTGGACACTCAGAAGCAAAGTCAAAATAGCAGATTCAAGAACAAGATCATAATCTCCAACAAAATTTTGACTCAATAAAACAAATTTGACACAAAAACGATTGACTCTAAGAAAAACAAACACGTTGTCAGCAACTACCTCCCCCAGACTTAAACAACACTGTCCCCAGTGTTATCTAGCCTAGAGTTGGTAAAAGAAAACAGAAGAGTTGAATGGATTGGTGAAAATCGAAGGAGGTACCCGAGATGGTGATGAGTGTCGACCGATACAGCACTGGTATCGATCGATACTCGTAGCAAGTTTCTGCTCCTTCGTCGCGTGGATGGTGTCGATCGATGCTGCTCTTCTGAATCTGCTTCACGTGAAACACAAGACACAAAATCAAAAATAAAAACAAAAACAAAAGACTTATATATATACTTACCAGTGGGTTGCCTCCCACCAAGCGTTTGTTTTTAGTCATTAGCTTGACTTTGGCTCAGGTGATCAGTCAGGGCGAGGTTGAGAGCTCACTCCCATGCAAGTCCCACAGCTAGACACTTGCAGATTCAGAGTTCTACTCAGCATGCTCTCTATAACCTCCTTTTCTTTCTCTTTCAGCTCCGTAGTAAGAATGATTCTAGCCTTGGAGAATGGTTTTGAGGTTCCTTTGCACTTCACCGTATACTCAATCAAATCTCCATCATACTTCTGAGGGATTAAAGTCATAGCACTGCGCGTGGGGTATCGACTGATACTAACAGGATATCGATCGATACCAGGGCTTCTTAGTCGATGCAAGTTCTGTATCCCCTCGGTGTTTGCCTTAGCCTTTTTGATGTCTTTCTTGGTGGTGATAGAAGGACTATCTAGAAGGTCTATGACAGTGGGCTCGTCAGGAGGCTCTTCCAAAAGATCAATTACCAACGTCTCTCATGTGGCAACATCGATGCAAGAGACACGTCTGGAGTTCCTCTAATAGGAATGGCTTCGTAGTATACCTCCTTGTCAATGTATGAGAACGAGATTTTCTTGTTGGGTGTGTCCATAATGGCACCAACCGTAGCCATGAACGTTCGTCCAATAATCAGCTGCGTACTAGATGTTGCACTCATCTCCACAACCTGAAAATCAGTAGGAACCAGACAATCTCCTACTTTAACCATCAAATCAGGGATTGTACCGTGCGGAAGTGAGGTGGAACAGTTCGCGAATGTGATAGATTTCCTGGGAGATCGAATATCAGCGCCCAATCTCTCTGCAATTTCCCTTGACATGACATTGACGCTAGCCCCCGAGTCAACGATAGACTCTTTGAATTTAACTACAGAGATAGAGCATGGAACTGAAAATTTTTCTAGGTCTTCCCTCTTAGTCAGCTGCTTCAATGGTGGTGGTGTGCTTCTTGCCTTGATGAAGAGTGTCTTGATCTCTTCCTCAGTTTCTCTACAATTTTGGAAGTAACACGCTATAGGACGGTTCTCAAAAGCTTCCTCAAAAGATATAGTGTGGGGGATCCTCCTGACCATCTTCTCAAAAGCGAGCAACTTCTCCGTAGAAATGGGGTTCATGAGATGCCTAGGTGGTATAGGATATGGCACCTTAGGCTTGTAAACCCTTTCCTCGACAATCTTGGGTGTTTTCACAGTTTCTGGCTCAGTCTGCGAGGGGTGTCGATCGATACTAGAATGGTATCGATCGATACAAGGCTTCGCTGTCGTCTCTTCATATGTGGTGTCGATCGATACAGGTGTGGTGTCGGTCGACACTGGGGGTTCTGAGATGTCCCGTGAGAGTATATGCACTGGTGTCGATCGACACTGGGTGGTGTCGATCGATACTGGGGCGATTTCGAGAGCCTCTTCGTCGTCATCGACGAGATTCTTTGCAGTTAGGCCAATTTTCACTCTTGGATCGACCTCTTCATCACTTCTTAAGGTGATCGCATTGACTTGTTCATTATGTGCATGAACCATCTTTCCCTTGACAGCTGCTAAAACCTGAGCTACCTGAGTTTCCAGAATCCTGTGGCTAGTACTGAGAGCCTCGATTTTCCCATTCAGATCTGTGTACAGAGCATCCATCTTCCCATTAAAGCGCACTGTCATCTTCTGCTGCCCTTGAAGAAGCTGCTCAAACATAGACTCAACCTTGCTCTCTGGAGTTTTGGGTGGGTGAGGTGGGTATTGATATCTTTGACTTTGAAATCCTGCGCCACCAATGTAGTTAACACCTTTCACTTCATCCTCATCAGCAAAGTGAACAGCTTTCGTCTTACCCATTAGAAGATTGTGCACTGAATCCAGCTTGGCTTGAACCTCAGCAATCTGCGATCCATCCAAATTCCCAGCCTGCTTCTTCCGCTCAAAGTCAGCATTCTTTGTGCTATTGCTAGACGCCAAGTTCTCAATAAGCACATAAGCATCGTCAGGATACCTGGTGTTGAACTTCCCATTACTCGCAGCATCCAAAGCCATCTGATACCTCCAATCAATCCCTCTGAAGAAGATACCCAGCAACTGAACCTTAGTGAACCCGTGATGTGGACAATCTCTCTGATATGACCTGAATTTGATCCAAGCAGCCTTAAACGCTTCAGTCGTTCCCTGAGAAAACTGGGAGATCTTGTTCCTGAGCTCTTTGGATCTCGCATCATCATAAAAGTTGTTCAGGAACGCGTTCTTAGTCTCCTCCCAAGTAGTCAGTGATCCAGGGGGTAACTGCTTAAGCCAATAAGCTGCATCTCCACCAAGAGAGTGTGGGAAGAGCTTACAGAGAAGGTAATCGTTGGACACTCCATTATACTTCATGCTAGTGACCAAGTCCTCAAACCTCTCAATGTGATCCATGGGGTGTTCATGAGGAAGACCATGAAAAAGATGCTGACCCACAAGAGTAAAGTATGCGGGTTTCAGCTCAAAGTCATTCCTCTGGAAAGCAGGAAGGCGAATCGCTGATCGATTGGCATAGAACTGATCA